>LR738709.1:574270647-574349907 GCA_902687465.1 Secale cereale
CCCCCCCTGGGCCGCGCCGGGGGGGGCACCTGGGCCTCCCGAGCCCCGTCTAGTGCCCTCCTTTGGCATATATTTAGAGCGTCCTTCGAAACCCTCGGGACGGGAACTCTTTTTCGCGATCTCATCTCTGTTCCACCGCCGCCGCCGCTTCCAAGATCGGGAGCACCAGGAGAACTCTTCCGGGCAGCCTGCCGGAGGGGAGGATCACCATCGGGAGCCTCTCCACCACCATGGACGCCTCCAGGATGAGTTGTGAGTAGTCTTCCTTGGACCATGAGTCCATGACCAGTAGCTATGTGATGTTCTCCTCCCGTTCTTGTGCTTCACTAATTAGTCCTCGTGAGCTGCCCTACATGATCGAGGCACATATGTAATCCTTATGTTGTTGCTATGATGAGTTTGCTGGGATCCGATGGATTATGAGATTATGTTCAGATTGTGATTGAGTAATATATTTGATCTACCTCTTTTATATTTATGTTCATAAGTAATTCTTGCATGTTCTCCGTTGTTACTTATTGCTTTGGCCAAGTAATACGTAGTGACTCCAAGAGGGAACATTATGCTTGATTGTGGGTTCATGCCCCTCGATGACTAGCTTGAGTGACAGAAACATGAGTCTAGGGGATGTGCTGTTGCCACAAGGGGGAAAACAACGGTGCTTGTGCCCGCGGGTGCAAGGATTGTTTACTTTACGCAAAGTTCTTTTAATGCAGTTGTCTGTTGCATTGAGTTTACACTATGGGTGGGGCTCGCAACTTAATACCAGCGAGATGTTCTGGATAGATATCTCAAGGTGGATGATTAGTAGTAGATATTGATGGATTTCGGTCTACTTACTTTGGCATACCGCCCATGCTTTGAACCTCAACCTTTCTTGCAATGTAGTCAGCATTGGTTTGCGTTCGTGGTCCTGTCAATTGCCCAGCTGTAATTCGTTTACCTCACATAGCTGTTTTATCGTCTTTTGGGAGAAAGACATCACTAGTGAACATCATGAGACTCCGGTCCATATTACCATCATTGATCACATCCGCTATTTACTTTTCGCTATTATTTACTATTGCAAACATTATCTATCACTACTATCATTTGCGTATAATCCTTTGTGAACTACAAGGCCGGAGGGATTGATAACCTCTCTGTACTCGTTGGGAGCAAAGTTATTTGTATCTGTTTGCAGGTCCACGTTGATTGCTAATATCTGGCGCCGTTAGCAGTTGACACCTACTTGTTGAACCTAGGAGTCTCTGGGGATTCGATCCTTGGCATCTTTGCTAAGGGAAAAACTTCCACAACACTGCATCTCACACCTTCTACTTGGGGTAACCAACGAGGGGTTAGAGGCCCATCAATAGTATATAGAAAAGTTTGTGCTATATGCACGTACTTACAAAATGCGTACGAATACACAAGGTTCCCAAACTTTCCCTTTTACATACTTAATTAAGGACGCTAATAATTCATGAACGATCGGGATTTATCATTTGCTTCCCAAAACTAATGATATCACCTTACGAAACAAAAATTATACTCATACTAAAAGCCACGACGCTCACAGGAGCGCTTGCGACGCGCCACGAGTGCCCTGGTGCGCGGCCGTTTCCCAGCGCGCCGACACAACGCCTCTTCCTCAGCCTCGCAACTCGTGAGGTGCTGATTGGCGGCTTGCCGGCGGGTGAGCGCGATCTCACCGGTGTGGTGATCCGGCGACAACAGGTACTCCTCCTGGCTAGAAGCGTGCACCCGGTCCACGTACCACCAAGCATAGATGAGGCGCTTGGGCCCGACTGCACTCAGGGCTTTGGCACGGGCGTCCTCCACCACCCTCACCACCCTCGCACGAGCCTTCTGCCAAAGAGCCAATTGTCTGACTCTCTCGGACGCGACATAGGCCTGCCAGGCAGCTTGTCCCGCGGTGCGCTTCTCTTCCTCGGCCTTCTTCTCCGCCTCTATTTTGATGCGCTCTGCTGGAGGCAAAGCCTCCCACAAGGCGACATCCATTTCTTTCCAAAGCTCCTCAAGGTTGGTGGGCTCGGCGGGCGGCACGGCATTCTCCTCATAGCGGGGAGTCGACGCGTCCTCCGACGCGCGTGCTGGCGAGATTGGGAATGCCGACGCGTCCACCTCGACACATCGCGACAAGGAGCGGAATGCCGACCCGTCCTCCTCGACTAGTGGCGACGAGGAGTGGAACACCGGCGCGTCCACCTCGACGCGTCGCGGCGAGGAGCGGAATGCTGACGCGTCCTCCTCGACTAGTGGTGGCGAGGAACGGAACGGTGACGTGTGACCGTCCGCGTGGTGCAGCGAGGGGCGCCTAGGGCTTGGGAGGGGCGATGCCATGGCGGTCGACATGATAGGGAGGGGGAGGAGATAGCAATGAACGTGAGTGTTCTTCCGAATGTCATGGGAGGCGTAGTATTTATAGCGAGCAATGGCATACCTATGTAAGATATGGACTGATCTGCATTGACTTAACTGCATGTCCAATTGTGTCACTGACATGTGGGCCAGACCCCTATTGGGACCATATGTCAGTGCCCCAATGCACCTGAAGTTAAGTAACTGAAGCAGCATCCCGGGTGGAGTGTTGGGACCACCGGAGGGAGAAGGAGAGTCTGGCAGGCATATTGTTTCCACACATGGAGAGGAAAAGATTTGGAGACGAACGGGCTTCCTGCAGGTATGGGGAACGGTGCATAAAGTCTCACCTTGCATGTCGGGCTAGGTATAGTCTCAAGTCATTAAAAACACACATGCCATAGCTGGTACTCCCTCCGATCCTTTATACTCTGCGCATAATGTTTTTCGTTTTTTCCCAAATGCTCTGCGCGATCCCCTTGAGTAGTGCACCTTTCCCAGCCTGCCCCTGCCTTTCCGCATCGCTAGCAATTAATCACCTTAATTGGCACAACTTCCTAGTTTGCATGCAGAGACATAAGCGGAGGAGAGAGAGATTACCTGTGACATGCATGGAGGGATTTGAGGCGACTAGTACTCTAATCCACGCAAAAGCAGGGGCAAACTTGTCCAGAAAATTACGAATGGGCCTCTCCTTGGTATGCGAGCTACGAGTTATGCGCAAAGTAAAAAGAAATGGAGGGAATAAAGAAGAACCTGCTAGCTCATGGGACATTGCTTCATTTTAGGTGAACTGCAAAGGTCCCATGAATTGAATCATCCATGTTGGTGAATGGTGTCATCCCTTCTACGATGGCGTTGACTGAAGATATGGTTCCCATCACGAGGTATGTTCCTTTTTGGTCTGACCGTTTGCCAAAGATCCTGCATGTTGATCGTGGGAGGCGCAACAGGAATAGCAAACAAGCCAACATGGTGTGCGAACAGGCTGAAGGTCGTGGAAGGTGTGACGGTTGACGGAATTAATTGAAGTTACACACAAGCCGGCATGGCATGCGAACAGGCATAAGCTATACCGTCAGGCCTACGATATGGGTCTAGTAGACATGACATCTAGTGGGCATAGTTCTCGAGAACTCTTTGGAGGCTTGCAGCCGTTTATCCACCGGGCAAGACAGCAACCCCACGTCGTTCGCACACCCTACTCGTCCCCGTCTAATACTAGTACAGTACCTTACAACAGTTCGCTCCCAGTCCTCCCGTCAATCCTAACCCTCCTCCCAAATCCATGGCGTCCCAAATCTCCATGATCCGCGGTGAGTACAAGGTCAGAAGCATCACCGGTGATGAGTTCGACATCATCTACACCCGTTCTTCTGCAACGGTGAAAGAGTGCCTTGCTCGCTTCAAACGCATGTTTGAAAACTCAAATGATGAGTGGGTCACTGGGCTAGATGTTGAGTACACCACAGTCCTGGGAAGCGAGAAGAAATTAAAGGAGGCAGAGACGAAGAAGCCCGCCGTGATCCAGGTTTGCGTGCATGACTTATGCTTGGTCTACCACATATGCCATGCCGACATTGAGTGCGAGGAAATTAAGAACTTCCTCAAGAGCGGCCGAGTCAAATTCGTTACTGTAGACTTTAGGAATGACAAGGAAATCCTGGGTCGGCTAGGCCTCGTTGTAGGCCAACCCTTCGATCTCCAGATGGAGAGCCTGGTGTTCTCCTCTCAGCCTTCAATGCTGACCCTGGCAGCAGCCATGGTTCATCCTATGTACGGTGAACTGAAGAAACCTCCGCACACGTTTCATCGTGCATGGGAGTCGAAGACATTAGACGAAGATCACATCATGTACGGAGCAATGGATGCCTACCTTTGTTTAAATATCTACAAGGGTTGGTGAAGAAGCAGAGCCCAGTGTCCGATTCAAGCAAAGAAGCGTCGGCGCAGAGGAAAAGGAAGAGGGACGAGGACGAAGACGAAGTCGAGGACGTGGACTCGGACTCCGAGTAGGTGGCAGTGTCGTCGCTCATGCTGGTTCTACTGCAGTGTCAAGCGGACTAGTTGCTTAGTTTATTTTCAAGTGTGTGTTGTGTTGAGGCCCCAGCAGAACAATGTTTATGTTCTTTCTCGTTATTTGAACTCTTTAGTACGTACAGTAGTACTAGTACTATGTCTTACTGCTGTTATTCTTGCAGTTGGTACTACTTCTCGTATCTTCGTGTTCCTACTGTAGTTAATACGTTCGTACTAGTAGTATAATTTGGGTCAGTCGATTTGTGAAAGAAGTTCGACGAAGTGAAGGAAGAGGACGGCAGGGTGCCCATGATCTATCTTATGAGTGTTGGGTGTGGAATGCAGTTCGCCAGAAAAAATGGATCGTGCCCGGGGTTAAACGGATGGCGGGGGTGGGGGAGCATGGCGGTGGCAGGCGGTTCAGGGGAGGGCGCGGCGGCGGCGGCAGGCGGTTAGGCATGTGGCGGGCTAAGAAGATGAACCTGATGTCTACTACACAACCTTCTTCTTGTAGATGTTGTTGGGCCTCCAAGTGCAGAGGTTTGTATGACAGTAGCAAATTTCCCTCAAGTGGATGACCTAAGGTTTATCAGTTTGCGGGGGGGGCGTAGGATGAAGATGGTCTCTCTCAAACAACCCTGCAACCAAATAACGAAGAGTCTCTTGTGTCCCCAACACACACAATACAATGGTAAATTGTATAGGTGCACTAGTTCGGCGAAGAGATGGTGATACAAGTGCAATATGGATGGTAGATATAGGTTTTTGTAATACGAAAATATAAAAACAACAAGGTAGCAAGTGGTAAAAGTGAGCATAAACGGTGTTGCAATGATAGGAAACAAGGCCTAGGGTTCATACTTTCACTAGTGCAAGTTCTCTCAACAATAATAACATAACTGGATCATATAACTATCCGTCAACATGCAACAAAGAGTCACTCCAAAGTCACTAATAGAGGAGAACAAACGAAGAGATTATGGTAGGGTAAGAAACCACCTCAAAGGTATTCTTTCTGATCGATCTATTCAAGAGTCCGTAGTAAAATAATACAAAGCTATTCTTTCCGTTTGATCTATCATAGAGTTCTTACTAGAATAACACCTTAAGACACAAATCAACCAAAACCATAATGTCACCTAGATACTCCATTGTCACCTCAAGTATCCGTGGGCATGATTATACGATATGCATCACACAATCTCAGATTCATCTATTCAACCAACACAAAGTATTTCAAAGAGTGCCCCAAAGTTTCTATCGGAGAGTCAAGACGAAAACGTGTGCCAACCCCTATGCATAGATTTCCAAGGTCACGGAACCCGCAAGTTGATCACCAAAACATACATCAAGTGAATCTATAGAATACCCCATTGTCACCACAGGTATCCCACACAAGACATACATCAAGTGTTCTCAAATCCTTAAAGACTCAATCCGATAAGATAATTTCAAAGGGAAAACTCAATTCATCACAAGAGAGTAGAGGGGGAGAAACATCATAAGATCCAACTATAATAGCAAAGCTCGCGATACATCAAGATCGTACCATCTCAAGAACATGAGAGAGAGAGAGAGAGAGAGAGAGAGATTAAACACATAGCTACTGATACATACCCTCAGCCCCGAGGGTGGACTACTCCCTCCTCGTCATGGAGAGCGCCGGGATGATGAAGATGGCCACCGGAGAGGGATCCCCCCTCCGGCAGGGTGCCAGAACGGGTCTAGATTTGTTTTCGGTGGCAACAGAGGCTTTCGGCGGTGGAACTCCCAATCTAGGTTATTTTCCGGAGGTTTCAGTATATATAGGAGGTGTTGGAGTCGGGGCCAAGTAAAGGGGGTCTCCGGGCTGTCCACGAGGCAGGGGGCGCACCTAGTAGGGTGGGGCCCGCCCCCAACCCTCGTGGGCAGCCCGTGGACCTTGTGGCCTCCCTCCGGCATTTTCTGGGCTTCTTCTGATCCAAAAATAACGCCCGTTGCGTTTCAGGTCAATTGGGCTCCGTTTGATATTCCTTTTCTGCGATACTCTAAAACAGGAGAAAAATAGAAACTGGCACTGGGCTCTGGGTTAATAGGTTAGTCCCAAAAATCATATAAAAGTGTATATAAAAGCCCATAAAACATCCTAGAAGGATAATATAATAGCATGGAACAATCAAAAATTATAGATACATCGGAGTCGTATCAGAACCGTGCATCTATTTCAGAGGTTGAAGAAGCCCTTCTAGCCATCCATGTTGCATCAAATGGCTCACAAGAGTCGACTGACCCAAATTTCTCCTTCAGATTGTAGGATCCACGTGGCATACAAGGTCTCGAAGGTGGATTTCGCGTCCGCACCCGATTTGCGGGCTCGACGCGCGCGCGACCGGCTTCCGCCGCGACAGCCACCATGCGTGCCTCCTCCGCGCGGGCGGAGACGACAATGACATGCTAGTTCCTCCTCGCCGGCGTGCTGGAGCACGCGCTCGTCCTCCTCTTCGCATGTTGCGTGCATTGACGCGTCTCCACCCGCTGCTCGCGTGCTTGGCAGCGCGGCGGCATCGCGAGGAGGGACTGCTGACGACGTGAGTGGGCGAGCCTTCGGCTTGGCGGCGACACGGCGGTGATGGGCAAGAAATTGTTGGACGGAGCAGGCGGACTCCGGCATGTGCAACGGCGGCGGCATATTGATGAGTGCGCGAATGGGAGCTTAGTTTAGTTTTATATAGGGTTGGTCAAACTTAAAAGAAAACCGTACTAGTACACGTTAACATTAGACTTAGGCAGCGCTTTTATTAGTTACCACAGCCACGATACGAAATCCTGTGCAAGCGCGTGAACCTCATTCGATCCAATGGTGCGTCACCATGTCGCGCTCGAAGGACATGCACCGAACCTTTTTGTGTGTGTGAAATAATCCCCGAATATTACTCAACTTTTTTTCCGGGAAAAGTTCTTGACGCTACAATATTTCCATATATTTGAATTTAGCTCCAGTTTGTGTTTATTTGGATTTGGACGTTTTAGGTGCGCCCTAGTTTTTTTAATACTTATTTTGTGTGTGTGACTGAGAGAGAATGTGTGTATGTGTCCATATGTGTGTTGTGGCGGAAGGGCAATGTGGAGACGGTGTGCGTGTGATAGAGACATAGAGAGGTGTGAATGTGCAAATGATCATGCATGAGTGAGACATAGACAGATGCCGATACGTTATGTATACATGATAGAACGGTCTTCCATTTTACTTGTGTGTGTGTGAGAGAGAGAGAGAGATAGGAGCATCCGTAACACAACAACCATCTCTCTCGATTCGTCCGTCCCTCGCACGATCGCATGTAACACATGCATCAACGCGCATATTTTGACACCATCACCCGGCCCCTGACCACCTCAAGGCCCGCACATTGCTCTCTATCTCGCACACACAATCTCTTCGTGAATACCCTGATTAGCAAGTTGTTTTCCGTCACATACACACACATTTCTCTCCTTAGGTTTGTTTTCTCTCAATATCTGACACACACACACACAACACACAGCACCCACACACCCCCTCGGCACACAATTCATCCCTATCCAAGGATATATGGCGACCACTCTCGCTTGTGCTTCTCTGCATCCCAGCATGCACAACACCTCAATTTTCAAAGAGGGCATCGAGGAGATCGAAGACGGCGACCACACTACGCTAGAGAATGCGGGGCCATTTGGAAGCAGGATGATGTGATGATGGCTGACTGACTCCTCCCCCCACCCTCTCTCTCTCGCACAAAATTACCAATCCCTCTCTCCCCCAAACAAATTTATCAATCACTCAACCCACGAGATACTTCCCCTCTCATCCATGTTTTTCCAGCTCTCTCATCAAACCTGTTGTCTCTTCTCCTTCCACGTGTACAGAATCCGGATGCACATGCATCTCACGTATATTACATGTCTCCATCTTTCTCATAGACCTAACTTCTTCCTCTCTCTTTCTGTCTCTAGCTATCTCCCTCTCTCTGTTTCATTAGGTTTGTCTCCTACTCTCTCGTCCACATACATACAATCTTTCCCACCCTATGTGCCCCATCTTCGCAAGCTCTCTCTGCACGTTTCATTCACACATTGGGTTTTGTTGGTTTTGTTGCATCCTACAAAGTAATAACTATGAAATGCATTTTGATTGTCATTTGACTGGGATTATGCGAGTTTGAGCATGTAGTGAAGTACTATAGACCTGGTATACATCTTGGAATTCGACAATGATTGTAACTATTGAATTGTATAGACCATTATATTCGAAGTCAGTAGCCTAATATATTTATTTCACAATTTCAACAAATCATTAACTTACTACATACTAGGAAAACAAATGTGTACACCCTCCGTTTTTATTTATGTCTGCGTATTAGCATTGGTCAAAGTCAAGTTTTGTAAACTCTCAGAAAGTTTATAACAAAAAATATTAACATATACAATAACAAATAGATACCATTAGATTTATTATTGAATGTACTTTCACATCATACATATATGTTATGATAAATGTTTATATTTTTTATAAACTTGGTCAATCTTTAGGAAGTTTGACTTCGGTCAAACCTAATATGCAGAGTTTACTAGTACTACTCGCTAGTTGCTTAGCCGAATCACCCAACACGCCACACGGGGAGTTCAGTGTCACAAAAATTTGAGGTCGGCGGGAAAATCTCCCGCGACCCTGATTCGAGCAGTGGGAATTTAACATCATAGCCTTCGGAACAGGCCGACAGATGACAGTTGGTAGGGGGCTGTTTTCGTAACTTCAGGTTCACCCTACCCAGCCAACCCCACCCCGGCACCCAAAGAAGTACACCTGAATACTCCCCATTTTCTATCCCCACCACAAAATAGACTTCTCCACGACACCACAGCCTTCGTGCTCCTCCCCTTCTACATCGGCGCACTCATCCACCGCAGCGCATCTGCCTCATCGATGACCTCGTACGCCGCACTGGAGCCGGTCCATCGTCGTTGTCGGGGATATACCCCGCGGTGTGACCCGACCGGAGATATGACCCGGCTGGGATTTGATGTTTCATTGGTGACCCGGCAGACTATAAGCCGGCGGGAACAGTTAAGCAGGTTAAGCCGGCGGGAATAGTTAAGCAGGTTAAGCCGGCAGACACAGTCATGTAAGCCGGCAGACATAGTCAAGCATTGTAAGCCAGCATACAAAGTCACGTAAGCCGGACAGTTAAGCCAGACAGTTAAGCCAGGCAGTTAAGCCGGATAGTTAAGCCAGACAGTTAAGCCAAACAGTTAAGCCAGATTGTTCACCAGATTGTAAGCCGGGTTGTAAACTGGCTTACATTAAGAAGCCCAAGACGTCAAGAATCCCATGGAGAGAACCCCATGAAGAGAAGTCAGAATAGTTAAGTCTTAAGTCCGACTTGGACTCTACATGTAACCCGCCCTTTCAACTTATATAAGGAGGGGCAGGGCTCCCCAAAGAGGGACAAGTAAGAAAGAAACAATCTCTAGGGTTAGACACGATAAGGGGAGCCGGCTTATGCGGCGACTCCCTCATGAGCATAATGAGATCTAGCCTCAAACAACATGTAGGGCTATTATCGGATGATGTTTCCCGGGGCCCAAACCTGTCTAAATCCTTGTCTTGTGTTGCGTCTCTCGATTCCGCTCAACCCCTTTCAAGCTACCACATAGATGTGTTGGCCTCGCGACTAAGTCCTCACATTAAGGACATCTATCGTGACAATTCCACGACAGTTGACGCCCACCGTGGGGCTTCGCACGGTGATGATGAGTTCTTGAAGGGATCTCTCCTAGGATCGAGAAGTTCATTAGTTAAGATCAAAGAAGTTTTCAGCAGCGGGATAAACAAAATTGACATCAAGAGGAATAAGGGTTACGTCGTCGTCCTACAATTTATTCAGTGGATTTCGAGTCGCCAAGACCGATGGATTTTCTTAGAAAGATGTGTCCAATAAACCACGACCATCACGCGTGCCTGCACTATTGCTGTTTCAACTTTAAAGGCCCTATTTGGATACTCTAACTCGGTTAGAGGTTGGAGTTAGATTTTAACCCTGAACTAACCCTGAACTAACTCTAACCGAAGAGGTGTTTGGATGACAGGGTTAGATTGACGGACGGGAGCGCGGATACGATGAGGCGCCTTCACGGGCGGTGCGAGAGGGAGGGAGGGAGAGGACAAGAAGCTTCAAGGATGTTGGGAGGGATCTGCTGCGGAGAGAGCGGAAGATTTTTTTTTTTATGATCTCAAGGAGAACTAACCCAAATAAGCACCTCTTGGGTGGGTTAGTTTTTTTGGATGGGTTAGATGCATCTAACCCAAACTAACCCTCCTGTTTGGATACTTTTGGGTTAGTTGAGTCCAAACTAACCCAAACTAACTCTAACCCAGTGTATCCAAACAGGGCCAAAACCGGAGTACTCGAAGTGGAAGTCAACGACCCGGAGGAAAACATGGACGTGGTTTCGTCTGACTAACTGCGAGTCGGAAGTGGACTGCAATCTCTGCCTTCGAGCAGGTTCCTGCGACCTCCTGTACTGTTGCATCTTGACCCGCCCGTCGCTGTCACGACTGTCGTTGGGGACCGGACCTGATGAGTTGCCGAGCCACCACCAAGTCACCTCCGACGAGCCGCCCTTGGACCTAGTTCCGTTGCACCACCGATATTTTCTGCCAAGTATTCCTATGCAGCACCGCCAATACTGATCGATCTGGTTTAGCACTGCCTCTTTTTATTTGGGAATAAACTGACCCGCCAGTCACTTCCCAGACAGAGGCCACCATTCAGAGCCACTCCATCAGACCTTCCTTCGAGTCAACTGCCGCTCCTCCGCCGCGGTCTCATCTTCACCTCCACTGCAATCAATCAGCCTCGAGTCATCACGGATACAATGAGTCGCCACCAGACACCCTGCTCCGTGCCTCGTGCCGGCCGTTCATCTCTTCCAAGCAACCTCGTCGACTCGCTGCTCCTATGGCCATACAAGCCGCCTCGTTGAGAAAGCATGTGCCAGACTGGATTGAGACGAGTTGAAGTTTTCGCCTTCATACGGCACAGCAAGTCGCCGGGTCAAAGATTCTTCAGGAGTTCCACTGCAAAGTTTTACAACGGCTGGATCATACTATATGTTTTCCCGTGCGCGTACAAGAGAGAGGGTTAAATACGTTGGGGCTCCTGCTCTTGTACCGTACAAGTCCTGCGGGAGCTAAATTGTTATTGCTTTCTAAGATCAGACAAAATACTGTACAGATTGCGGCCATGCTTCAGGTTCGAGCTTAGAGAATCAATCAAATCTACTGGAGATGGAAACTACAATAGTCATCACACAAAGCCACCTCGAGTGTAGAAGCTACTAGCCCCGGTTTGGCATTGCCTCCGTTACAAGTGGCCACCTTGGGCCACTGTGTCGAGCCGTTGCCGCTGCCGCGGCCTCACTCGTTGCCGGCGCCTTAAGCCGCCAGACGCCTTCACTGCTGCAAGCCGCCCTATCCATCGAGTGTTCTCCGCCTCTGCTCCGAATGCCCTCGACTCCGAACCGCTGCTGCGGCTTCGCCTGGCTCCGGCCTCGAGCCGCTTGCCCCTACTGTGAGAGCCGCCGCCGCGCCTCGCTCCCGTCAGCGTTAAAACGCCCTCGAGGCGAGGGTGAGCCAGCCTTACCCCGCTTCGAACCGCCCGCGCCCGGCGCCACCTTCGTCGTCGCGCCGAGCTGCGGTGGCTCAAGCCACAGCCCGCGACTCAGCTCTGAGTCTCCCAGCCTCACGTCAAAGTGTTCAACACATGGTCTGAAAAAATATACCAACCTCCCTCTCTACGGCTGCAGATCGGGCGAGTCTTGGGGATAGTATTTGGATATGGCTACATATAGATACTGGAATTTTTCCTCTCTCTGAAGAGTGCACAGAAGTGCAGGCAGATTGCTATCGTTGGATATCAAGATTTTTTAATAGAGTTGGTATTAGAAAAAAAGGAGCTACGACAACATCTGCAACCGCTGATCATCAGAGTATTATATATACACCGGATGGGCAATACTATTGTCAGCTTATTTACGGATATCACATATGGATCTTCTGACGTCCAGACAAATCAGGACAATCATTCATTACAAACGTGGTGTATACCATGGGTACGGAGCATGAGCTGGCAACATCCTACCCGGCATTCGTCCGTGCCACATTACATGGTGAATGGACGCGTGCAAGACGCCGCCCTTACGGCCCGGTTTACATCAACTTGCCGGGATCGTGCCTGCGATTGACTCACCCGTTTGTGTGGCTTACCACGTCGGCGGTTGACTCGCCCGTCCGTACCGGCATACAACGCCGCGGCCGATCATCTGCCTGTGCCGCCTCTGATACTATGGACGTCTATACCGTCTGTCTCTTGCGAGCCGGTCTACATCAAAACACCGAGCCGCACCTGTCTGCATGAGTTGTTTATTGAGCATAAGGCCAGTCACTGCTTGGGTAGCCTGGTTTTCTTCCGAAAACTCTGGAGGCAATTATCACGTATTATCAACCGCCGTCTGCATTGGATGACCCAATGGGCAGGCGCACAAATCGCCGCCAATACAGTTTGATTAACTTCAAACAGCCAGTTGGAAGGAACCATTGGCCGAGTTGCTGACACGGCTCATACGGATCATTTATAACCCGCCGCAGTCACCTCAACCTTCTGTGGATTCACATCGTGCTATCAACACCAATGATATATGCTACTACACGAGCTTGCATATTATTCCCTCGAAGAGGAAAGGGAGATGCAGCACCGTAGCGTAAGTATTTCCCTCAGTTTTCGAGAACCAAGGTATCAATCTAGTAGGAGACCACACGCGAGTCCCTCGCACCTGCACAAACAAATAAGAACTTCGCAGCCAACGCGATAAGGGGTTGTCAATCCCTTTACGGTCACTTACGAAAGTGAGATCTGATAGAGATGATAATTTGATATTTTTGGTATTTTTGTTTATAAGAATAGAAAGTAAAAGCGGAAAAGTAAAGTAGATTGTAGATTGATATGTTGAGAATAGACCCGGGGGCCATAGTGTTCTCTAGTGGCTTCTTTCATGATAGCAATATTCTACGGTGGGTAAACAAATTACTGTCGAGCAATTGATAGAAAAGCGAATAATTATGAGACTATCTAGGCATGATCATTATATATAGGCATCACGTCCGACACAAGTAGACCGAAACGATTCTGCATCTACTACTATTACTCCACACATCAACCGCTATCCAGCATGCATCTAGTGTATTGAGTTCATAAGAACAGAATACCGCCTTAAGCAAGATGACCTGATGTAGAGGGATAAACTCAAACTTAATGATATAAACCCCATCTTTTTATCCTCGATGGCACCAATACAATACGTGCCTTGCTGCCCCTACTATCACTGGGAAAGGACACCGCAAGATTGAACCCAAAGCCAAGCACTTATCCCGTTGCAAGAACTATAGATCTAGTAGGCCAAACCAAACCAATAATTCGAAGAGACTTGCAAGGATATTATAACCATACATAAAAAGTTCAGAGTAGAACCAAATATTTCACATAGATAATCTTGATCATAAACCCACAATTCATCGGATCTCAACAAACACACCGCAAAAAGAGATTACATTGAATAGATCTCCTCGAAGACCGAGGAGAACTTTGTATTGAGATCCAAAGAGAGAGAAGAAGCCATTTAAATACTAGCTATGGACCCGAAGGTCTGTGGTAAACTACTCACAACTCATGGTGAGGCGATGATGATATGTAGAAGCACTCCATAGAAGATCCCCCCTCCGGCGGAGCTCTGGAACAGGCCCCAAGATGTGATCTCACGGGAACAGAAGGTTGCGGCGGTGGAACTAGGGTTTTCTCTGTTCGTCTGATGGTTTCGGGGTACGTAGGTATATATAGGAGGAAGGAGGGCACCGGGGACCAGACGGGGTGCCCACGAGGCAGGGGGCGCGCCCTATAGGGGGGGCCACCCTCGTGGACGCCCTGTCAGCCCTACTCTGTGGTTCTCAAGTCTCCCATGCGTATTTTGCTCCAAAAATATCTCTCCCGAAGGTTTCATTCCGTTTGGACTCTGTTTGATATTCCTTTTCTGTAAAACCCTGAAACAGGCAAAAAAACAGCAATCTGGACTGGGCCTTTGGGTTAGTAGGTTAGTCCCAAAAATAATATAAAAGTGTATAACAAAGCCCGTTAAACATCCAAAACATCATAAATAATAGCATGGAACAATGAAAAATTATAGATGCGTTGGAGACATATCAAGCATCCCCAAGCTTAATTCCTGCTCGTCCTCGAGTAGGTAAATGATAAAAACAGAATTTTCGATGTGGAATGCTAACCAACATAGTTTTTCAATGTAATTCTCTTAATTGTGGCATGAATGTTCAGATCTGAAAGATTCAAGAGAAAAGTCTATATTGACATAAGAAATAATAATACTTCAAGCATACTAACAAAGCAATAATCTCTTCTCAAAATACTATGGCTAAAGAAAGTTATCCCTACAAAATCATATAGTCTAGCTATGCTCCCTTTTCATCACACAAAATATTCATATCATGCACAACCCCGATTTCAGCCAAGCACTTGTTTTCATACTCTATTCTTTCAAACCTTTCAACTTTCACGCAATACATGAGCGTGAGCCATGGGCAGAGCACTATGGGTGGAATAGAGAGGTGGTTGTGGAGAAGACAAAAAGGAGGGAGATAGTCTCACATAGACTAGGCGTATCAACGGGCTATGGAGATTCCCATCAACAGATATCAATGTGAGTGAGTAGGGATTGCCATGCAACGGATGCACTAGAGCTAAAAATGTATGAAAGCTCAACACAAGAAACTAAGTGGGTGTGCATCCAACTTGCTTGCTCATGAAGACCTAGGGCATTTGAGGAAGCCCATCGTTGGAATATACAAGCCAAGTTCTATAATGAAAATTCCCACTAGTATATGAAAGTGACTAAACATGAGACTCTCTATCATGAAGAACATGGTGCTACTTTGAAGCACAAGTGTGGAAAAGGATAGTAGCAATTGTCCCTTCTCTCTTTTCTCTCATTTTTTTTGAGGGGCTTTCTCCTCTTTTTTTTTATTTAGCCCCTCTCTATTTTTTTGGGCCATCTCTTTCTTTATTGGCCTTTCCTCACATGGGATAATGCTCTAATAATGATGATCATCACACTTTTATTGATTTACAACTTGATATTACAACTCGATACTAGAACAAAGTATGACTCTATATGAATGCCTCCGGCGGTGTACCGGGATATGCAATGAATCAAGATTGACATGTATGAAAAATTATGCATGGTGTCCTAGCCACAAATACGATGTCAACTACATGATCATGCATGGCAATATGACAATATGAAGCGTGTCATATGAACGGAATGGTGGAAAGTTGCATGGCAATATATCTCGGAATGGCTATGGAAATGCCATGATAGGTAGGTATGGTGAATGTTTTGAGGAATATATATGGTGGCTGTTTTGAGGAAGGATATATAGTGGGTCTATGGTACCGGCGAAAGTTGCGCGATACAAGAGAGGCTAGCAATGGTGGAAGGGTGAGAGTGCGTATAATCCATGGACCCAACATTAGTCATAAGAACTCATATACTTATTGCAAAAATTTATGAGTCATCAAAACAAAGCAATCAACGCATGCTCCTAGGGGGGAGGTTGGTAGGAGTTAACCATCGCGTGCCCCCGACCTCCACACAAAGGTTGACACTTTACAAATACCTCATGCTCTAACTTCATCACATAGCGGTTCACCATACGTGCATGCTGCGAGAATCACTAACTTTAACACAAGTATTTCTCTATTTCATAATAACTCCACTAGCATGACTCTAATATCACTATCCTCATATCTCAAAACAATTATCAAGCATCCAACTTCTCATCATATTCAATGCACTTAGTGCGAAAGTTTTTACTACATTGATATTGGATGTCTATCATGTGAAGACTAGTTTTATAGCCTAAGCACATTACCATGCCGTTTTAATAGACTCTCAAATGGATATAAGTGAAGCATGAGAGTTCAACAATTTCTTCAAAATAGTATCACCACCGTGCTCTAAAAGATATAAGTGAAGCACTAGAGCAAAAACTATTCAACTCAAAAGATATAAGTGAAGCATATAGAGTGTTCTATCAATTCCTAGGCCATATTTAACTCTCTCGAATAGGTGTGTCCAGCAAGGATAATTGTGGCAAACTAACAAGCAAAGACTCAAATTATACAAGACGCTCCAAGTAAAACACATATCATGTGGTGAATAAAAATATAGCTCCGAGTATAGTTACCGATGGATGAAGACGAAAGAGGGGCTGCCTTCCTGGGGCATCCCCAAGCTTAGGCTTTTGGGTGTCCTTGAAATTTAACTTGGGATGCCTTGGGCATCCCCAAGCTTAGGCTCTTGCCACTCTTTGTTCCATAGTCCATCAAAGCAATACTCAAAACTTGAAAACTTCACAACACAAAACTTAGACAAAAATCTCGTGAGCTCCGTTAGTATAAGAAAGCAAACCACTACTCAAAGGTACTGACATGAATTCATTCTTTGTTTATATTGGTGTTAAACCTACTGTATTCCAACTTCTCTATGGTTCATACTTCCCAATACTACTCATAGATGCATTGAAATAAGCAAACAACACACGAAAAACAGAATCTGTCAAAAACAGAACACTCTGTAGTAATCTGCAGTTTTCGCATACTTCTGTAACTCAAAAGAAAATCGAACTGAATTGGTAAATGTGAGGGATTTGTCTATTAATCATATGCAAAAAGAATCAACTAAATAGCACGCTCCAGTAAAATCTGGTGATCATTCTAGCGAGCGCTAACGATTATGTTTTTCACAGCAAGATCATATAAACTTCACACAAGTCTTCCCAAAGGTTCTACTTGGCACAAACACTAAACGAAACACAAAACCACATATCAACAGAAGTTAGATGCAATATTTATTCATAAACAGAAGCAAAAACAATAAAATATAAAATTGGGTTACCTCCCAACAAGCGCTATTGTTTTACGCCCCCAGCTAGGCACGATACATGTATAGATCTAGGTATTGCCATCTTTGGAAGGCAATCCATAAGTGGCTCTCATAATAGATTCATATGGTAATTTGATTTTCTTTCTAGGAAAGTGTTCCATGCCTTTCCTTAACGGAAATTGGAATCTAATATTTCCTTCCTTCATATCAATAATTGCACCAATCGTTCTATGGAAAGGTCTACCAAGAATAATAGAACATGAAGGATTGCAATCTATATCAAGAACAATGAAATCTACAGGCACATATATATAATTCCTATTGGCAACAAAAGGAACATCATTAATCCTTCCCATAGGTTTCTTAATAGTGGAATCCGCAGGATGCAAATTTAAAGAACAATCATCAAGCTCATGGAACCCTAGCAAATCACACAAAGTTTTTGGGATAGTGGAGACACTTGCCCCCAAATCACACGAAGCATAGCATTCATGATCTTTAATTTTCATTTTAATAGTAGGTTCCCATTCATCATAAAGCTTTATAGGGATAGAAACTTCTAACTCAAGTTTTTCTTCATAAGATTGCATCATCAAAGCATTAACTATGTGTTTGGTAAAAGCTTTATTTTGGCTATAAGCACGCGGAGAGTTTAGTACGGATTGCAACAAGGAAATACAATCAATCAAAGAGAATTTGTCATAATTGAATCCCTTGAAATCCAATGTAGTGGGTTCATCACTATGCAAAGTTTTAATCTCTTCACTCCCACTTTTAACAATTTTAGCATCAAGATCTAAAAACTCTGAATCATTGGGACACCTTAAAGTAGAATAATCTCCCATCCTATCTTCTTCAAGATTTATACTAGAAAACAAGGATCTAATAGGAGGCACATCAATAAATTTCAGATCTTCATCTTTAGTTTTATGATAACTGGAAGAACACGCTTTTATATAATTCTCTCTTTTTAGCACGCATCCTAGCGGTTCTTTCTTTGCATTCATCAATGGAATTTCTCATGGCTTTGAGAGACTCATTGATATCATGCTTAGGTGGGATAGATCTAAGTCTCAAAGAATCAACATCAAGAGTAATTCTATCCACACTTCTAGCCAATTCATCAATCTTAAGCAATTTTTCTTCAAGCATAGCATTGAAATTCTTTTGCGAAATCATAAACTCCTTAACACTAGTTTAAAATTCAGAAGGCATCTTTCCATAAGAGTTGTTGTAGGAATTACCATAATTATTAGAGGAATTACTTGGAAAAGGCCTAGGGTTAAAGTTCCCTCTATAAGCATTGTTACCAAAATTATTCCTACCAACAAAATTCACATCCAAAGATTCATTGTTATTTTCAATCAAAGTGGGCAAAGGCATATCATTAGGATCAGAAGAAGCACTCTTAGCAGCAAATATTTTCATAAGTTCATCAATCTTTCCACTCAAAACACTAATTTCTTCAATAGCATGCACTTTTTTACTAGTAGATCTTTTGGTGTGCCATTGAGAATAATTAACCATAATATTATCTAGTAGTTTGGTAGCTTCTCCTAACACAGTTTCCATAAAAGTGCCTCCTGCGGCCGAATCTAAAAGATTTCTAGAAGCAAAATTCAAGCCAGCATAAAAGTTCCGAATAATCGTCCATAGGTTCAAACCATGTGTAGGGCAATTACGTATCATTAATTTCATTATCTCCCAAGCTTGTGCAACATGCTCATGATCTAGTTGCTTAAAATTCATAATATCGTTTCTAAGAGAGATGATCTTAGCAGGAGGGAAATACTTAGAGATAAAAGCATCTTTGCACTTATTCCACGAATCAACACTATTTCTAGGCAAAGAGGAAAACCAAGTTTTAGCACGATCTCTAAGTGAAAACGGAAATAACTTCAATTTAACAATATCGTTATTCGTATCCCTATTCTTTTGCATATCACACAAATCAACAAAGTTGTTTAGATGGGTAGCGGCATCTTCACTAGGAAGGCCGGAAAATTGATCATCCATGACAAGATTCAACAGAGCAGCATTGATCTCACAAGATTCAGCATCCGTAATAGGAGCAATTGGCGTGCTAATAAAATCATTGTTGTTGGTATTGGAGAAGTCACACAATTTGGTATTGTTCTGAGCCATAGTGACAAGCAAGTAATCCAACACACACAAGCAAACAAGAAGCAAGCGAACGATAAACACATGGTAGAAGAAGGGCAAATAAAACGGCAAGGGTGAAGTGGGGGAGAGGAAACGAGAGGGGAAAAATGTAATGCGAAGGATAAGGGTTTGTGATAGGTACTTGGTATATGAATTTTGCGTAAGCCTCCCCGGCAACGGCGCCAGAAATTATTCTTGCTACTTCTCGAGCTTGCGTTGTATTACCTCGAAGAGGAAAGGGAGATGCAGCACAGTAGTGTAAGTATTTCCCTCAGTTTTTGAGAACCAAGGTATCAATCCAGTAGGAGACCACACGCGAGTCCATCGCACCTGCACAAACAAATAAGAACTTCGCAGCCAATGCGATAAGGGGTTGTCAATCCCTCTACGGTCACTTACGAAAGTGAGATTTGATAGAGATGATAGTTTGACATTTTTGGTATTTTAGGTTATAAGAACAGAAAGTAAAAGCGGAAAAGTAAAGTAGATTGTAGATTGATATGTTGAGAATAGACCCGGGGGCCATAGTGTTCTCTAGTGGCTTCTCTCGTGATAGCGATATTCTACGGTGGGTAAACAAATTACTGTCGAGCAATTGATAGAAAAGCGAATAATTATGAGACTATCTAGGCATGATCATTATATATAGGCATCACGTCCGAGACAAGTAGACCGAAACGATTTTGCATCTACTACTATTACTCCACACATCGACCGCTATCTAGCATGCATCTAGTGTCTTGAGTTCATAAGAACAGAGTAACGCCTTAAGCAAGATGACATGATGTAGAGGGATAAACTCAAACTTAGTGATATAAACCCCATATTTTTATCCTCGATGGCAACAATACAATACTTGCCTTGCTGTCCCTACTGTCACTAGGAAAGGACCCCGCAAGATTGAACCCAAAGCCAATCACTTCTCCCATTGCAGGAACTATAGATCTAGTAGGCCAAACCAAACCAATAATTTGAAGAGACTTGCAAAGATATTATAATCATACATAAAGACTTCAGAGAAGAACCAAATATTTCTTATAGATAATCTTGATCATAAACCCACAATTCATCGGATCTTGACAAACACACCGCAAAAAGAGATTACATCGAATAGATCTCCTCGAAGACCGAGGAGAACTTTGTATTGAGATCCAAAAAGAGAGAAGAAGCCATCTAGATACTAGCTATGGACCCGAACCTCGATATCTTCCATGCTACACACATTACAGGCATTTCCCAAACATAATGGTAAAGTTTATACTCCCCGAACCACCAACAAGCACACTCCACGGCTAGCCCGAAACAACGGGTACCGTCCAAACCAGCAATAGCCCTGGGGAAGTTTTGTTTAATTATTATGATTTGAGCATGGGACCGGGCATCCCGATTACTAGCCATTTTCTCATAAATGATGAGCGGAGTCCACTCATTGTGAGAATAACCCACCTAGCATGGAAGATATAGAGAGCCCTAGTTGATACATGAGTTGTTCGAGCATACAAAACCGAATTTCATTTGATGGTTTAGAGTTTGGCACATACAAATTTACTTAGAACGACAGGTAAATACCGCATATAGGAAGGTATGGTGGACTCATCTGGAATAACTTTGGGGTTTATGGAAGTGGATGCACAAGCACTTTTCCCGCTTAGTACAGGTGAAGGCTAGAAAGAGACTGGGAAGCGACCAGCTAGAGAGCGACAACAGTCATGAACATGCATTAAAATTAATCAACAATGAATGCAAGCATGAGTAGGATATAAATCACCATGAACATAAATATCGTGGAGGCTATGTTGATTGTTTCAACTACATGCGTGAACTTGTGCCAAGTCAGACCACTTAAATCATTCAAAGGAGGATACCACCCCATCATACCACATCACAACCATTTTAATATCATGTTGGCACGCAAGATAGACCATTATAAACTCTCAGCTAATTAAGTATGGCATGTTTCATTCATAACAAGCTGAATCAGGAACGATGAACTATCATATTTACAAAAACAAGAGAGGTAGAGTTCATACCAGCTTTTCTCATCTCAATTAGTTCATCATATATCATCCTTATTGCCTTTCACTCGCACGGCCGAATGGTGTGGATAATAATAATAGTGTACGTGCATTGCACTAAGCTGGAATCTACAAGCATTTAATACAAGAGAGAAGACAAGGTAATATGGTTCAAGGTTAAATCAACAATAAAGCATATGAGAGCCACTAAGCATTTTCAACATGGTCTCCTACTCTTAACCCCCAAAGAAAAGAAAAGAAACTATTTACACGGGAAAGCTCCCAACAAGCAAAAGAAGAACGAGAAATCTTGTTGGGTTTTCTTTTAATTACTACTACTACAAGCAAGGAAAGTAAACTGGCTAAATGCTACAACTAATATTTTTTGTTTTTCTTAAGGTTTTTCTAACACACGAGAAAAAGACTAAGAAAAATAATTGAAACTAAACATGGATGGTACAATGAAATAGTGTGAGCAGCGACAACTAGAATAAGTGTGTGAAGATGAATGTAAAGTCGGTGAGAAACACGTACCCCCCAAGCTTAGGATTTTGGCCTAAGTTGGTCTATGGCCAGAGATCGAAGCTACTCCCTCCAGTGTACTGAGATGTGTCCTCTGGGTGCCACTGGTTGGCAAGCTCATCCAGATCCCACCCATAAACAGACTGACGGTAAGGATCGAGTGGTGGCTCCGGATCAGGCTCTGAAGCTTGTGCCTGGCTCTGGTGCTTGTAGAAAGCATCTGACGTAACAAATATATGCCTGTAGGTAGATCAAATAGGGATGGTGCAGGCAAGGTAACAATCTCACAATACTTTTCATCAAACCTTAATTTATAATTAAGCAACTTCTCTTTGTCTTTAACAATAAAATCATGTGCTATCATGATCTTGTAATCTAGATAAACAGGGGCAAGCAATTTTTCTTCCTTCTCATGATGTCTAATAGGTATTCTAAAATGTTCAGCAAGGCGAGAAGCAAAGATGCCTCCAAAGACGGGGCCCTTTGAGCGGTTCAAACTTAATCGTTTAGCAACGACAGCACCCAAGCTAAAAGTTGTGTCCCGAAACAAAGCATGGCGTAAAATGACAATATCAGGGGCACTAAGATTCCCACTGTTCCCGCGACCAATTAAACATCTACTAGCAAATACAGCAAAGTAGCGAAGAACAGGGAAATGTATACTAGTAATTCTTGCCCCTGACACTTGTCTAGTTTCCCCTATAGCTATCATGTCAATAAACCCTTCAACGTCTTCACGACGTGGTTCATCAAGTCTACCTTCAAAGGGTATCTTGCATACTTCACAAAACTTAAAGAATGACATCTCCTTAACCTCATCATATAAACGAAACTCCACTGTAGGTGGTGTTTTCTTAGCATGAAAATGAAAAATTTGCGTGAAAATATTAGTGAGTAAGAGATACTGTTCACGCTGGTCATGGAGGAAGTCGGTGAGGCCTGCATTGTTTGCCAAATAATAAAAGTCTTCGTAAATCCCGACGGCTCTCATGAACTCATTACAAGGCCATTCACACGGCCGAACTTCCGCCATGCGAGGAAGATTATATTTGGGCTTCTTATTTTCTTCCTTCTTCTTATCCTCTGAACTTTTACTGGAGGAGCCCCTCAATAATCTCTTTATCATTTTCCTCCTCTGAAAATTTCTGAAATTTTTAGTAACTCAAAATAAAAGTTAACCAAACTCAACAAGATTGATAGCAACAACTCCTATAAGTGCCTAGAGACTAAATCATGCATTAGAACTACTTGGGACCAAAGAAATTTGACATGCAAGCTCAAGAACAAGGTCACCACAGCAGCAAAAATTTGCAATAATTAAAGCACGAGAACAAAAACTAATTGGACCAATGGAGGAGTCACATACCAAGGAACAGTCTCCCCCAAACAGTTTGGTGAATGGTGCTTTGAGCAAGGAGATCGAAAATGGCAGCAAGATGAGCTAGAACTCGTGCTTGAGCTGGGTAGTGATTTTTTTGGGAGGAAGAAGAAGGGAATGGGTGCAGGAATAAGTGGAGGGGGCCACGTGGGGCCCACGAGGCAAGGGGGCGCGCCCTGGACCCTCGTGGCCAGGTGCTGGCTCTCCTCGTTGTGTTTTCTGTGCCATATATTCTCAAATATTCTAGAAAAAATCATATTTAATTTTCAGAGCACTTGGAGAACTTTTATTTTTGGGGTATTTTTTTATTGCACGGATAAGTCTGGAAACATACAGAGAATACTATTTTTGCTTTATTCATTCTAATTAAACTAAAGTAAAAGGGGGATACAAAAGGTTGTGCTATCTAGATTCACCCATCGCATGTTCATCAAAAGGAATCCATTAACAAGGTTGATCAGGTCTTGTTAATAAACTCTTCCCGAATAACATGAAACCAGAGAATTTTCGAATAACACTAGGTTACCTCAATGGGGATATGTATGTCCCCAACAATAAGAATGTCATATGTCTTCTTGACAGTAGGAAGAGAAAATTCAAAACCTCCAATAGTAATAGTTGAAATTTTTCCAATATAATTGATACTGTGGACCTGAGGTTGCTTCCTCGGAAAGTGTACCGTATGCTCATTACCATTGACATGAAAAGTGACATTGCCTTTGTTGCAATCAATAACAGCCCCTGCAGTATTCAAAAATGGTCTAACAAGGATAATATACATATTATCGTCCTCGAGAATATCAAGTATAACAAAGTCCGTCAGAATAGTAACACTTGCAACTACAACATGCACATCCTCACAAATACCGACAGATATAGCAGTTGATTTATCAGCCATTTGTAAAGATATTTCAGTAGGTGTCAACTTACTCAAGTCAAGTCCACGATATAAAGAGAGAGGCATAACACTAACACCGGCTCCAAGATTACATAAAGCAGTTTTAACATAGTTTCTTTTAATGGAGCAAGGTATAGTAGGTACTCCTGGATCTCTTAGTTTCCTAGGTATTCCACCTTTAAAAGTGTAATTAGCAAGCATGGTGGAAATTTCTACTTCAGGTATCTTTCTTTTATTGGTAATAATATCTTTCATATACTTAGCATAAGGATTTTTTTTGAGCATATCAGTCAAACGCATACGCAAAAAGATAGGTCTAATCATTTTAGCAAAGCACTCAAAATCCTCATCATCCTTTTTCTTGGATGGTTTAGGAGGAAAAGGCATGGGTTTTTGAACCCATGGTTCTCTTTCCCTACCGTGCTTCCTAACAACAAAGTCTCTCTTATCATAACATTGATTCTTTGATTGTGGGTTATCAAGATCAACAGTAGGTTCAATCTCTACATCATTATCATTGCTAGGTTGAGCATCATCATGAACATCATCATTAATATTATCACTAGGTTCATGTTCATTACCAGATTGTGTCTCAGCATCAGAAACAGATATATCATTGGGATTCTCAGGTGTGTCAGCTACAGGCTCACTAGAAGCATGCAAAGTCTTATCATTTTTCTTTTTCTTCTTCTTAGAAGAACTTGGTGCATCTAAATTAGCTCTCTGAGAATCTCGCTCAATTCTCTTAGGGTGTCCCTCAGTATACAAAGGTTCCTGAGTAACTTTACCACCTCTAGTAGCAACTCTAACAGCATAGTCATTATTCTTACTATTTAATTCATTGACAAAATCATTCTGAGCCTTAAGTACTTGTTCTACTTGAGTGGTAACCATAGAAGCATGTTTACTAATGAGTTTCAGTTCACCTTTAACTCCAGACATATAATTACTCAAGCGTTCAATCATATAAGCACTATGGTGCAATTGTCTACCAACATAAGCATTGAAGTTTTCTTGTTTCACAATGAAATTTTCAAACTCATGTAAGCATTGGCTAGCAGACTTATAACGAGGAATATCACCTTCATCAAATATATAAAGAGAATTTACCTTTACTACCTGTGTCGGGTTATCAAGACCATGTATTTCTTCAATAGGTGGTAAATTCTTAACATCTTCGGGTTTAATACCTTTTTCTTTCATAGATTTCTTTGCCTCTTGCATATCTTCAGGACTGAGAAATAGAACACCTCTTTTCTTCAGAGTTGGCTAAGGGGCTGGTTCAGGAAGCGTCCAATTATTTTCATTGGCCAGCATATTATTCAATAGTAATTCAGCTTGATCAACTGTTCTTTCCCTGAAAACACAACCAGCACAGCTATCCAGGTGGTCTCTGGAAGCATCGGTTAGCCCATTATTAAAGACATGAAGTATATCGTTCCTCTCAAGAGGATGATCAGGCAAAGCATTAAGTAATTGGAGAAACCTCCCCCAAGCTTGTGGGAGACTCTCTTCTTCAATTTGCACAAAGTTATAAATTTCCCGTAAGGCAGCTTGTTTCTTATGAGCGGGAAAATATTTAGCAGAGAAGTAATACATCATATCCTGGGGACTACGCACACAACCAGGATCAAGAGAATTAAACCAAGTCTTAGCCTCACCCTTTAGCGAGAACAAAAATAGCTTAAGGATATAGTAGTAATGAATCTTTTCATCATTGGTAAACAGGGTGGCTATATCATTCAACTAAGTAAGATGTGCCACAACAGTTTCAAACTCATAGCCATGGAAAGGATCATATTCAACCAAAGTAATTAACTCAGGATCAACAGAGAAATCACAATCCTTATCAGTAACAAACATAGGTGAAGTAGCGAAAGCAGGGTCATGTTTCATTCTAGCATTCAAGGACTTTTCTTTCAGCTTAGCTAATAATTTCTTAAGATCATATCTATCGTTGCAAGCAAGAAAGTCTCTAGCAGTTTCTTCATCCATAACATAACCCTCAGGAATAACGGGCAATCCATATCTAGGGGGAGAAGCTTCATCATCAGTTTCATAAATATTATCAGTTTCAATATTTGCATTCTCCCTAACCTTACCAATTTGTTCATCTAGAAACTCACCTAGTGGCACAATATTATCAGGCATAGAAGTAGTTTCATCATACATAGCAGAAGTGGCATCATCAAGAACATACGACATATCATATTCAATAGCAGGAGTAGGTGTCGCAAATTTACCCATAACAGATGGTGAATCAAGTGCAGAGCTAGATGGCAGTTCCTTACCTCCCCTCGTAGTTGAGGGATAGATCTTGGTTTTTGAGTCCTTCAAATTCTTCATAGTGATCAACAGATATAAATCCCAAGTGACTTAAAGAATAGAGCTATGCTCCCCGGCAACAGCGCCAGAAAATAGTCTTGATAACCCACAAGTGTAGGGGATCGCAACAGTTTTCGAGGGTAGAGTATTCAACCCAATTTATTGATTCGACACAAGGGGAGCCAAAGAATATTCTTAAGTATTAGCAGCTGAGTTGTCAATTCAACCACACCTGGAAACTTAGTATCTGCAGCAAGGTAGTTTAGTAGCAAAGTAATATGATAATAGCGGTAGCATCAATAAAAGTAACGGTATTGTTTTTGTAGTTTTTGTAATAGTACCAGCGGAAAAGTAAATAAGCAACAAGCAATATGTGAAAAGCTCGTAGGCATTGAATCGGTGATGGGGAATTATGTCGGATGCAATTCATCATGTAAAAGTTATAACCTAGGGTGACACAGAACTAGCTCCGGTTCAACAATATAATGTAGGCATGTATTCCGAATATAGTCATACGTGCTTATGGAAAAGAACTTGCATGACATCTTTTGTCCTACCCTCCCATGGCAGCGGGGTCCTAGTGGAAACTAAGGGATATTAAGGCCTCCTTTGAATAGAGTACCGGACCAAAGCATTAACACATAGTGAATACATGAAGTCCTCAAACTACGGTCATCACCGGGAGTGGTCCCGGTTATTGTCACTTCGGGGTTGTCGGATCATAACACATAGTAGGTGACTATAGACTTGCAAGATAGGATCAAGAACACACATATATTCATGAAAACATAATAGGTTCAAATCTGAAATCATGGCACTCGGGCCCTAGTGACAAGCATTAAGCATAGCAAAGTCATAGCAACATTAATCTCAGAACATAGTGGATACAAGGGATCAAACCCTAACAAAACTAACTCTATTATATAATAAATCTCATCCAACCCATCACCGTCCAGCAAGCCTATGATGGGATTACTCACGCACGGCGGTGAGCATCATGGAATTGGTGATGGAGGAAGGTTGATGATGACGATGGCAACGATCTCCACTTTCCGGAGCCCCGAATGGACTCCAGATCAGCCCTCCCAAGAGAGATTAGGGCTTGGTGGCTGCTCCGTATTGTAAAACGCGATAATTCTTTCTCTTTGATTTTTTTCTCCCCGAAAGCGAATATATGGAATCCGGGGGTACGTCAGTGGAGCATCAGGGGGCCGACGAGGTAGGGGGCGTGCCCAGGGGGAGGGGGGCGCCCCGCACCCTCGTGGACAGGGTGTGGGCCCCCTGAGGTAGATCTTTCCGCAGATATTTTTTATATTTTCCAAAATAATTCTCCATGGATTTTTCAGGTCATTCCGAGAACTTTTTATTTCTGCACAAAAACAACACCATGGCAATTCTGCTGAAAATAGCGTCAGTCCGTGTTAGTTCCATTCAAATCATGCCAGTTAGAGTCCAAAACAAGGGCAAACGTGTTTGGAAAATTAGATACGTTGGAGACGTATCAAAAAACAAACATACTTCCAATTGACTTTAGCTCAACAAATATTTTGTTCAGTGAAGCAATTGCCACATATATCATGGATAGAAAAAAATTACTCTAGATTACTCCTTGGCTGCTTGCACTTCTTCATCATTTTGATCATTTTCATTCAATTCATTGAAATGTCTTTTCCTGGTAACATGGCGTTTTGTAGGAAATGTAGGTTCTATGTTCATTTTAGATGCAATAGATTTTGCAGTTTGCATACTAGATGTAAAGCCATCATTTATGTACTTCTTAAAAATGAAATTGTCTCTTGAACTAGCTTAAGGGTAGCATCAATAATGCACACAAACTTAGGTTGTAACTTCTTACTAACCAAGTCTACAACAAATAAAATATCATACCTGATATGTCTCCAACGCATCTATAATCTTTTTATTAGTTCATGCTATTATATTATCAATCTTGTATTCTTTATACGCAATTTTATATCATTTGTGGGAACTAACCTATTAACCTAGTGCCCAATGACAGTTCCTGTTTTTGCCTATTTTATTGTTCCGCAGAAAAACAGTACCAAACAAAGTCTAAACGCGATGAAACTTTATGACAATTTTTTTTGGCCCAGAACGTACTCTGGGAGATTCTGGAGGAGGCCAGAAGATATACGAGAGGGCCACAAGCTCACACAGCGCCCCCCGAGGGGGGGTGCCACCTGAGATTGTGGGCCCCTTGTAGCTTCGATTGACCTAATTCCACTTCTATAAATTCCCTAAAATCTCAAGCAAGAACCGAAACAATTGTTCCGTCGCCGCAAGCCTATGTTCTTCTGCAATCCCATCGGGAGGCCTTCTCCGTCACTCTCCATAGGGGGAATCGATCACGGAGCGCTTCTACATCAACATTGTTGCACCTCCAATGATGAGTGAGTAATTTACCACAGACCTACGAGCCCATAGTGATTAGCTAGATCTCTCTCTCTCTCTCTCTCTCTCTCTCTCTCTCTGATCTTCAATACATTGTTATCCTCAGAGTTCTATTCGACGTAATCTTTTTTTGCTGTGTGTTTGTTGGGATTCTATGAATTGTTGGTTTATGATTAGATTATTAATGTAAAGTAATTGAGTCTTGTCCAAACTTTATTATGTGTGATTGTTATAGCTATGTAATGATTTCCGATCTATGAGTTTACTTTGGCCAAGTTGATGATTAGCTCTTCTATGGAAGTGGTGCATAGTAATAGGTTCAATTTTGCGGTGTCCTCACCTAATGACAGAAGGGGTAGCGAGACACATATTTGTATTGTTGCTACTAAGGGGTAAACGACGGGTTTCAATCATGTCGTATTGTTTTATTATGTCTACATTATGGCATCATAGTTCATGCATTACTGTGTTTTTCATGCACTTAATACCTAGAGAGGCAAGCATAGAAGCTCTCTCGAAGCGGACTAATAGTAGTACACTAGTACGCGTTGGTGCTATACAAACGGTTTTTAATCCCTTTCCGCGATGGCATTTGGAACCGTCGCCAAGTGAGTGTGGGCGATAGGGGGTCCTTTCTACACGACCCAGAAATCGTCGGGGATAGGCCCTCCTGGGACACCAAATGAGCTCGTGTGCGATCGGGCGAGGCATCGAAACCCAATCATTTCCGTAGGTATGTACATCCCACACGGTGAATCCCAGGAAAAAAATCCATAGGTATGTACATCCCACACGGTGAATCACAGAAAAACATTTCTGTAGGTATGTATATCACACACAGTCAATCCAAGGAATACGTTTCTATTCTAATGTACATCCCACACAGTTAATCCAGGGAAAACGTTTCCGTTCATATGTACATCCCACACAGTTTTATGTATAAGCTCGTGTGTGAAAGGTGTAACTATCACACACGCTCTGCCTTGGTTAACTATTTGCTTTTATGAACTACATCACACACGATTTGATATACAAAACTATGTCGCATTGGGCTATCATCACAAGCGCTTTTACTGCCAGAACCATTTGCAAAGTTCCATGACCGTCTATTCTCTTTTTATTTTTGCCTGTAATTTATTATTCGATTTAGAAATTTTGAAATATGAAACGTGCAATTCAAATTCTCAGCATAATGGTTCAACAAGAATCCACAAATATAATTGCAAGTACAATATGTTCAGTAATTACAGGATTAGATAGCAATTAACTATGATGAACCACAATATTTAAAGGCTGTCAAGGTGAAGAGACAAGTGTAAATCATTTTGACTGTCGACGGTGTTGAAGAAGCGGAATGCCCATAATATGCCTTCCTAGCATGCCATAGGCACGAACCATTTTTGTCCAACCCCTTGTGACGATTGCCTGCCCATCCTTCACCGCCTTCAGGAAGACTCCTAGAGCATTATCATGGTAGCATGAATTATATACTTTAACCTTAGTTGCCTCCACTCTGGTCATGTAGTATGCAAGGTAATCATTAGTAAATATCTTCGGAAACCACTTAAAAGAGAAAAATATCATATACCGAGGTCTAATAGAGTAACTTGTTGTGGGCTGGGGGAAAAGGCAACACATTACTTACCATCCTAAAGTTCACTGCTGTCTTCGACAAAGTGTAAATAAAGAGCTTAATTCCAATCACCCGTTTCTTTCGCCTAACAATCTTTCTTAGTTTCCTCACTTGACGCTTGTTCATGAATATCTCATTTCCCCATACGCAAAAGGGGTCGAAGCATGGACCAGTACCGCTCACATATGTACCTACAAGCAACCAGTAAATGTTAGAAGCTAAATTGAGATTGCACAAATGGTGTAAAATACAACTACTTATGTTCCTAAGTACAAGTTTTTTTTTTAGATTTCAATATGAACTACATACAGATGTATATAGAATTATAGATATAGTTTAGATTAGAATCTAGATTCACTCATTTTGCTCCTTATGTAGTCTATATTGGGATCTCTAAAAATACTTATATTTAGGAATAGACGGTGTATAAGACATGGGATGCAGCTAACCTCGACTGCAAACAAAAGCATCGCCCATTGTAGCCCTGTGTAATTACATGGAGAGCCAATGTTAATTACAACAGGGTTAACATCCACCAAAAATAGCAAATGGTAATAAAACGGCAGCATCTGTAGTGATATCTTCATTGCGAAAGAGTAACACGATAGCAAAGGGACGAATAAAAAAAGGATACAACTATTAATTGCAACAGGCTTAACAACATCGTAAGCCATGTTTTTTAAGTGTGTAGCCATTGAAATACAACTGTTTGAAAACGGATTCAACTATTAATTGCAACAAGCTTAATAGACATTGAAACCGGTACTAACAAAAATGCAATTGGCATAGTTAAACATCACAAGGCAGGTGCTGCCAGAGCAGAGAATGGCCCAGATGTCTATAAAAAGGTAGGGTAAGTAGCAAAAACATGTTAGCCATGTTTACTAGAACATGCTTAATACATCGACCGTAGAGAACATAGCCATTAATTGCAACTGGTATTGGTAAGATTGAACTGGTGAGTACATACTCGGTAAGTCCTAAGAGGTAGTTGTTGGGGCACTTCATCTTGGCCAGAGCCCGCCCAAAGTCAGCGACGGCGGAGGCGAGCTGTTCCTCCGGGTCGAAGCGTGGATCAATGTCACTGACATGTGTACCTACAGGCAACCAGTAAATGGTAGAAGTTAAACTGCAATTGCACAAATGATGTGAAATATTGTAAGACATGGGATGCAGCTAACCTCGATGGCAAACAACATCTGCCATTACGACCATGCGTAAGTACATGGACAGGCATGTTAAGTACAAAAGGGTTAGCATCCACTAAAAATAGCAAATGGGCAGCATCTCTAGTGATATCCTGAGTCATGTATTGTAAGTTTGTTGCTGGTATTGGTGGAATTGAGCTGGACACGGTAATATTTGAACATCACACTGTGTGCAGTGCTGAAATAAACAAGGCACGAACATGCTTAATACATCAACCGTACAAATCATAGTTGTTGCAAGTGGTATTGGTAAGATTTAGCTGGTCAGATCTTACCTGTTAAGTCCTGGGGGGGACTTCATCTGGGCCAGAGTCTGCACCATGTCGACGGCGGCGGCGGAGGCGAGGTGTTCCTCCGGGTCAACACGCACAGTGGCCATCGCGCCATGGGCCTCCATCAGCTCCTGGCGGTGGGGATTTGGAGGCATGAGGATGTTTCGCAGGCGCCATTTAAGTAATCAGGCCGGGGCTATGATAGAGTTTGTTGGATTATCTGGCTGGATCCGAGCAGAACTTAGATGTGGTTGAAGTTGTGGTTGCGGCGGTGGCGGTTTGAGATGTCGGTAGGGGGAGGCGCGAGGGGGGATACTAAGGGTGGGGATGTGGTTGGAGGAATAAATTCTGAAATCGCGCGCCTAATCAAAATTTCGCTGCGAAACTTGAAACTTGGGCAGGGGAAACACACAACACAAACAAAGCGCGTAAAATACTTGTGTGCGAGAAAAAAGAAAGTTGGAAGAGCCCGTCTCCAAAAAAATGTACATGTGTACTTGATTTTTTTTAGTCAATGGTACGCCTGGTTTATTAGGAAACATCGCACACGTAACTGACTTATGCAAGAGCTCAACGACAAACGACAACAGAAATTTGGCTTCCCTTACCATTTTGCTCGTTCATTATGGTACACGGTTCATCTCCGTCGCTTCCGGAAATAGTGTGCGCTGAGCCTATTGTGTGTTGCGTTATGATTGGCCGGAACCCCAGCCACGCGGATCACGCATGTGCACCGTAGGATGCGCCGCGATCGAACGGCAATCCACGTCCCTCACATCACACCTGTACACCTGTAGCTGGATTGGATTTATATGCACTAAATGCCTAGAAAATGCACATAATCCCCTAAATATGGTAAATGAGCCCGGAAAATGCCAAAGTTGAACACGTGATTTGTAGTATGTTCTTCGTAAAAAAAAACTCCAGGGCAAAGAACGAAGAAAATTTGGATTCCCCTTCAATCTTGGTGATTTCCCTGTCGAAAGCATGGTACTTCTTTGGTGATAGTTCGATTTATGAAGGTCGTGCATGACGATATAAGCCAAACCTTCTCTAATTTTTACCAGTGCATGGTGAGGTCATACCATGGCACACCATGCCAGGCGTCATGTTTTTCAAGCATTTATTTCATTTTTTCTATAGTTGAAAACCCAATAAACAAATGTTTGTGATTGACTATTACCACACATTTTCATCGAAATATATGTCCCTTCTTCGTAAAAGGCATGAGAATTTACTAAATGGCACGAGCATGGTTTTCCAGGTCATTCTTGTGCACCCTTTCATGCACCGATTGTTTGAACTTGAATTATGTGCATTAATGCCTAGAAAATGCACATAATCCCCTAAATATGGCAAATGAACCTGGAAAAGTGCCAAATTTGAACACGGTGATTTGCAGGTTGTATGTTCATCATAGAAAAAAACTCATGGACAAAGGACAAAGGAAATTTGTATCCCCCTTCAATCTTGGCGATTTCCTCCTCGAAACCATGAAACTTCCTCTGTGATGGTTGGATTTATGAAAGGCGTGCATCACGACATAAGGAAAACATTCTCCAATTTTTACCAAGGCATGGTGAGGCCATACCATGGCACCACGCTAGGCGTCATGTTTTCCAACCATGTGTTTCATTTTTTATATAGTTGTTAACCCAGTAAACGACGCGTTTATGGTTGACTATTGCCACACATTTCCTTGAAATATTTACCCATTCCTTGTAAAAGGCATGAGAATGTACTAAATAACACGAGCATGGTTCTCCAGACCGTTCTTGTGCACCTTTTCATGCACCTATTGTTCGAATTTGAATTATGTCCATTAATGCCTAGAAAATGCACATAATCCCATAAATATGGTAAATGAGCCCGGAAAATGTCAAATTTGAACATGTTGCATTTGAGGCGGTGTGTTGATCGTTGGAAAAAAACTTAATGACAAACTAGGATGGAAATTTGGATTCCCCTTCAATCTTGGGGATTTCCCCCTCGAAAGCATGGAACTTCCTCGGTGATGGTTCGATTTATGAAGGTCGTGCATGACGACATAAGCCAAACCTTCTCAAATTTTTACTAGGGCATGGTGAGGAATTACTTCAAAACAACTTCAAACTCCAAACATGTCTTATATTTAGCTACAGTTGTTGTATTTTATAGCCACTAGGATTTCTTAGGTTTGATCTTCATTTAGGTTATACAGCATTGCAAAACTGTTAAAAGGCTTGTGTTGTGACCAAAGGTGATGTCATGGCTACAATCCACAAACTGTTCTTGAACAATGGGCGAGATTTTTTGGCAGGCACGATCGGGCGCTAATCATGTTGATCTCAAAAAAATTCGGATGCATGCCTCATCAGAGGTTTCCGCCCGATTAGCTTAGTGCACAGTATCCCCAATATATGCTCTAAACTTCTTGTTGTCAGGCTTAGTGTGTGCATGGGAGAGCTAGTGCATATAAGCCAGTTTGCTTTCATTAAGGGCAGCTATACTGTATATCTATGAAAATTTTATGCTAGTTTGGAAGGTGGCACAGAAGTTACATCATCGCAAGGTCAATGGTGTATTGTTGAAGTTGGATATCTCACAAGCGTTTGATTCGACCTCTTGGTCTTTCTTGTTTGAAGTGTTGCGTGCAAAAGAGTTTTCGGAGAGATGAAGATCTTGGATTTGCACATTACTCACGACGACCAGCACCCGGGTGCCTATGGTTTTGCAAAGAAGAAATTTATGCATGCGCACGAATTTTGCTAGGGAGATCCCTTATCACTGTTGTTATTCGTGATATCGATGGATGTCCTCACTTCTTTGATCATTAGAGAACATGAGCTTGGGGTTATTAGTGCAATGTCGGGTTTCTCTCCACTCCAACATTTATCCTTCTATGCGGGCAATGTGATCCTCTTCGTCAGACTATCTGCTATGGATACTTTCTTTGTCAAAGAATCCCATAGAATTTTCAGCACCGCCATGGATCTTCAAGTCCATTTTAAGAAGTTGTTTACTATTATGATCCATAAGGAGGACGGGTTAAGGAGCTTATAGCGGCTACCCTTCCATGGAGAATGGAAGGCTTCCCTACGGCATGTGGGTACTTAGGCCTTCCATCATCAATCTAGTACCTGGCTCACTCAAAGTGGTAGCCTATTGTGGATAGTGTTCTTAGCTTAATGTCAGGCTAGCAAAAATGCCTAATTACTCGAGTTGTCATGTTGATCTTAGTTAATAGTGTTATTAGAGCTAGCACTATCTATTCATCATCTACTGGTGGAAAACGCCCCCAAATGGGCTTTGGGTCATGTTGATAACGGTCGCATGACATTCATCTAGGCAGGAACAGAGGACATCCCTGTAGGGAAGTGTTTGGAGGCTTTGGTAGTGGGTTTGCCTTGCTTCGTTGGCAATGGCTTAAGCATACAAATGATCTGTGGCCTTGGCAGGGCTTGTCTCTCTCCTCCAATTAGAAGGTTCAGAGTGCTTTCAACATCCCTAGTATATTGGCAAGGGAGTGTTGGGGACCATGTATTATTCTGGAAAGGCAGGTGGTTAAATGGTGTTGGTGTTGTGAAGATTGCGCCGATTGTTTTTTGGTAGGTGGGGACCCAGATGATCAATCGAAGCTTCGATTAGGGATGGTGTGTTGAAACACTGTCGGGCCACTGGTGTTGTGAGAAACTCTGTCGATGGATGGTTTGGATAAAATGATTAGGCTTTTGGAATCATGCATTCCATTCAGCTCATCCTAGATTGTCCGGATATTACACTTTAGGAGAGGCATGATGGAGAATTCTATACCTCGGCTTCAACTTATCGATCAGTCTTTAAAGGAGCCATGCGGGTCTCTTATGCAAAAAAGAATTAGGAAATGATGGGAGCCGCTATCCTCTAAGATCTTCATGTGACTAGTTTTACAATAAAAAATGGACTTTGAACTGAGTACTGAGACACAGGAAGCAGGATGAATCATCTCCTTGTTTCCTTTGTGACCAAGAGGACAATGTGCATCACATCCTTCTTAATTGCGCCTTCTTGCATCGGGTGTGGCACCTTTCATTCAATAGGGTGAGGATGGATCTTGTGCTCACACCTTCAGTGACTAATCGCATTTAGCCTTGGTGGAGGCCTGCAAGCATATTTCCAAGGCACACTTCAAAAGTCTTGACTCATTGGTCACGCTTGATTGTGGGAACATGTCAAAACAATGAAATGGGCGACTCTTTCGTACTAGATTGAGTGTTTTGTAATGCTTTTGAGCTTGCTTTGCACATTTTTTGTGACCTCAAGTTGTGGTCCTTGGAAGGAGGGAGGGACTTTTCTGATTTTATTGTGTAATAGGTGTTTGTGTTCTGGAGTAGGAGTGGTTTTCTTGCTTCTTGTCGTCCTATGGCAGGAGCGAGTAATTCTGGTCTTGTATAACAATCCTATCAAAATAAAAGTAAAAACGAAAGCACACCACTTACTTTCAATTTCTGGCGGTGAGCGGTGTGGCACTTACACAATTGAAATGGTCATGTGAGAGCCATGCATGTATATTTTGAATCGAGATAATAGTTTAAATTTTTGTTATTTCATGTGGCAATGATTGGAGAGGAAAGGTGGCTAGAGGAAGGTGACTAGGATGAAAGATGTAGACGGAGCTCACGGGACATTACTGCAGGCTAATTTAATAAACTAGATGATAGGACGCATGATATTGCGAAGATATTTTGTAATATATTTATATGAGATTTGATTGCATGGAACATGAATATTTGGAGTAATAGTGTGAGAAATAAAATTGAAAGTACATATGATTTATTGTGTTTGGTTATTGTATAATTGTAAATTATTTATCACATATAAATACCATAACATAATGAAATTTTCTTGCATGTTTATAAGTTGAGGTGGATTCTCCCATATATCATTGCATGCTCTGGTGGGCATTTTTGTACGCATGTTGCATGCTGAGGTGGCATGCTTACATGTTGAGAGAAATATGTTAGTGGGGGCTAGGTATTCAGATATAGAAGATATCATGCAATCCCTTTCTTCTTTTTCGTGGGAAATTTGGGAGTTTTATTCCATATCAATAGAGTTATAGTATGCTAATATAAGATCATGAATGAAGACATTGCTACAACCAACATGAGGTGTTGCAAGCCGTAAGAGCATAGTTAACGAGACTATGTGAAACCTTATTTTGGGATTATCTATCTTGACCGGAACAAACTCCCACTCCAGCATGAACTGCTTGATTTCATTGATCGGGTGACCGTACAATGATTTAGCGAGGAAGTTCCACTAACAAAAGACAATACCTTATTCATTGAACAAAAATATGAAGATTGGACTATTGGAGGGCCATGGACATCCCTCACATTATTGCATGGGTCTTCGCTCCAAGTGCATGAACTACAAGGATGACTTGTCATGTGCAGTTCTTGAGAATCATACCCGCCCTCATTGGACCATCTTCTAGTGAACACGAATGATCTACTGAGAGGGCTATCCATCCGGTGGAAGCGGCTTCCATGAAAGCTCGGGGGGATGACATCTTGACGTTCGTGGTGAGGAAACGATCAACAAGAGACCTCACGTTGATGATCTATTTAGTGCTCGGTTGTTTCACATCTCGTAGGGAAGTCAAATAGTTGCACAAGATTTTTTGGACGCTTCAGTTCAGTCTCTCATTTCATGTCTTACCCCTAGTAGGAAACATACTATTGTCATAATTAGCCATTGTGCACATCCCAAATTATTGTGATGACTCCAATTCTATTGGTGTATATGATGTAGGAAATGTATTGAATTTTCACTGTAGTAAACTTCACACGCCAAATTATTCTCATGACTCAAATATATTGGTGCGCGGAGAGTAAAAACCAGATTGGTGGAGCAGTGTCAATTCTGGGGTAAATCTGGTCACCAAAGCAAATGGACAGATTAAAAAAATGGATACAACTATTAATTGCAACAGGCTTAACAACGTCGTAAATCATGTTTTTTAAGTGTGTAGCCATTGAAATACAACTGTTTGAAAACGGATTCAACTATTAATTGCAACAAGCTTAATAGACATTGAAACCAGTACTGACAAAAATGCAATTGGCATAGTTAAACATCACAAGGCAGGTGCTGCCAGAGCAGAGAATGGCCCAGATGTCTATAAAAAGGTAGGGAAAGTAGCAAAACCATGTTAGCCATGTTTACTAGAACATGCTTAATACATCGACCGTAGAGAACATAGCCATTAATTGCAACTGGTATTGGTAAGATTGAACTGGTGAGTACATACTCGGTAAGTCCTAAGAGGTAGTTGTTGGGGCACTTCATCTTGGCCAGAGCCCGCCCAAAGTCAGCGACGGTGGAGGCGAGCTGTTCCTCCGGGTCGAAGCGTGGATCAGTGTCACTGACATGTGTACCTACAGGCAACCAGTAAATGGTAGAAGTTAAACTGCAATTGCACAAATGATGTGAAATATTGTAAGACATGGGATGCAGCTAACCTCGACGGCAAACAACAACATCTGCCATTACGACCATGCGTAAGTACATGGACAGGCATGTTAAGTACAAAAGGGTTAGCATCCACTAAAAATAGCAAATGGGCAGCATCTCTAGTGATATCCTGAGTCATGTATTGTAAGTTTGTTGCTGGTATTGGTGCAATTGAGCTGGACACGGTAATATTTGAACATCACACTGTGTGCAGTGCTGAAATAAACAAGGCACGAACGTGCTTAATACATCAACCGTACAAATCATAGTTGTTGCAAGTGGTATTGGTAAGATTTAGCTGGTCAGATCTTACCTGTTAAGTCATGGGGGGACTTCATTTGGGCCAGAGTCTGCACCATGTCGACGGCGGCGGCGGAGGCGAGGTGTTCCTCCGGGTCAACACGCACAGTGGCCATCGCGCCATGGGCCTCCATCAGCTCCTGGCGGTGGGGATTTGGAGGCATGAGGATGTTTCGCAGGCACCATTTAAGTAATCAGGCCGGGGCTGTGATACAGATTGTTGGGTTATCTGACTGGATCCGAGCGGAACTTAGATGTGGTTGAAGTTGTGGTTGCGGCGGCGGCGGTTTGAGATGTCGGTAGGGGGAGGCGCGAGGGGGGATACTAAGGGTGGGGATGTGGTTGGAGGAATAAATTCTGAAATCGCGCGCCTAATCAAAATTTCGCTGCGAACTTGAAACTTGGGCAGGGGAAACACACAACACAAACGAAGCGCGTAAAATACTCGTGTGCGAGAAAAAAGAAAGTTGGAAGATCCCGTCTCCAAAAAAATGTACATGTGTACTTGATTTTTTCGGTCAATGGTACGCCTGATTTATTAGAAAACATCGCACAGGTAACTGACTTATGCAAGAGCTCAACGACAAACGACAACAGAAATTTGGCTTCCCTTACCATTTTGCTCGTTCATTATGGTACACGGTTCATCTCCGTCGCTTCCGGAAATAGTGTGCGCTGAGCCTATTGTGTGTTGCGTTATGATTGGCCAGAACCCCAGCCACGCGGATCACGCGTGTGCACCGTAGGATGCGCCGCGATCGAACGGCAATCCACGTCCCTCACATCACACCTGTGCACCTGTAGCTGGATTGGATTTATATGCGCTAAATGCCTAGAAAATGCACATAATCCCCTAAATATGGTAAATGAGCCCGGAAACTGCCAAATTTGAACACGGTGATTTGTAGTATGTTCTTCGTAAAAAAACTCCAGGGCAAAGAATGAAGAAAATTTGGATTCCCCTTCAATCTTGGTGATTTCCCTGTCGAAAGCATGGAACTTCTTTGGTGATAGTTCGATTTATGAAGGCCGTGCATGACGATATAAGCCAAACCTTCTCTAATTTTTACCAGTGCATGGTGAGGTCATACCATGGCACACCATGCCAGGCGTCATGTTTTTCAAGCATTTATTTCATTTTTTCTATAGTTGAAAACCCAATAAACAAATGTTTGTGATTGACTATTACCACACATTTTCATCGAAATATCTGTCCCTTCTTCGTAAAAGGCATGAGAATTTACTAAATGGCACGAGCATGGTTTTCCAGGTCATTCTTGTGCACCCTTTCATGCACCGATTGTTTGAACTTGAATTATGTGCATTAATGCCTAGAAAATGCACATAATCCCCTAAATATGGCAAATGAACCTGGAAAAGTGCCAAATTTGAACACGGTGATTTGCAGGTTGTATGTTCATCATAGAAAAAAACTCATGGACAAAGGACAAAGGAAATTTGTATCCCCCTTCAATCTTGGCGATTTCCTCCTCGAAACCATGAAACTTCCTCGGTGATGGTTGGATTTATGAAAGGCGTGCATCACGACATAAGGAAAACATTCTCCAATTTTTACCAAGGCATGGTGAGGCCATACCATGGCACCACGCTAGGCGTCATGTTTTCCAACCATGTGTTTCATTTTTTATATAGTTCTTAACCCAGTAAACGACGCGTTTATGGTTGACTATTGCCACACATTTCCTTGAAATATTTACCCATTCCTTGTAAAATGCATGAGAATGTACTAAATAACACGAGCATGGTTCTCCAGACCGTTCTTGTGCACCTTTTCATGCACCTATTGTTCGAATTTGAATTATGTCCATTAATGCCTAGAAAATGCACATAATCCCATAAATATGGTAAATGAGCCCGGAAAATGTCAAATTTGAACACGTTGCATTTGAGGCGGTGTGTTGATCGTTGGAAAAAAAATTGAATGACAAACTAGGACGGAAATTTGGATTCCCCTTCAATCTTGGGGATTTCCCCCTCGAAAGCATGGAACTTCCTCGGTGATGGTTCGATTTATGAAGGTCGTGCATGACGACATAAGCCAAACCTTCTCAAATTTTTACTAGGGCATGGTGAGGAATTACTTCAAAACAACTTCAAACTCCAAAAATGTCTTATATTTAGCTAAACTTGTTGTATTTTATAACCACTAGGGTTTCTTATGTTTGATCTTCATTTAGGTTATACAGCATTGCAAAACTGTTAAAAGGCTTGGGTTGTGACCAAAGGTGATGTCATGGCTACAATCCACAAACTGTTCTTGAACAATGGGCGAGATTTTTTGGCAGGCTCGATCGAGCGCTAATCATGTTGATCTCAAAAAAAGTCGGATGCATGCCTCATCAGAGGTTTCCGCCCGATTAGCTTAGTGCACAGTATCCCCAAGATATGCTCTAAACTTCTTCTTGTCAGGCTTAGTGTGTGCATGGGAGAGCTAGTGCATATAAGCCAGTTTGCTTTCATTAAGGGGCGGCTATACTGTATATCTATGAAAATTTTATGCTAGTTTGGCAGGTGGCACAGAAGTTACATCGTCGCAAGGCCAATGGTGTATTGTTGAAGTTGGATATCTCACAAGCGTTTGATTCGACCTCTTGGTCTTTCTTGTTTGAAGTGTTGCGTGCAAAAGAGTTTCCGGAGAGATGAAGATCTTGGATTTGCACATTACTCATGACGACCAGCACCCGGGTGCCTATGGTTTTGCAAGGAAGAAATTTATGCACGCGCACGAATTGTGCCAGGGAGATCCCTTATCACTTCTGTTATTCGTGATATCGATGGATGTCCTCACTTCTTTGATCATTAGAGAACATGAGCTTGGGGTTATTAGTGCAATGTCGGGTTTCTCTCCACTTCAACATTTATCCTTCTATGCGGGCAATGTGATCCTCTTCGTCAGACTATCTGCTATGGATACGTTGTTTGTCAAAGAATCCCATAGAATTTTCAGCACCGCCATGGAACTTCAAGTCAATTTTAAGAAGTTGTTTACTATTATGATCCATAAGGAGGACGGGTTAAGGAGCTTATAGCGGCTACCCTTCCATGGAGAATGGAAGGCTTCCCTGCGGCATGTGGGTACTTAGGCCTTCAATCATCAATCTAGCACCTGGCTCACTCAAAGTGGTAGCCTATTGTGGATAGTGTTCTTAGCTTAATGTCAGGCTAGCAAAAATGCCTAATTACTCGAGTTGTCATGTTGATCTTAGTTAACAGTGTTATTAGAGCTAGAACTATCTATTCATCATCTACTGGTGGAAAACGCCCCCAAATGGGCTTTGGGCCATGTTGATAACGGTCGCATGACATTCATCTGGGCAGGAATAGAGGACATCTCTGTAGGGAAGTGTTTGGTGGCTTTGGTAGCGGGTTTGCCTTGCTTCGTTGGCAATGGCTTAAGCATACAAATGATCCGTAGCCTTGGCAGGGCTTGTCTCTCTCCTCCAATTAGAATGTTCAGAGTGCTTTCAACATCCCTAGTATATTGGCAAGGGGGTGTTGGGGACCATGTATTATTCTGGAAAGGCAGGTGGTTAAATGGTGTTGGTGTTGTGAAGATTGCGCCGATTGTTTTTTGGTAGGTGGGGACCCAGATGATCAATCGAAGCTTCGATTAGGGATGGTGTGTTGAAACAGTGTCGGGCCACTGGTGTTGTGAGAAACTCTGTCGATGGATGGTTTGGATAAAATGATTAGGCTTTTGGAATCATGCTTTCCATTTAGCTCATCCTAGATTGTCCGGATATTGCACTTTAGGAGAGGCATGATGGAGAATTCTATACCTCGGCTTCAACTTATCGATCAGTCTTTAAAGGAGCCATGCGGGTCTCTTATGCAAAAAAGAATTAGGAAATGATGGGAGCCGCTATCCTCTAAGATCTTCATGTGACTAGTTTTACAATAAAAAAAATGGACTTTGAACTGAGTACTGAGACACAGGAAGCAGGATGAATCATCTCCTTGTTTCCTTTGTGACCAAGAGGACAATGTGCATCACATCCTTCTTAATTGCGCCTTCTTGCATCGGGTGTGGCACCTTCATTCAATAGGGTGAGGATGGATCTTCTGCTCACACCTTCAGTGACTAATCGCATTTAACCTTGGTGGAGGCCTGCAAGCATATTTCCAAGGCACACTTCAAAAGTCTTGACTCATTGGTCACGCTTGTTTGTGGGAACATGTCAAAACAATGAAATGGGCGACTCTTTCGTAATAGATTGAGTGTTTTGTAATGGTTTTGAGCTTGCTTTGCACATTTTTTATGACCTCAAGTTGTGGTCCTTGGAAGGAGGGAGGGACTTTTTGATTTTAGTGTGTAATAGGTGTTTGTGTTCTGGAGTAGGAGTGGTTTTCTTGCTTCTTGTCGTCCTATGGCAGGAGCGAGTAATTTTGGTCTTGTATAACAATCCTATCAAAATAAAAGTAAAAACGAAAGCACACCACTTACTTTCAATTTCTGGCGGTGAGCGGTGTGGCACTTACACAATTGAAATGGCCATGTGAGAGCCATGCATGTAAATTTTGAATCGAGATAATAGTTTAAATTTTGTTATTTCATGTGGCAATGATTGGAGAGGAAAGGTGGCTAGAGGAAGGTGACTAGGATGAAAGATGTAGATGGAACTCACGGGACATTACTGCAGGCTAATTTAATAAACTAGATGATACGACGCATGATATTGCGAAGATATTTTGTAATATATTTATATGAGATTTGATTGCATGGAACATGAATATTTGGAGTAATAGTGTGAGAAATAAAATTGAAAGTAAATATGATTTATTGTGTTTGGTTATTGTATAATTGTAAATTATTTATCACATATAAATACCATAACATAATGAAATTTTCTTGCATGTTTATAAGTTGAGGTGGATTCTCCCATATATCATTGCATGCTCTGGTGGGCATTTTTGTACGCATGTTGCATGCTGAGGTGGCATGCTTACATGTTGAGAGAAATATGTTAGTGGGGGCTAGGTATTCAGATATAGAAGATATCATGCAATCCCTTTCTGCTTTTTCGTGGGAAATTTGGGAGTTTTATTCCATAGCAATAGAGTTATAGTATGCTAATATAAGATCATGAATGAAGACCTTGCTACAACCAACATGAGGTGTTGCAAGTCGTAAGAGCATAGTTAACGAGACTATGTGAAACCTTATTTTGGGATTATCTATCTTGACCGGAACAAACTCCCACTCCAGCATGAACTGCTTTATTTCATTGATCGGGTGACCGTACAATGATTTAGCGAGGAAGTTCCACTAACAAAAGACAATGCCTTATTCATTGAACACAAATATGAAGATTGGACTATTGGAGGGCCATGGACATCCCTCACATTATTGCATGGGTCTTCGCTCCAAGTGCATGAACTACAAGGATGAATTGTCATGTGCAGTTCTTGAGAATCATACCCGCCCTCATTGGACCATCTTCTAGTGAACACGAATGATCTACTGAGAGGGCTATCCATTCCGGTGGAAGCGGCTTCCATGGAAGCTCAGGGGGATGACATCCTGACGTTCGTGGTGAGGAAACGATCAACAAGAGACCTCACGTTGATGATCTATTTAGTGCTCGGTTGTTTCACATCTCGTAGGGAAGTCAAATAGTTGCACAAGATTTTTTGTAAGCTTCAGTTCAGTCTCTCATTTCATGTCTTACCCCTAGTAGGAAACATACTATTGTCATAATTAGCCATTGTGCACATCCCAAATTATTGTCATGACTCCAATTCTATTGGTGTATATGATGTAGGAAATGTATTGAATTTTCACTTTAGTAAACTTCACACGCCAAATTATTCTCATGACTCAAATCTATTGGTGCGCGGAGAGTAAAAACCAGATTGGTGGAGCAGTGTCAATTCCGGGGTAAATCTGGTCACCAAAGCAAATGCACAGATTAAAAAAATGGATACAACTATTAATTGCAACAGGCTTAACAAAATCGTAAGTCATGTTTTTTTAAGTGTGTAGCCATTGAAATACAACTATTTGAAAACGGATTCAACTATTAATTGCAACAAGCTTAATAGACATTGAAACCGGTACTGACAAAAATGCAATTGGCATAGTTAAACATCACAAGGCAGGTGCTGCCAGAGCAGAGAATGGCCCAGATGTCTATAAAAAGGTAGGGAAAGTAGCAAAAACATGTTAGCCATGTTTACTAGAACATGCTTAATACATCGACCGTAGAGAACATAGTCGTTAATTGCAACTGGTATTGGTAAGATTGAACTGGTGAGTACATACTCGGTAAGTCCTAAGAGGTAGTTGTTGGGGCACTTCATCTTGGCCAGAGCCCGCCCAAAGTCAGCGACGGCGGAGGCGAGCTGTTCCCCCGGGTCGAAGCGTGGATCAGTGTCACTGACATGTGTACCTACAGGCAACCAGTAAATGGTAGAAGTTAAACTGCAATTGCACAAATGATGTGAAATATTGTAAGACATGGGATGCAGCTAACCTCGACAGCAAATAACAACATCTGCCATTATGACCATGCGTAAGTACATGGACAGGCATATTAAGTACAAAAGGGTTAGCGTCCACTAAAAATAGCAAATGGGCAGCATCTCTAGTGATATCCTGAGTCATGTATTGTAAGTTTGTTGCTGGTATTGGTGCAATTGAGCTGGACACGGTAATATTTGAACATCACACTGTGTGCAGTGCTGAAATAAACAAGGCACGAACGTGCTTAATACATCAACCGTACAAATCATAGTTGTTGCAAGTGGTATTGGTAAGATTTAGCTGGTCAGATCTTACCTGTTAAGTCCTGGGGGGACTTCATCTGGGCCAGAGTCTGCACCATGTCGACGGCGGCGGCGGAGGCGAGGTGTTCCTCCGGGTCAACACGCACAGTGGACATCGCGCCATGGGCCTCCATCAGCTCCTGGCGGTGGGGATTTGGAGGCATGAGGATGTTTCGCAGGCACCATTTAAGTAATCAGGTCGGGGCTGTGATAGAGATTGTTGGGTTATCTGACTGGATCCGAGCAGAACTTAGATGTGGTTGAAGTTGTGGTTGCGGCGGCGGCGGTTTGATATGTCGGTAGGGGGAGGCACGAGGGGGGATACTAAGGGTGGGGATGTGGTTGGAGGAATAAATTCTGAATCGCGCGCCTAATCAAAATTTCGCTGCGAAACTTGAAACTTGGGCAGGGGAAACACACAACACAAACGAAGCGCGTAAAATACTCGTGTGCGAGAAAAAAGAAAGTTGGAAGATCCCGTCTCCAAAAAAATGTACATGTGTACTTGATTTTTTTCGGTCAATGGTACGCCTGGTTTATTAGGAAACATCGCACAGGTAACTGACTTATGCAAGAGCTCAACGACAAACGACAACAGAAATTTGGCTTCCCTTACCATTTTGCTCGTTCATTATGGTACACGGTTCATCTCCGTCGCTTCCGGAAATAGTGTGCGCTGAGCCTATTGTGTGTTGCGTTATGATTGGCCAGAACCCCAGCCACGCGGATCACGCGTGTGCACCGTAGGATGCGCCGCGATCGAACGGCAATCCACGTCCCTCACATCACACCTGTGCACCTGTAGCTGGATTGGATTTATATGCGCTAAATGCCTAGAAAATGCACATAATCCCCTAAATATGGTAAATGAGCCCGGAAACTGCCAAATTTGAACACGGTGATTTGTAGTATGTTCTTCGTAAAAAAACTCCAGGGCAAAGAATGAAGAAAATTTGGATTCCCCTTCAATCTTGGTGATTTCCCTGTCGAAAGCATGGAACTTCTTTGGTGATAGTTCGATTTATGAAGGCCGTGCATGACGATATAAGCCAAACCTTCTCTAATTTTTACCAGTGCATGGTGAGGTCATACCATGGCACACCATGCCAGGCGTCATGTTTTTCAAGCATTTATTTCATTTTTTCTATAGTTGAAAACCCAATAAACAAATGTTTGTGATTGACTATTACCACACATTTTCATCGAAATATATGTCCCTTCTTCGTAAAAGCCATGAGAATTTACTAAATGGCACGAGCATGGTTTTCCAGGTCATTCTTGTGCACCCTTTCATGCACCGATTGTTTGAACTTGAATTATGTGCATTAATGCCTTGAAAATGCACATAATCCCCTAAATATGGCAAATGAACCTGGAAAAGTGCCAAATTTGAACACGGTGATTTGCAGGTTGTATGTTCATCATAGAAAAAAACTCATGGACAAAGGACAAAGGAAATTTGTATCCCCCTTCAATCTTGGCGATTTCCTCCTCGAAACCATGAAACTTCCTCGGTGATGGTTGGATTTATGAAAGGCGTGCATCACGACATAAGGAAAACATTCTCCAATTTTTACCAAGGCATGGTGAGGCCATACCATGGCACTACGCTAGGCGTCATGTTTTCCAACCATGTGTTTCATTTTTTATATAGTTCTTAACCCAGTAAACGACGCGTTTATGGTTGACTATTGCCACACATTTCCTTGAAATATTTACCCATTCCTTGTAAAATGCATGAGAATGTACTAAATAACACGAGCATGGTTCTCCAGACCGTTCTTGTGCACCTTTTCATGCACCTATTGTTCAAATTTGAATTATGTCCATTAATGCCTAGAAAACCCACATAATCCCATAAATATGGTAAATGAGCCCGGAAAATTTCAAATTTGAACACGTTGCATTTGAGGCGGTGTGTTGATCGTTGGAAAAAAACTGAATGACAAACTAGGACGGAAATTTGGATTCCCCTTCAATCTTGGGGATTTCCCCCTCGAAAGCATGGAACTTCCTCGATGATGGTTCGATTTATGAAGGTCGTGCATGACGACATAAGCCAAACCTTCTCAAATTTTTACTAGGGCATGGTGAGGAATTACTTCAAAACAACTTCAAACTCCAAAAATGTCTTATATTTAGCTACAGTTGTTGTATTTTATAACCACTAGGATTTCTTAGGTTTGATCTTCATTTAGGTTATACAGCATTGCAAAACTGTTAAAAGGCTTGGGTTGTGACCAAAGGTGATGTCATGGCTACAATCCACAAACTGTTCTTGAACAATGGGCGAGATTTTTTGGCAGGCTCGATCGGGCGCTAATCATGTTGATCTCAAAAAAAGTCGGATGCATGCCTCATCAGATGTTTCCGCCCGATTAGCTTAGTGCACAGTATCCCCAAGATATGCTCTAAACTTCTTGTTGTCAGGCTTAGTGTGTGCATGGGAGAGCTAGTGCATATAAGCCAGTTTGCTTTCATTAAGGGCAGCTATACTGTATATCTATGAAAATTTTATGCTAGTTTGGCAGGTGGCACAGAAGTTACATCGTCGCAAGGCCAATGGTGTAATGTTGAAGTTGGATATCTCACGAGCGTTTGATTCGACCTCTTGGTCTTTCTTGTTTGAAGTGTTGCGTGCAAAAGAGTTTCCGGAGAGATGAAGATCTTGGATTTGCACATTACTCATGACGACCAGCACCCGGGTGCCGATGGTTTTGCAAGGAAGAAATTTATGCACGCGCACGAATTGTGCCAGGGAGATCCCTTATCACTTCTGTTATTCGTGATATCGATGGATGTCCTCACTTCTTTGATCATTAGAGAACATGAGCTTGGGGTTATTAGTGCAATGTCGGGTTTCTCTCCACTTCAACATTTATCCTTCTATGCGGGCAATGTGATCCTCTTCGTCAGACTATCTGCTATGGATACGTTGTTTGTCAAAGAATCCCATAGAATTTTCAGCACCGCCATGGAACTTCAAGTCAATTTTAAGAAGTTGTTTACTATTATGATCCATAAGGAGGACGGGTTAAGGAGCTTATAGCGGCTACCCTTCCATGGAGAATGGAAGGCTTCCCTGCGGCATGTGGGTACTTAGGCCTTCAATCATCAATCTAGCACCTGGCTCACTCAAAGTGGTAGCCTATTGTGGATAGTGTTCTTAGCTTAATGTCAGGCTAGCAAAAATGCCTAATTACTCGAGTTGTCATGTTGATCTTAGTTAACAGTGTTATTAGAGCTAGAACTATCTATTCATCATCTACTGGTGGAAAACGCCCCCAAATGGGCTTTGGGCCATGTTGATAACGGTCGCATGACATTCATCTGGGCAGGAATAGAGGACATCCCTGTAGGGAAGTGTTTGGTGGCTTTGGTAGCGGGTTTGCCTTGCTTCGTTGGCAATGGCTTAAGCATACAAATGATCCGTAGCCTTGGCAGGGCTTGTCTCTCTCCTCCAATTAGAATGTTCAGAGTGCTTTCAACATCCCTAGTATATTGGCAAGGGGGTGTTGGGGACCATGTATTATTCTGGAAAGGCAGGTGGTTAAATGGTGTTGGTGTTGTGAAGATTGCGCCGATTGTTTTTTGGTAGGTGGGGACCTAGATGATCAATCGAAGCTTCGATTAGGGATGGTGTGTTGAAACACTGTCGGGCCACTGGTGTTGTGAGAAACTCTGTCGATGGATGGTTTGGATAAAATGATTAGGCTTTTGGAATCATGCTTTCCATTTAGCTCATCCTAGATTGTCCGGATATTGCACTTTAGGAGAGGCATGATGGAGAATTCTATACCTCGGCTTCAACTTATCGATCAGTCTTTAAAGGAGCCATGCGGGTCTCTTATGCAAAAAAGAATTAGGAAATGATGGGAGCCGCTATCCTCTAGGATCTTCATGTGACTAGTTTTACAATAAAAAAATGGACTTTGAACTAAGTACTGAGACACAGGAAGCAGGATGAATCATCTCCTTGTTTCCTTTGTGACCAAGAGGACAATGTGCATCACATCCTTCTTAATTGTGCCTTCTTGCATCGGGTGTGGCACCTTTCATTCAATAGGGTGAGGATGGATCTTGTGCTCACACCTTCAGTGACTAATCGCATTTAGCCTTGGTGGAGGCCTGCAAGCATATTTCCAAGGCACACTTCAAAAGTCTTGACTCATTGGTCACGCTTGTTTGTGGGAACATGTCAAAACAATGAAATGGGCGACTCTTTCGTAATAGATTGAGTGTTTTGTAATGCTTTTGAGCTTGCTTTGCACATTTTTTATGACCTCAAGTTGTGGTCCTTGGAAGGAGGGAGGGACTTTCTGATTTTAGTGTGTAATAGGTGTTTGTGTTCTGGAGTAGGAGTGGTTTTCTTGCTTCTTGTCGTCCTACGGCAGGAGCGAGTAATTCTGGTCTTGTATAACAATCCTATCAAAATAAAAGTAAAAACGAAAGCACACCACTTACTTTCAATTTCTGGCGGTGAGCGGTGTGGCACTTACACAATTGAAATGGCCATGTGAGAGCCATGTATGTAAATTTTGAATCGAGATAATAGTTTAAATTTTGTTATTTCATGTGGCAATGATTGGAGAGGAAAGGTGGCTAGAGGAAGGTGACTAGGATGAAAGATGTAGATGGAGCTCACGGGACATTACTGGAGGCTAATTTAATAAACTAGATGACACGACGCATGATATTGCGAAGATATTTTGTAATATATTTATATGAGATTTGATTGCATGGAACATGAATATTTGGAGTAATAGTGTGAGAAATAAAATTGAAAGTACATATGATTTATTGTGTTTGGTTATTGTATAATTGTAAATTATTTATCACATATAAATACCATAACATAATGAAATTTTCTTGCATGTTTATAAGTCGAGGTGGATTCTCCCATATATCATTGCATGCTCTGGTGGGCATTTTTGTACGCATGTTGCATGCTGAGGTGGCATGCTTACATGTTGAGAGAAATATGTTAGTGGGGGCTAGGTATTCAGATATAGAAGATATCATGCAATCCCTTTCTTCTTTTTCGTGGGAAATTTGGGAGTTTTATTCCATAGCAATAGAGTTATAGTATGCTAATATAAGATCATGAATGAAGACCTTGCTACAACCAACATGAGGTGTTGCAAGCCGTAAGAGCATAGTTAACGAGACTATGTGAAACCTTATTTTGGGATTATCTATCTTGACCGGAACAAACTCCCACTCCAGCATGAACTGCTTTATTTCATTGATCGGGTGACCGTACAATGATTTAGCGAGGAAGTTCCACTAACAAAAGACAATGCCTTATTCATTGAACAAAAATATGAAGATTGGACTATTGGAGGGCCATGGACATCCCTCACATTATTGCATGGGTCTTCGCTCCAAGTGCATGAACTACAAGGATGACTTGTCATGTGCAGTTCTTGAGAATCATACCCGCCCTCATTGGACCATCTTCTGGTGAACACGAATTATCTACTGAGAGGGCTATTCATTCCGGTGGAAGCGGCTTCTATGGAAGCTCAGGGGGATGACATCTTGACGTTCGTGGTGAGGAAACGATCAACAAGAGACCTCACGTTGATGATCTATTTAGTGCTCGGTTGTTTCACATCTCGTAGGGAAGTCAAATAGTTGCAAAAGATTTTTTGGAAGCTTCAGTTCAGTCTCTCATTTCATGTCTTACCCCTAGTAGGAAACATACTATTGTCATAATTAGCCATTGTGCACATCCCAAATTATTGTCATGACTCCAATTCTATTGGTGTATATGATGTAGGAAATGTATTGAATTTTCACTGTAGTAAACTTCACACGTCAAATTATTCTCTGATGAATCCTCCATCAGAGATGAACCGGCAAAACCTCCAACATCGAAAACATCATAGAAGATGCATGTGAACTCCGTTTTCGATGAACTCGAGCTTGTCATCAAGATGACCATAAGCTCTAAGACTCACAAGGAGATGAACCAAATAAGAACCAATAAAGATGATGCAAGGATGCAATGGCTTGAGCTCTCTACGAACGATACGATCAAGCTACTCATCGAGAGCCCCCCTTGATAGTACGGCAATTGATCCTTTAACCCGGCCTCCCAACTACCACCATGAGACCGGTAAAATAGAAAACCTATCAAGGGCAAACCTTTGCCTTGCACATAGTCCACTTGAGTTGGATGATGACGATCTTGACTCCCTCAAGTTGGACCACCTTTCTTGATTGCATTGGCTCGGTCAAGACTAGTAGATTGCTCCCCCATACTCCACTATGGGTGAGCCACTCTCCGGCATATCTTCACAAGTCCATTGTCACCACAATGGACGGCAAGCTTCAAGCACTTGATATCTTCGTGATGCTCCACTTGAACTTGCACACCGCAACCTAACCCCACAAAGAACTCTCACGAAGACCATGGGTTAGTACACAAAGCGTGATTGACAATGCTTACCATACCATGGGATTGCTTGATCCCTCTCGGTACATCTTCTACACTTTGTGTATTGATCAACTTGATTCATTCTTTGAATTAGTTTTGATCAACCTTGAATCTTTCCAACTCTCTTCATTTGGATGATGTCTTGAAGGTAAACATGAATGATCACAACCTCTTCTTCTTCAAGTCATGCTTGCAACAAGCTCAACACACCCACAAGACCAATCTTTGGATAATTCCTTAATAGCGCCTTGGTCATCACAAACTCTCCTTGAAACCAACAAATGAACTCCAAGAAAAGCCTATGGACAAACCCTTCAAATATAACTCAAGGCAACCATTAGTCCATAGAGATTGTCATCAATTACCAAAACGAAACATGGGGGCACCGCATGTTCTTTCAATCTCCCCCATTTTGGTAATTGATGACAATCACTTTCAAGAGAGTTTATATAAGGAATTATGCATCACCATACCATGCAACAATAATGTATGCGCATGAGATGCAAAAGCTTAGGAACAACCAAAGCAAGAAGAGAGAAGAGACAACTGTCGGTGTACTAAGATAGGGGTACCTTAGTACCCCAACTTGTGCACGGGCAGTAGCAGCTCCCCGCGGCAGGGCTTACCACGTGCTCGCCGGAAACCTTTCTGGTCCCTATAAAACCATTCAAGAACAAAGTATACAAGTTAGAAGATCAAGGCCCCGGCAAGAGGAGCTTGCCGGGAAGGCCGCACCAGGCTCAAGATTACCACTTTAGCACAAGACCCTGGCAAGAGGGGCTTGCCAGGAAGGCCAAGGAACGCATACTTCAGGAGATGCCTCGGCGCACCATGCGCCCCGGCAGGGCCCGGGGAGCGACAAGCTTCCGGGCCCGACAAGGTCAAGACCCCGGCAAGGTGCTTGCCGGGGAGAACTATGCTGTGTGCCCGCGCTCCAGCTCATCTGCCCACGCGTCGCCCTGGGGCCCTTCCAGGGACGCGTGGCGGAAGGCTGTGCAGCCTGGGGCACACGGTGGCAAGCCACGGTGACGAGGCTACCGCCGTGGCGGACGGAGAAGCATGGACGGGCGCTTTTGGGGTCGACGGCGACGGGCATTTAATGCCCTTGTCCCCCACTGTCAAAGTAGGTGAAGACCACTGTTCACGCACTATTCCCGCGCTGTTACAACTACCACCAAAGTTACATTTTTGCCCTCCTCTACGTTGACACCTGTCGGTGACCCCTTGAGCTATAAAAGGAGGCCCATGCACAACGTAGAAAGGGTTCGAATCCTAAGCAACTCTCTCGCTCGGTGTAGCTAGTACTGTAGCTCTTCAAGCTCCCGAGCTCAATACAACCAAAGCAGGAGTAGGGTTTTACGCGTCCGCGCGGCCCGAACCTGGGTAAACTGCCCGCGTGCTCTCCTCGATCTGCTCTTCGTGCTCCCTCCGCTCCCTTACCGCAACGTAGAAGGGGCTTCGGTCCCATAGGTGCTCGTGGGAGGACAGTTTCCCCCGACATCTTTGGCGCGCCAGGTAGGGGGCGTCGAGGTTGTGCGAACCTGATCCGGCGCTCACGCGGGCGCATTCTTCATCAACCTCTCCAGCTTCATCAACTTCATCAGCAACAGCATGGCTCCGAAGAAGAAGGCTTCAGAGGTCGGAGGCCCGTCTGCGTCTGTTCCACCGCCACCAGAACCAACGGTGGGTGGAGGAGACGCCGGCGGAAGGGTGGTCGCCGGCGAGGAAACTCACGGCGCCACCAAATCCAAGGACAAGACGGACGACCGAGCGAATTCCAAAACCTCGGTGTCCGTAGACGCACCACGTCCATCTCAGCAGACGACAGGCCAGCAGCGCCGTGGTACAGGAGGTACCATCCGCTTGCTGGGCCAAGGACAAACCGGAGGATCGCGGGACGCTCAAGGCCATCGCCCTGGCACGAGCAAGGCGCGGTCGCCGGGGCGAGAGACTGCTCCTTCTAACCCTGTTAGAAGTCCGAGCATATCTCGCTCCTCGCACCGCTCGCCGCCGCTCCCCTCCTCTCCAGCAGAAGCTCTCGCAAGAGCGCAACTGCTCCTCGATTTCCCTCCAGCGGCAGACAAGGCCGAAGACTGGAGGGCGACGATTCAGAGCCTCATCGCCTTCGCCAACAACAACACGCCGCAGCAGCCGGCGACATCGCGGCCACGGCAAGTCGAGCAGACGAAGGCCGATGGCGACAAGACCGCCGGGGGTGCAACCACCGTGCACTCCCCGCCGCGGAAGCAGAAGACGCCACCCCGCCGGATTAACGTCGACGACGACTCCACGGCGTCGTCGGATCCGCGGGCTCGTCGGGACCAGCGCCAAGTCCTCGACGACCGGCGGCAAGAAGATGCTCGGACGCGCATCGAGCGCCGACGAGAAACCAGGCGACAATCGGACCAGCGCGCTGGGACCGCTGTCGACGCGTACGCGCCCGGTGAGCCAGGCGACTTGCCGTACGCGGCAGGTTGCCCTGCGTTCACCCGTGAGCTGAGGCGTGTCCAGTGGCCCAGCATGAAAAACTTCAAGCCCGACGTACCCGAGAAGTACGACGGCAAGACGCACCCCTCGGAGTTCCTCAGCATCTACACCATCGCGGTGCAGGCTGCCGGGGGACGCGACGAGAAGATACTCGCCAACTACTTCCCGCTAGTGCTTAAGCCGAACGTCCGTTCTTGGCTTATGCACTTGCCGGAAGGCTCCATTTCTTCGTGGGCAGATCTGTGCCACCAATTTGTTGGCGCCTTCACGGGCGGCCACAAACCCCACGGCCAGGAGAGTGATCTCCACATCTTGGCCCAGAAGGAAGGAGAATCCCTGCGCAAGTACATCCAGCGGTTCAGCCGCGTGCAACACAACATTCCCGACGTCCACCCTGCTGCGGTTATCAGCGCGTTCCACCAGAACGTGCGTAACCGCCGCATGCGGGAAGAGATGGCCATGACCAAGATACTGGATGTCAGCGAGCTCTACGCTCTGGCTGAAAAGTGCGCGCGCGCCGAAGAGGGGAGGAAACTCCCCGGAGAGGATACTGGCGCAGGAGGAAGCGACAGTGAGGACGCCGCCCCGGCAAAGAAGAGCCGGCGGCGGAACAACAGAAGAAAGAAGAGCAAGGAAGTGCTAGTCATCGAGCAGTCCGGCAAGGAGGCTCCCGCCAAGAAGGCACAGGCCGGCGGTTTCGGCAAGGAACCTGCCCCTGTAGCGGCAGCCGACAAGCAGGACGGCTCCGACAAGCAATACTGCAAGATCCACCGCACCAAGGGCCACGACCTTTCAAACTGTAAGCGAGTCGAGTACCTCGTAGAACAGTAGAAAGCTGAATACGAGCGTCGTGACAAGGAGAAGGCCCAAGGTGGCGGAGGAGAACCCAGCAAGAAGCGGCCATTCAATGGCCGGGGAGGACGCCGCGGCAAGGCCAAGCAGCGGCAAGGAGATCGACCTCCCCGGGGCCGCGACAAGGATGAGGAAGAAGACGACGACGACGACATGGAGGAAGGTGATAACAGCGAGCAGGAGTTCCAGAAGGCCACAGAAGTTCTGTGTGTCGACGGAGGCGCCTCTCTGCATACTTCCCACCGCCAACTCAAGCAGTGGGTGCGGGGAGTAAACGCAGCTGAGCCGCCCGTTGAGTCACGCAGACTGCTGAAATGGTCCAGCACGCCCATCATTTTTGATCTTGAGGATCACCCTGACCGCACCACTGCGGTCGGGTGCTTGCCGATGTTGGTCTCGCCAACTATCCGCAACCTCAAGGTCACCAAAATGTTGGTTGACGGCGGGGCCGGCCTAAACTTGATCTCCTCGGCTGTGATCAAGAAACTCCAGATCCCAAACGGCGAGCTCGAAGAAACCGGGTCGTTCCAAGGAATAAACCCGGGAAGGAGCAAGCCGAAGGGCAAGATTACACTGCCCATGACCTTTGGCGGGGAGCTCAACTTCAGGACGGAGAGGATAACCTTTGACGTTGCCGATATCCCGTTGCCATACAATGGGATACTTGGACGTCCTGCCCTCGCCAAGTTCATGGCAGCTTCCCACTTTGCCTACAACGTACTCAAGATGCCGGGGCCGATAAGCGTCATCTCTGTCCCTGGCGACAAGAAGGACGCGCTTATCTGCGCCGACAAGATATACCGGGATGCAGCAGCCGCAACGGAGAGCGACACACTTGCCGCTGAAGCTCCCGGGGGGAAGAAGACCAAGACCAAGTCCGGCAAGTGCTCTGGGGCCCACTCCGGCAAACGCACCTCTTCGGAGTGCTGCGCTGCCGTCGAGGACGCCCCATCGAGCTCCACCGGCAAGTGCAAGAAGGGGATGGCCGCTCCACCGGCAACCAAGAAGGTGTCCGCCAAGGAGGACGGCACTGGTGGTACCTTTACCATCAGTGCTACGCTCGACAACAAATAGGAAAGCGCGCTCGTTGCCTTCCTGCGGGCGAATGTCGATGTGTTTGCGTGGCAACCATCTGACATCCCCGGCGTTCCCAGGAAGGTAATTGAGCACAGGCTTGCTGTTTGTCCTCATGCGCGGCCCGTCAAGCAGAAGGTCAGGAAGCAAGCCGTGGAGCGCCAAGAACTCATCGCCGAAGAGATAAATAAGCTAGAAGCAGCAGGCCTGGTTAGAGGCGTGATCCATCCTACGTGGTTGGCCAATCCAGTTGTCGTATGCAAGGCCAATGGGAAGTGGAGACTTTGTATAGACTTCACTGATGTGAATAAAGCATGTCCCAAGGATCCATTTCCCTTGCCGCGTATTGACCAGATTGTTGACTCCACCACCGGATGTGAGCTGCTTTCCTTCCTTGATGCATACTCAGGATACCACCAGATATTCATGGCCAAGGAGGATGAAGAGAAGACTGCATTCATTACTCCATGTGGCACATATTGCTTCATACGCATGCCCTTTGGATTGAAGAATGCAGGCTCGACATTTGCAAGGGTGGTGCACACTGCTTTTGAGCCACAGATCCACAGAAACGTGGAAGCCTACATGGATGACATAGTGGTCAAGAGCAAGAGCAAAGATACACTGATCCAAGATTTGGAAGAGACTTTTGAGAATCTGCGCAAGATCCAGCTAAAGTTGAACCCCGAGAAGTGCGTCTTCGGAGTCCCCTCCGGCAAGCTTCTCGGGTTCTTTGTGTCCCAGAGGGGGATTGAAGCCAACCCCGACAAGATAAAAGCCATTGAGCAGATCGAAGCCCCGAAGCGCGTCAAGGACGTAAGGAGACTTGCAGGTTGTGTAGCTGCCCTCGGTAGGTTCATTTCAAAGTCTGCAGAACGCGCCCTGCCTTTATTCAAAATCTTGAAGAAGGCAGGTCCTATGAAATGGACTCCGGAAGCGGAGGCAGCGCTGCAAGACTTGAAAGGATACCTATCCTCCACTCCAATACTTGTCGCACCTAGGCCACAAGAGAAGTTGCTGTTGTACCTAGCAGCAACCAATCAAGTGGTTAGTGCTGCGTTAGTAGCGGAGAGGGAGGCGGATGAGGAGTCTACACCACCGGCAAGTGAATCCAGCGACAAGCAGGGGGCTTCCCCGACAAGCTCTGGCTCCGACAAGGACAAGTCTGCGCAGGAACAAGGAGAGGTGCGAAAGAAGATGGTGCAGCGCCCAGTGTATTTTGTAAGTTCCCTCTTGCAGGGGGCTAGATCAAGATACTCTGGGGTGCAGAAGTTGCTTTTCGGCCTCCTCATGGCCTCGAGAAAGCTGCGCCATTACTTCCAAGCACATGAGATAACATTGGTCACTCGCTTTCCGTTGAAGAGGATATTGCAGAATCCAGAAGCAACAGGCAGGATCGTCGAGTGGGCACTGGAGCTGTCTATCTTTGGTCTCAAGTTTGAAAGTACTTCAACTATACAGAGCAGAGCTTTGGCAGAATTTATAGCTGAATGGACCCCAACGCCCGATGAAGAAGTTCCAGAGACAAGCGTCCCCGTCCAAGAAGCAACCAGCGAATGGGTAATGTACTTCGATGGTGCCTTCTCGCTGCAAGGCGCCGGTGCCGGCGTGGTACTCATAGCGCCCACCGGAGAGCACCTCAAGTATGTTGTCCAGATGCACTTTCCCAAGGAACAAGCGACAAACAATACTGCTGAGTATGAAGGTTTGCTTGCCGGCCTCAAGATTGCAACCGAGCTTGGGATTAAGAAGTTGATTGTGCGGGGAGATTCTCAGTTGGTGGTCCGACAAGTGAACAAGAGTTACCAGAGCCCTTTGATGGAAGCCTATGTTGATGAAGTGAGGAAGCTTGAAGAACACTTTGAAGGTCTGCAAATGGAGCACGTTCCAAGAGCTCAGAATGATATTGCAGATGGCCTTTCAAAGTGTGCTGCGATGAAGTTACCTGTGGAACCAGGGACCTTCCTGCTCAAGCTAACTCAACCATCCGTTACACCATCAGTTGGGCAAGGTAAGAAGAGAAAGTTGGTCTCCGGCGACTACTTGCCGGCGGATCTTCCAGAAGCCGCCGTCAAGGTCCCCAAGATCAACAACCAAAATGCTGAGGAACAGTTTGCTCCTGTGGATCCGAGGATCTGTACAGTTGAAGCAAGCGTTCCCGACAAGCCATGCCCCGGCAGGCTTGCCGGGGGGCCATCAGCTCCGGCGGAGCCGGAGGTTCTTGCCGTAGAAGCTGAGGTTCCCGCAGCAGCCCTCATGCCTTTAGTCCTTGCCGTTGAGCCTCGGGCTCCGGCATGGGCACAGCAAATCGTCCGTTTTCTACAAACTAGAGAACTTCCCGACGACCCAGAAGAGATAGAGAAGATAACAAGGCAGTCAAGTATGTACCAGTTCGTTGACAACGAACTGTACAGAAGAAGACTCAACGGTGTCAGGTTGAAGTGCATTTCCAGAGAAGATGGACAGAAGCTGTTGGCAGAGATACACGGAGGCATATGTGGCCACCACATTGGCGCAAGGGCACTTGCCGGGAAGGCGTTCCGGCAAGGGTTCTTCTAGCCAGAAGCCCTCCAAGATGCAACTGCACAAGTAACCAAGTGTGAAGCGTGCCAGTTCCATGCCAAGCAAATTCACCAGCCAGCTCAAGCTCTCCAGACGATCCCTTTGTCCTGGCCCTTCTCGGTCTGGGGGCTCGATATCCTCGGCCCTTTCCCCCGTGCTGTCGGGGGCTTTGAGTACTTGTACGTTGCGATCGACAAGTTCACAAAGTGGCCAGAAGTGGAACCGGTGAGAAAGGTGACAGCACAGTCAGCGGTCAGGTTCTTCAGGTCAATTGTTTGCCGTTTCGGAATCCCTAACAGGATCATCACCGACAACGGTACACAATTTACAAGTCGCACCTTCATGCAGTACGTCCAAGACCTTGGCGCCAAGGTCTGTTTCGCTTTTGTTGCTCACCCGAGGAGCAATGGTCAAGCGGAGAGGGCCAATGCTGAAGTGCTGCGCGGACTCAAGACAAGAACCTTCGACAGGCTGCACAAGTGCGGAAGAAACTGGATAGAGGAGTTACCGGCGGCTCTTTGGTCAATCAGGACGACACCAAGTCGAGCCACCGGACAGACACCCTTTGCTCTTGTCTATGGAGCAGAGGCAGTTCTCCCCACGGAACTCGTATACGGATCTCCTCGAGTGCTCGCTTATGACGAGCTCGAGCAAGAGCAACTGCGTCAAGATGATGCGTTGCTCCTCGAGGAGGAACGTCTCCAGGCTGCTGTACGAGCTGCTCGATACCAGCAAGCTTTGCGTCGCTATCATAGCCACGAGGTCAGGGCCAGGAGTCTCGAGGAAGGCGACCTTGTTCTTCGGTGTGTTCAGTCCGCCAAGAATTCCAACAAGTTGACGCCGAAGTGGGAAGGCCCTTATCGGGTGAGACAAGTCACAAGGCCCGGCGCTGTCCGCCTTGAGACCGAAGAAGGCTTACCGGTGAGCAACTCCTGGAACATAGAGCATCTTCGCAAGTTTCACCCATAAGGCGCGGTTGCCGTGATCCGCTCCGGCAACCACCTTTTGTACAAGTCTTGCCGCTGTTGCATGTAAACCTTTGTACAAAGCCGGGCGCAGATCCCGTGCATCAGTAAAGTTTTTGTGCTTCGTACTATTTGCCATTTCCATGCTTTTCTTTGGTAATTTGCATGCATTGTTTGGCACCTTGTGCGATACACATCCCCGGTAAGCACTAGCAAGCCGTGAGGCCCTATGCTTGTTTTTCCTCCTCTTTTTCTTTCCCTCTTAAGCAGAAGGAGTCTTCCTCACGCACAAGTTTGCCGGAGGGGGAAGGAGATGGAGGATCAACCAAGCGCTGTTCAAGAAAGAGGAGCCTTGTCGGGGAACAAGCAATATATGAAAGCTAAGTTACCAAAATTTGAGCAGTTCAAATTTTTTAATTTTAGTTATCTTCCTTGAACAACCACACTTTGTATGAAAAACCTGTGCGTGGAGGAACCTACCCGTGGCTAGCCGCACCCTTACCTTGTTTCCGAGCACGCTCAATGACTTAAGTGAGCTGCGACAAGTGTCGCGCCCTTATTTCGTTTTCGAGTTCGCTCAGCAAGCTAAGTGCGCTGCGACTAGCTGCGGCAAGGTTACTTGCCGGTAAGGTCCTTTGCCAGCAGGCTGCTAAGAGTCCAGCACTCAGCGCTCGCGGCGAGGGCCCCTTGCCGGCAAGTCCCCTAAAAGCGTAGGGCAAAAGGCATACAAAGTAGAGGACCAAAAGCAAGGGAGATAACAATGCGTCAATTGCTCAGAAATAAGATAATATATTACAGAGATAACTTGTCGCAATAACTAATAGATTCTTGTCCAATAACATGCCTTGCAGCGGCAAGGGAAATTGAAAGAAAGGAGCCTAATCTATGCGGTCGCCTTCACGCCTGGAGATCTTGTTCACCTTGGCGACGATGTGGGCGACCTGCGCCTTCAACGCCTCCTGATCTGCGTCGTCCGGCAAGCTGCGGAGGACGTTGACAAGATTGATGCCAGGGTTGCGGTAGACGATCTTCGTCAAGACGCGCTCCAAGGTGCCCGCGCAGAGCTGACGCGACTCCTCGGCCAGCTGCGCGGGGAGCTTTTCCTGCAGCCGTGCAAGCGCCGGCGCGATTCCCCTGAAGAAGAGACTTAACTTGGCGCTGTGGGGGAGATTCTCGTCCGGAGAGTACACAAGGTGCTCCACCCTCAGCGCCATCAACTCCTTGTCGATATTGGCAGCAGAAGCGACCAGATCATCAGTCCATTGCTCCACCGCCCGGCTGAAGTTGTTCGCGGAGACGGCGGCGCTCTCCACCAGGCCTTGTTCCTTGCGGAGCTCGTCCTTCAGCTTCGTCTCGCGGTCCCGGGCGGCGTCGAGCGAATCAGTTAAAGTGGAGACCTTCAACTCCAAGTCAGCAATTGAATCTTTGGCGGCAGTGAGCTCGTCGCCCTTCTTGGAGAGTCGTACCTGCAAGTCGGAGTTGGTGTGGGCGTCCTTCTCCCGCTCCATGTTGAGCGCGGTGACTCTGTCCTCACTTGCTTTTAGGTACCGCTCCAGCTGATCCACCTTGAGCTCCAGGTCCCTCTTGGCGGTTTCTGCGGCGGCTGCGGCTTCCTTTGCCTCCTTCATGGCCTGCTCCCGGGCGGTGAGCTCGTCGTCATGGGCGTCGAGCTCAACCTTTCGCTGGTTGAGCGCCCCCTCCCGCCGAGACAGTTCCTCGGCGGCCAGCCGCTGTCGCTCTTCTGCCTCCGCCTTCTCCAGGAGGAAGGCTTGCTGCTCCCCGGCAAGTTCTTCTCGCTCCTCCGCCAAGTTGCGGAGGGCGGCCTGGTTGGCGGCGCGGAGCTCCGCGGCCCGCTTCTCCAAGTCAACTCCAGCCTTGGCGGCAAAAGTTTCCCGGGAGTCCAGCTTCGCCTGCCTGGCCCGGTAAAGGGCCAGGAGCCGGCGAAGTAGCTTCTCCTCTTCGGGCTCGTCGCTCCCGCCAGGCGCTTCAACAACCTTCAACCCCGCGGAGGCGAGGACCTCTCCATCGTAGGTCTCTCCCTCCACGGGGGCTCGCGACGAAGACCCCCACGGGACTTGTATAAAGACTCCGTTGGGGGCCTCAAGGTAGATGCCTGGCTGCTCCGTGGCGGCGGAGGGGTCGGCGGCCGGTGCAGCGCTTGACGCTCCTGCTGCCTCCGGGCCAGCAGTGTGGTCGCCGCCCCCCTCCCCGGCCGCGGCGTCTGTGGTCGGGGCGGTCTCCTCGGTGGCAGGCTCATCGGCTCCTGCCATGCCCTCAGCGGCAGTGGCATTGCCGCCGTCGCCTTGCGCGCCCTCCTCGCCGGTGGCCTCAGTCTCCATCCGCTCCGGTGCAGGAGGATCTAGCAGAAGAAAAAGAAAAGAAAAGATCAAGCAAATATCCAAAAAGACAAGTTCAAGAAGATAAAGCTACAAGACTCACCTTCGCGAACTTCGTCGACGACAGGCTCCCTCGCCGGGGAGTCCTCCCTTGGCGGTGGGGCAGTGGCCCCTGCTGGCGGAGGGCCGCCTGTGCCCTCCCTTGGCGGGGTGGCCACCCTTGTCGGGCTGCTCACCCTTGGCGGGGTGCCCGCCCTTGGCGGGGTGCCCGTCCTTGGCGGAGCGTTCTCCCTCGCCGGGGAGTTCACCCTTGGCGGGGAGGGTGGAGCAAGTGGCTCGCCGGGGGCAGTCTCCGGGCGCTCCTGCGGCTACGGCTCCACTTCTGCACAAGACAAACAAGACAACAAGATATCAGTACAGATAACAACCTCGAGCGCGCCTGTCAAACAGAAAAGAATGACCACCAGACTTACGCTGGGGGCTGCGCTGGGGGCTGCTCCTCGGAGTAGCGGCTTGATCCGGCAAGCTTGCCGTTGGCGCGTCTCCGGTCGCCGCGGTGGGCGAGTCGTCTTCGACCTCAACCACGGGGATCTTGGCCCTCTTCGCCGTCCGCTGGGCCAGGGTCCTGAAAGCAAAGCAAGAACAAGATCAGAATCATCAAGAAAGACCAAGTCAAAATCGAAAAAGTTACAAGTCGCAAGTACTTACTCCTCTCCCTCGTCGTCGTCGGAGCTAAGGGCGGAGAAGTCGAACTCCACCTGAGATGCTCCCGTGCGAGGAGCAGGAGGAGAAGGCTCCCTCGGGCGCTTGGCGGTCTCCGGGGCTGGGGGCTGCGAAGACCCAGCCTCCATTGACGCCGAGGCCCGAGGAGCAGGCGGAGCGGCCGCTTCGCTCCGGGAGGATCCCCCTCCGCTTGGCGCTGGTGCGCGGGGCGCCTCCGTCGCGGCTTGGCTCGCCCTGGTGGCTCGCGTCGCCCGGCGAGCAGGCTGCTGTCGGGGCGCCTGCGTCCTCGTCGCTGTAGCCGCCTTGCGGAGGCGCTTCCTCGGTGTTTGCGTAGGACTTGCCGGAGGCGGGGAGTTCTCTGAGGACGAGGAGGCGTCGTCGTCAAGTCCCAGAGATCCGCCGGTGTCTTCATCGGCCTCGACATCCTCCTCCTCCTCCCCGGCAGGCTCGCTGGGCCTAGCGCCATGCCCGGCGGCCTCGCTCCCTCCGGCGATCCCGCTCCCTCCGGCGGCCCCGCTTCCTCCGGCAACCTCGCCTCCTGCGGCGGCCTCGCTCACAACCCCGGGTATCCCGGAAAGCCTCAGGGAAGGAACCCCGGCAAACTCCTCGGGCGGAAGCTTGAGCAACCTGAGGATTTCAGCCTCCTCTGCTTGGCTCAGCACATTCGCGGCTTCTGCATCGTCCACAGTACATCCAAAGTCTCCCGCCGCTGCAGCTGCGGCGGCCTCTTCCATCCGAGAAGCGATGTAAGCTATATCCCGCGCCGTGGTGGCCCGGGTGAGGCCCCTGTTCTCCTCGGTGTTCTTGGGCTTCTCGACCAGGTAATCGAAGAAGCTCAGCACAGTATCTGGCGGAGGCTCGATCCAAGTGGGGACGAGGCCATGGGAGTCGCACTCCGGCATCATCGCGCGCAAGGAATTGCACGCGGTGCTGTTGCACAGTGGCACTACTCCTTTGGCCGGTCTGAACCACTCCGGATGGGCCGGGTCGTGCTTGAAGAGCTCTCGGACCATTCCCTTCAGCTCCAAAGCAGTAAAATTGAAGTTCAATCCACAGCGCAGCCTCATGATATCCGCTGCATTGCCAAATTCCCAGGCGGGCCTTTTCCTCTCTTGTAAAGGGGCAATGCGGCGGCGGAGGAAATCTGCGCCAACCTCTCCGATGGTCAGATTGGCGGCCCGGAGACGGATAATCCTAATGAGAGCAATGCTAAGCTTGTTATCCTCCGGGGACAATTCGCTCCAGTTCCTGCCGCGCACTATAGCTGTTGTGCGCGGCGCAGTGAAGGGCTCCGGCTTGTCCTCCACCACCCAACACCAATCTGCACGCCATTCTTCCCACTTGCCGCGGAGTTCTCCCTTCAGGTATGAGTCCTTCTTATTCAACCGGAAGATCCAGGAGATGCCGCCGGAGAGGGGAGCGCCAGCCTCTACTCTAGGCATAAAGAAATGGCGAAAGAGTGCTACGTTTGGATGAATCCCAACATAGTTTTCGCACAGATGTGCGAAAACAGCCATCGTAAGGATGGCGTTGGGAGTAAAGTCTAGGAGGTGGAGGCCATATGTGTTCATAATGTCACAGAAAAACTCCGAGTACGGAGGGCACAATCCACAGTGGAAGAAAACAGCGAAGAAGAAATACCCGCCGGGAAACAAATCTCTGGCGACGGCGGGGAAGGCTCTGGTGCGGGGATGAGCTTTGGTCTCCCCGGACCAGAAGAGATAGTACTTGTTCCGCAGCTCCTTCGCGCTGAGCCTCGGCGCGAAGACCACATTCCTCTTCCGCAGGGCGGCAAGCTTCGTCGCCTGCTCGGATTTCTCCTTCTTGGCCTTGTCCGCTTTCGCCTTCTCGCTCTTCGGAGCCATGGCGGAGGCGGCGAGGGAAGAGGCGAAGAGCTCGACGGCGCCGCGGATGCGGAAGACGGTGGAGGAGGGGTGGAGGCAAGGAGCAGCGGAGGATTTCTGGAGGATGAAGACGCAATGAAGACGAAGAAGGTAACTGCCCCTGCTTCCTCTGCTTTTAAGGGGGAAGTGGGGGACGCTCCGCATTTCCCATTAAACAATAGGCCACAATCTCTCCCACGACGCCGCAATCGACGCGTGCCGTTAGGGAGGGGCGCGGCGGATGCGGAAGGGGATTCGGCTTGCCGTGGGCCGCGTGTGCCCGTGCACTGTTTTGGGCCTGGCCCAACAGCGCTCGGCACCGTGTGTGGCCCAGGCACAGGGGCTCCTGTCGGTGTACTAAGAAAGGGGTACCTTAGTACCCCAACTTGTGCACGGGCAGTAGCAGCTCCCCGCGGCAGGGCTTACCACGTGCTCGCCGGAAACCTTTCTGGTCCCTATAAAACCATTCAAGAACAAAGTATACAAGTTAGAAGATCAAGGCCCCGGCAAGAGGAGCTTGCCGGGAAGGCCGCACCAGGCTCAAGATTACCACTTTAGCACAAGACCCTGGCAAGAGGAGCTTGCCAGGAAGGCCAAGGAACGCATACTTCAGGAGATGCCTCGGCGCACCATGCGCCCCGGCAGGGCCCGGGGAGCGACAAGCTTCCGGGCCCGACAAGGTCAAGACCCCGGCAAGGTGCTTGCCGGGGAGAACTACGCTGTGTGCCCGCGCTCCAGCTCATCTGCCCACGCGTCGCCCTGGGGCCCTTCCAGGGACGCGTGGCGGAAGGTTGTGCAGCCTGGGGCACACGGTGGCAAGCCACGGTGACGAGGCTACCGCCGTGGCGGACGGAGAAGCATGGACGGGCGCTTTTGGGGTCGACGGCGACGGGCATTTAATGCCCTTGTCCCCCACTGTCAAAGTAGGTGAAGACCACTGTTCATGCTCTATTCCCGCACTGTTACAACTACCACCAAAGTTACATTTTTGCCCTCCTCTACGTTGACACCTGTCAGTGACCCCTTGAGCTATAAAAGGAGGCCCATGCACAACGTAGAAAGGGTTCGAATCCTAAGCAACTCTCTCGCTCGGTGTAGCTAGTACTGTAGCTCTTCAAGCTCCCGAGCTCAATACAACCAAAGCAGGAGTAGGGTTTTACGCGTCTGTGCGGCCCGAACCTGGGTAAACTGCCCGCGTGCTCTCCTCGATCTGCTCTTCGTGCTCCCTCCGCTCCCTTACCGCAACGTAGAAGGGGCTTCGGTCCCATAGGTGCTCGTGGGAGGACAGTTTCCCCCGACAACAACTCTCTAAACTTCCTCACAAAACTAAACTCTCTGAAACTTCTCCCCCATTGGCATCGATTGCCAAAATGGGCGAAAAGCTTAGAAGGCCAATATAAATTGTGTTCCTCCATAAATTGCGTATTCCTCAAAATAGAGAGTGGAATGCAATACATATATCCAACTGTAAATACTTGGAGGAAGACAAACTATATTGAGGCCCAAAGATTGCAAAAGAATGATATGCCACAAAGGCATAACAAAGGGAGAAAACACGCAATCAAGCAATCAAAGGATACCAATTGAATCAAGCTATCAAAAGATACCAATTGACCCAACTAGACCAATGATCCTACATGCCAAATGAATAAAAGATATTATGATAAGAGCAAAGGAGTGTTCTAGAGAAACTAGAGAAGCTCCCCATGATTTGTGCACAATTTAGTTTTGTATTTGGATACAACGAGCACAAAATAGGATCGTCGCTCCCCCAAGATCAATAGAACCTCACGACATAGCAACGGAGTGTTCTAAAGACACTAGTGAAGCTCCCCATAATTTATGCACTCCTTAAAATATTTTCATTAGCATACCAAGTGCACAAAATAGGATCATCACTCCCACAAGATCAATAGACACTCACACCAAGTGCAAGTGAGCATGAAGGAAACAAAACCTAGCACTTGCAACAAACAAATGGTTGAGCAACATATAAAAGAGACAACTTAAGAGTAGGCTCAACCAAAATGATGTGTGTGAGTCAAGGCAAAGCACTTGAGAAGACTAATGTATGGATGAACATTAAGCATCAATATAGTCTTGAATGAAAGAGATACACGGTGCAAGGCCTATCATTTCCATACACAACTAGCAAATGGGTTCACAAGCTCACTAATAAGCATATAAAGAACCTATGCTTGTGACAACCCGTGGTGAAGATATAAAAAGAGAGCGTTATCAAGACGAGGGATACCAATTAATTGGGAAAAAGCCTTGTCAAGACAAGCAAGAGACAAAAATATCTTCACCACACAAGAGTGCATCTAGATGCAACAAGATAAGATCCGCACTCAAGGCAAAGGCTTTCACGGAGCCATCAAAAAAATAAAACAGGAACGAAAAGGTGGACGTGAAAGAAGGGGATATCAAATAGATATGCAACTTCTCTCAAGTGTATAAGATTTTAGGTAGATGAAGATCATGATGATATCAATACACAAAGAAGGATATACACACGAAATTGTTGCAAAAAGGAATGAATAAGATATCCCCAAGGAAGTCATAAATATACCAATAAGATATTTGCTTGAAGGCATAGCACATGGCTAGATATATTCTTATTGTATATAAATGAGTTCCAACCACACGAGCATCAAAGACATCACAACTAGCAACAAGAGATCATTGTTGGGATGCTTTGAGAAAGGAAACAAGTATCATAAGAAGGAATGACTAACATGCCATGATACAACCTACACAAGGTTGGTGCAAGAAATGTGTGCATGAAGTAGATGGTGATACTTGTTACCGAGATACCATTGGAAGGATGTAGTAGATACCAATTGAAAGTAGATAGTAGTTCATTGATCATCCTAGCTTGACTCCAATAAGCACATGGTGACACCACCTTCCTTTTGAATGAGCCGAGCATCCAATGCATCTCCAATTGTTCCTAGAACACCAACACAAACAAAATGGTACCCAAACTCATTGGGACCAAAGAGTTAGAAACACCAATATACAGGAAAAACTCCACAAACATATGTGCATTTATATATGAAATGAATTTCATGCACATCTCATCCAAATTGACACTAGGTGGAGTTTCCCTTATATATTGGGTTAAAGAAAGAAAGCATGCCAAAGAAAATACATGAAGTAAATATGCATGCTCAAGACTTTCAAGAAACAAAACAAAATGAAAAAGAAATACCAAGTGAAAATGGGATACCAAATGAACAAATCATCACTTGGAAGATATCTATTAGAAGATACATCAAGGAATGAGATATCCATTGATACACGCAAAAGGAAAGATATCGGACTCCCAAAAGAGAGGATGGTTCCAAACAAACCAACCCATCTACAAAGTTTCATGATGGCACAAGTACCAAAAAGAAACGGCTTGCCTTCCATCAACACACACTTGATATGGATCACAAGATGAGTGTTCTATCGAAAATAGGATAGCTCCCCCGCGAATTGTGCATTTAAAGAGAATTTGCATTCAAGTACAAAATGCACAAGGTGGGATCACCACTTTCACTATATCTAGAAAACACTCGACAAAAACAATAAAACACGAGATCCACAAGTGGCGTGGAAGGAAATGGGAGTTGACACAAACTAGGCAAGAGATAAGATAAATAAAACCAAAAGACAATGTAAAGATGATCAATAATTTCCACCACATAAATGATTACCAATTGTCAAAGACAAGAGGTATTTGGAAATAATTCCCGGTGATAGATAGCAATGATATCCAACATCATCTTCACACCAAACACAAGCAAAATGCAACTTGTAGAGCTAACATGCCACCTAGGAACAACATAATTTATACTATCAACTCTAGGTGACAATATCTCAAATTTACACATTTTCTAGGCTTGTAATATGCACATAGAATATTACTCCCCCATAATGTGATACCAATGAAAAACTTACCAAGATGCAAAAGATAACCAACAAGAGATAATTAATGGAACATTTAGAATTTGACTTTCTCATGAGAAGACATACCACATAGAGACTAGATAATCTTGTAATATCAATACTAGATGGCATTCCTCATGTACACACATTTATAGGATTGTGTGGTGCACAAAGCACATCACTCCCCCAAAATGGGATGTTCCATTAATCTCTCACAAGAGCCAACTAAGATAAAAGCAAGAAGAACACAGGCTCAATGCACGACACACACATACATGATGTGCAAACCAATATACGCATACTTGATTTATCAAGATACGCAAATTGGACGCACAGCATATACAAACACATGCAAGGAACAAAACCAAAACATGCAAAGGGTCAAGTAACTTTCAATGTAAACAATTTAAGCATGAGTTACCACAAGGAGGAACATTGGATATAAGATAGAAACTTGATAATCCGAATGACTTGGATTGAGACAATATGAATGATGAAGACCCCTTAATTCTTCATAATGTAGCCAAGTCTCCAATGCCCTCCAAAACACCTATTGATCAAGTTTGAGCTAGTTGGTCCCCAACCAAGTTGGGTCCTAAGAGGTTAGTCGCAATAGGCTTGGCTACCCAAATGGTTCTTTTCTTGACACCACTTTGAGTACCAACAAACTTGGCAAACACATTGCCAACATTATCCTTCCCAAGAAAATAGACATCATCAATAATAATTGGGTTGGATAAGTTACCACTAGTGCATGAAGAAGCGACGTGACCTTTCTCACGACATAAGTAGCAACATCTACTCTTCACTTTCTTCTCACTTGATTTCTCAACATGAGAAGCATTAACTTGAGTCTTCTTGGGAAGTGGCCTTTCTTCAACTTGCGGTTGAGCATGGGATTGAACTTGTGGCCTCTTCCCTCGTTGCTTGTCACTAATGGCCTTCTTCTTCAATGGGCAAGATCTAACATGATGCCCTTCAATTTTGCACTTGAAGCAAATAATCTTGGCCGAATTCTTGAGTTGTTCTTGGCCCTTATTCTTGTTAATGATCTTGGACCTTTTCTTCTTGTTGGAGTTGAATCCAAGTCCACTTTTGTCATTGGGGGATTTTTGCACACTCAAGATATTGTTGAGTGTGGACTTCCCTTCATGACACTTTTCCATGTCTTTCTTCGAAGAAGTGACTTGGGCCTTGAGCTCTTTGATTTCCTCTACATGGTTAGTATCAACAAAAGTACTAGAGGAAGTATAAGCTTCATTGTTAGAGCAACAAGGCAAGGAGACCAATTCATCACAAGATGTACTAACATTGTGAGTAGATGAATTATGAGGACTAGCACATGGCAAGATAGAGTTTTGACTTGAAGTAGTGCTAGTAGCCACATGAGGCTTACTAGATGTTACCTTGATACTCATAGCCTCATGAGCTATCTTTAGCACATTATGGGATACTAGAAGATCATCATGTGAGCTTGTGAGCTCTACATGACTTTCTTCCAATTTCCCATAATTGCTAGATAGCAACTCAAGTTGAGCCCTTAGCTCAACATTCTCCTTCAAAATGGATGCTTCACTAGAAATAGAGTTAGTAGCACAAGAATCATCAATAATAGCAGGAGGAGAAGGCAACTTGGCAAGCTCCTTAGAATATGAAGCTTTATGTTGAGCATGAGACTCGGTGAGTTTTATGAGCTCAGCCTTAATGACCCTTGAGCCATTTTCGAGGTGCTCAAAATCCTCAAGGAGTTTAGCATGTGCAACTTCAAGCTTCTCATTTTTAGTTTCAAAATCATTAGCCACCTCGAGAGCTCTATCACAGGATTCCTTTATTCTAGATAGTTCTAGAGCAAAAGTCTCCTCAAGAGATTCCTTGGTGGTTTGTTCAAGTTCAAGAGCTTGCGAGAGGTCGGCGATCTCATTAGCGTAATCACGCTCATGGCTTTCCATTTTATCAATGGTGACCTCATGCTCCTCTAGATGAGATTCCAACTCCTCTATATATTTCTTGCCCTCAATGGCAATAGACATGATTTCCATGAAGTTGGAACGAGCCATTTTATTCTTATGAAGAGCTTTAAAAATCATTTCCCCCTTAATTTTTAAGGAGGCAACATTATCATTCTCTTTATCATTATCAACATCATCATCATTGTCATCATCACTATCATCACAAGATATATTGGGATTCAAAGTGGGAGATACCTTTGAAGCCTTAGCCATAAGGCAAAACGCAATAGATGATGATGTAGGATCCCTTGAAGCACCATTCAAGACTACATCTTGTTCCGTGGGGTGTTGGGTTTCCTCTACATTGTTAGCATAACAATGCGAGGAAATAGATGCATTTTTATCATGGCAATAAGATATAGCAAGCATATCATCATGAGTTTTTAGTCAAGCAATTTCTACATGATATGCAAGGACTATCAACACAAGCATGTGAAACATGTAGGGTGCTCGAAGTATTAAAGTCCAAAGAATATGCATTGCAATAAGATAGTGATGAAGGATCATCCACAATAAGCATACTATCATCATTGCAGTGACCAACACTACTCACAATATCATTACCTTGTGGCAAACCACATGTAGGTGAAGTAGAAGAAGTTGAGAAGACAACACGGTCGGAGGTGGAGGGAGAACAATCATTCCCACAATTCTTGGACACACCATATTTATCTTGAAGCTTTGTCCACAACTCATGAGCATCCCGGAACGGCATGAGTTGAAATATAACTACATTGCTCAAGGCATCAAAAAGCACATTAGAAGCTTGAGCATTGAGATAAGTGTTTTTCTCATCCTCTAAAGATAATCTTTGTGGATCCTTTGGAGGAGAAAAACCCATATCTACAATTCGCTCTAAATTTGGGTCCATGACCCTAAAGAGATTAAGCATGCGAATTACCCAAACATCAAGATTTGTGCCATCGAAACTAAGAGTGTCAGAGAAACCTAAACCCCTAGTCGACATCCTTACTCTCTAGGCGGTTAAGCCCTATAAAGAGAGACGAGGCTCTGATACTAATTGAAAGATCGTGGATGTCGCCTAGAGGGGGGGTGAATAGGCGCTTTAAAATAATTACGGTTTAGGCTCGAACAAATGTGGAATAAACCTAGCGGTTAATTTGTCAAGCACAAAACCTACAACAACTAGGCTCACCTATGTGCACCAACAACTTATGCTAAGCAAGATAAACAACTAGGTGATAGCAAGATATATGACAAGAAACAATATGTCTATCACAAAGTAAAGTGCATAAGTAAAGGGCTCGGGTAAGAGATAACCGAGGCACGCGGAGACGACGATGTATCCTGAAGTTCACACCCTTGCGGATTCTAATCTCCGTTTGGAGCGGTGTGGAGGCACAATGCTCCCCAAGAAGCCACTAGGGCCACCGTAATCTCCTCACGCCCTCGCACAATGCAAGATGCCGTGATTCCACTAAGGGGCCCTTGAGGGCGGTCACCGAACCCGTACAAATGGCAACCCTTGGGGGCGGTCACCGAACCCGTACACTTTGGCAACCTTTGGGGGCGGTCACCGGTACCCGTCAAAATGCTCGGGGCAATCTCCACAACCTAATTGGAGACCCCGACGCTTGCCCGGAGCTTTACACCACAATGATTGAGCTCCGAACAACACCAACCGTCTAGGGCTCCAAGGCACCCAAGAGGAACAAGCTCTAGGGTGCCCAAACACCCAAGAGTAATAAGCTTCTCAAACTTCACTTCCACGTATCACCGTGGAGAACTCAAACCGATGCACCAAATGCAATGGCAAGGGCACACGGAGTGCCCAAGTCCTTCTCTCTCAAATTCCACCAAAGCAACTAATGCTAGGGAGGGAAAAGAGAGGAAGAACAAGAAGGAGAACACCAAGAACTCCAAGATCTAGATCCAAGGGGTTCCCCTCACCTAGAGGAGAAAGTGATTGGTGGAAATGTGGATCTAGATCTCCTCTCTCTTTTCCCCCAAAAACTAGCAAGAATCCATGGAGGGATTGAGAGATAGCAAGCTCGAAGAAGGTCAACAATGGGGGAAGATCACGAGCTCAAGAGATAAGGTTCAATGGGGAAGAAGACCCCCTTTTATAAGGGGGAGAAAATCCAACCGTTATCCCCACCAACCAGCCCGCAGCGAGCGGTACTACCGCTCTAGGGAGCGGTACTACCGCTGGCTGCAGCGGTACTACCGCTTGGCCCAGCGGTACTACCGCTGCGACCAAGCACAACGCCAACGAGAGAAAAACGAAGAGAAAGAGCCCCGGAGCGGTACTAGAAGCGGTGGTAGGGCGGTACTACCGCTTATAAGCGGTACTACCGCACCTACTGCCGCTCCTACTGCCGCCCAACCCGACACGAGAAGCGTCGGTCTCGAATCGAGGCGGCACTAGCGCGAAACCGAAGCGGTAGCACCGCATATAGCCATGGACGGTACTACCGCTGTGAACCAGCGGTACTACAGCTTGTGGCTATAAGCGGTACTACCGCTCTGGCCCAGCGATACTACCGGAGGAGCAACAATAAAACCAAAACTGCCATAACTTCTGCAAATGAGCTCCGAATTGAGCAAACTCAAGCTTGTTGGATAGGGGAAGACATGAAGCATCAAAACAGCGGCAAAACCTAAGATATGTAGAAGCAGGGAGGTATGCCTAAGATATGTAGGAATGAATCCTCCATCAGAGATGAACCGGCAAAACCTCCAACATCGAAAACATCATAGAAGATGCATGTGAACTCCGTTTTCGATGAACTCAAGCTTGTCATCAAGATGACCATAAGCTCTAAGACTCACAAGGAGTAGAACCAAATAAGAACCAATAAAGATGATGCAAGGATGCAATGGTTTGAGCTCTCTATGAACGATACGATCAAGCTACTCATCGAGAGCCCCCCTTGATAGTACGGCAATCGATCCTATAACCCGGTCTCCCAACTACCACCATGAGACCAGTAAAATAGAAAACCTATCAAGGGCAAACCTTTGCCTTGCACATAGTCCACTTGAGTTGGATGATGACGATCTTGACTACCTCAAGTTGGACCACCTTTCTTGATTGCATTGGCTCGGTCAAGACTAGTAGATTGCTCCCCCATACTCCACTATGGGTGAGCCACTCTTCGGCATATCTTCACAAGTCCATTGTCACCACAATGGACGACAAGCTTCAAGCACTTGATCTCTTCGTGATGCTCCACTTGAACTTGCACACCGCAACCTAACCCCACAAAGAACTCTCACGAAGACCATGGGTTAGTACACAAAGCGTGATTGACAATGCTTATGATGGGCCTCTAACTCCTCGTTGGTTACCCCAAGTGGAAGGTGTGAGATGCAGTGTTGTGGAAGTTTTTCCCTTAGCAAAGATGCCAAGGATCGAATCCCCAGAGACTCCTAGGTTCAACAAGTAGGTGTCAACTGCTAACGGCACCAGATATTAGCAATCAACGTGGACCTGCACACAGATACAAATAACTTTGCTCCCAACGAGTACAGAGAGGTTGTCAATCCCTCCGGCCTTGTAGTTCACAAAGGATTAAACGCAAATGATAGCAGTGATAGATAATGTTTGCAATAGTAAGTAAAAGCGAAAAGTAAATAGCGGATTTGATCAATGATGGTAATATGGACCGGAGTCTCATGATGTTCACTAGTGATGTCTCTCTCCCAAAAGACGATAAAACAGCTATGTGAGGTAAACGAATTACAGCTGGGCAATTGACAGGACCACGAACGCAAACCAATGCTGACTACATTGCAAGAAAGGTTGAGGTTCAAAGCATGGGCGGTACGCCAAAGTAAGTACACCGAAATCCATCAATATCTACTACTAATCATCCACCTTGAGATATCTATCCAGAACATCTCGCTGGTATTAAGTTGCGAGCCCCACCCATGGTGTAAACTCAAAGCAACAGACAACTGCATTAAAAGAACTTTGCGTAAAGTAAACAATCCTTGCACCCGCGGGCACAAGCACCGTTGTTTTCCCCCTTGTGGCAACAGCACATCCCCTAGACTCATGTTTCTGTCACTCAAGCTAGTCATCGAGGGGCATGAACCCACAATCAAGCATAACGTTCCCTCTTGGAGTCACTACGTATTACTTGGCCAAAGCAATAAATAACAACGGAGAACATGCAAGAATTACTTACGAACATAAATATAAAAGAGGTAGATCAAATATATTACTCAATCACAATCTGAACATAATCTCATAATCCATCGGATCCCAGCAAACTCATCATAGCAACAGCATAAGGATTACATATGTGCCTCGATCATGTAGGGCAGCTCACGAGGACTAATTAGTGAAGCACAAGAACGGGAGGAGAACATCACATAGCTACTGGTCATGGACTCATGGTCCAAGGGAGACTACTCACAACTCATCCGGGAGGCGTCCATGGTGGTGGAGAGGCTCCCGATAGTGATCCTCCCCTTCGGCAGGGTGCCGGGAAGAGTTCTCCTGGTGCTCCCGATCTTGGAAGCGGCGGCGGCGGCGGATCAGAGATGAGATCGCGAAAAAGATTTCCCGTCCCGAGGGTTTCGAAGGACGCTCTAAATATATGCCAAAGGAGGGCACCAGACGAGGCTCGGGAGGCCCAGGCGCCCCCCCGGCGCGGCCCAGGGGGGCGCGCCGCCAGGGCGCCTGGGGCCCTGGTGCCCCCCCCCCCCGGCTGTACTTCGGGCGCAAGGTAGGTTCTGGAACGCTGATTTTTTATATAATTTTTCTGGATTTTTCCTGACAGTTCTCGTAATGTGAAAACCTGAAATACAAAAACAGCCGAAAACAGAAACTGGCACTGGGGTGCACTGGATTAGTAGGTTAGTCCAAATATGATCAAAAGTGTATGGAAGTGTATAAATATCATAGCAATATCACCCAAAAGTGGCATGGAGCAAGCAGAAATTATAGATACGTTTTGGACGTATCAGCTTACCATACCATGGGATTGCTTGATCCCTCTCGGTACATCTTCTACACTTTGTGTATTGATCAACTTGATTCATTCTTTGAATTAGTTTTGATCAACCTTGAATCTTTCCAACTCTCTTCATTTGGATGATGTCTTGAAGGTAAACATGAATGATCACAACCTCTTCTTCTTCAAGTCATGCTTGCAACAAGCTCAACACCCACAAGACCAATCTTTGGATAATTCCTTAATAGCGCCTTGGTCATCACAAACTCTCCTTGAAACCAACAAATGAACTCCAAGAAAAGCCTATGGACAAACCCTTCAAATATAACTCAAGGCAACCATTAGTCCATAGAGATTGTCATCAATTACCAAAACCAAACATGGGGGCACCGCATGTTCTTTCAACATCCCTCACATTATTGCATGGGTCTTCGCTCCAAGTGCATGAACTACAAGGATGACTTGTCATGCGCAGTTCTTGAGAATCATACCCGCCCTCATTGGGCCATCTTCTAGTGAACACGAATGATCTACTGAGAGGGCTATCCATTCCAGTGGAAGCGGCTTCCATGGAAGCTCAGGGGGATGACATCTTGACGTTCGTGGTGAGGAAACGATCAACAAGAGACCTCACGTTGATGATCTATTTAGTGCTCGGTTGTTTCACATCTCGTAGGGAAGTCAAATAGTTGCACAAGATTTTTTGGACGCTTCAGTTCAGTCTCTCATTTCATGTCTTACCCCTAGTAGGAAACATAATATTGTCATAATTAGCCATTGTGCACATCCCAAATTATTGTCATGACTCCAATTCTATTGGTGTATATGATGTAGGAAATGTATTGAATTTTCACTGTAGTAAACTTCACACGCCAAATTATTCTCATGACTCAAATCTATTGGTGCGCGGAGAGTAAAAACCAGATTGGTGGAGCAGTGTCAATTCCGGGGTAAATCTGGTCACCAACCATTTATGGCATAACTAGCCATTGTGCCTTCCACTTTGATTGGAACATATACTTGATACGAGAGCTCACGCCAAACCACTTGAGCAATCGGAAATATCTTTTCCTACTTGAATCTCCTGTTAATTTACATATAAATGAAATGCTACTTGATATATTAACTTTGTGTGTCATTAGGTTTAAGGAGATGCGTGATGAAGAGAAGCCTTATCTTGAGTGAAGACGTTATCAGTGATGCATTTAAAATGTTTCCAACTTGTCATAGTTGTGTGCTTAAGGAATGTGTACTTGTATTACCTGCATGTTGAAGGAATGTCGTACCTGTAATACTTGTGTGCTGAAAGAACCTAGCACTTGTACTTGGTTCCCATGGTCATGTGCTTTAGTAATGGGCTTTGCCCATTTTGTGTGGATGAAGGTGGATACTATTAATGTAGTAGGCAACCTTTTTTCTCCGGGGTTAAACAACTTGAGAAGAAACTAGTTGAGGTTTGGTCCTATTCTAGAGCTTGAGCTTTGAAATCACCATAGGATTGGGAGATCCCCTCCACCTAAGTTTTTGCATTTCCTTGTGCTTGTAAGAATCAAAGAGTGTCACTTCGAGTGGAAATTGATATGTCCATCAAGTGTTTTCAATGTCAAAGGCTATCCTATCAATGTGTGTTGTCAACATCTGGTTCATCAACAAAGCAAGGAACCCATTCGTACCATTAAGATCAGGCCAAATTCGGGCGCCCCCTATGCCCCTCACCTTTTTAGACCGTCCAAACCACTGAAAAAATGCTCTGCTTGCATCATTGCTTGTTTCAACTACAACAATATCCTCAAGACCGATTTGATAGGTTTATATGGGCTATAGTTAAGAAATGTTATTTACAAAGGGAAACAACAATGAGTGTTTTCATCCTTTCGTGTACGTGGATAGAATTGTGATCGCTAGGATGTCGACCAACTCGCATTCTAGTTAAGCTCATTCAATGCTTGGTGGCGAGGAGGTTATGATTGTTATCAAAGGGTATTTGGTAAGCTAATATATTTTTACATATCGGGTCGGACATTGCATTTATATGTGTTGGGTCGCTTTTGAAGTCCGTCTTAAAACCTCAGGGCTCAACCTTGGAAAGGCGGTGGAAACTACCAACCCGAAGTATGGTAGGGGCAGAGGGAATTTCATGTGGAGTGGTGAAATGTATTGAAATCAGAAAGAACACCATCGGTGAAAACACTCTATTGGGCTGACACTGACACTGAGAGATGCAGTCAATTTCTGCTTGATTACTGCATGAATTTTGGCTTGTTATGACACAAAATTTACAACGATGATCGTATTCTTCATAGTCTATGATGAACTTTTAGGACAATGTCATAGAGTACACTGTAGGTACCTAGGCCATCAAGTTTACAATAAAATTGTCAAAAATGTTGTACATTCGTAATTAAATTCCATCATAACATATTGGATAATTGTTTGTTGTACTAAAATCTATCTAGATTCACTAGCGTCATAAGTAACCACCACACCATGCACATGTGTCGCGCTATTAAAAAGTAACCACCACACCATGCACATGTGTCGCCCTATTAAAGTAGGACCCGCCAAGATATAGTTCCAAGATACTCTGATATGGATGGTGTGACTCAGATCTTGCGCTATCTAAAGGGGTGTGCTGGAAAGGATTTGTTATACACATCTCTAAGTAGCCTTCAAGTTGGTTGCTAAACTAATATTGACTGGTTGACTCTAGATGATCAATGATCAGTGTGCATTGCATGTTTTTGTTGGAACTTACTCTCATGGCACAACAACAAACAAGTTGATTTTGCTAGATCAACTGTAGATGCTAATTTCAATATATTGCACATGGTGTGTGTGAGGAGTTGTGGTTGAGGATTCTTCTCATGTGTGTCGGATTATTCCAAGGTCGACATTGATGTTATATTAGAAATAACCTTCTACAACATGATAGAACCAAGCATGTGTGTGTGTGTGCGTGCGTGCGTGCGTGCATGCGTGTGTGTGTGGAGATTGATCATCATTACATCAAATAGAAGCAAGATAGGCGTATGATGTCCCCATCATACGTGATTCTACTAACCAAATCATTGGTGTTGTCACAAAAGGATTTCCAAGAAAATCCTTTTCGTTTTCAGTAGCGAGATGGGTCTTCACAACATATTTGTCCCATCATGAGGGAGAGTATTGGTGTGTAAAGTCACATTTAAATATATCATCCCGCAAAAACCAAAATGTGAAGTGTTGCAAAAAACTAGAGATGGCAATGGACACTGATCCATCAAGATCTGCACCC
>LR738709.1:574349974-574364494 GCA_902687465.1 Secale cereale
CCAACAACAACAATGTGTCTGTGTGTGCCATTTCCCGTTGTCAAACCTAAACACCAATAAAATCCAAACCAATCACAACAACTTTTAGAAAAAGTGGACTTTCACAAATTTTAGGCCAAATTTTTTAAAATAACCTTAGTCAAATTTGAACGTGGGCCCAGTTTCACACTTTTCTTAATCAATAATTATCCTACACCAACATTGCTAAGATAGCACTCACATGTGCCGTAAGATGGCCACAAAGATGGTGTGGCCCTATCGCCTTGCGCCTACGCTCAAGAACATGACAGAATCAACATGACGTTCGATGGTTAGGAGTGTGATGGTATCGTCAACCTAAAATCTCAGGTTTCATAACTGTGTGTCTCGTAAATACGAAATACTCTTTCAGTGAGAGACGACTTTTTGTTCGATAGCGAGCTGAATATGATGACATCGTCAATCTCAAGACACGCTGGTTCAGTCCTCCAAATGTGCTCATAAAGATAATGTGTATACATGTATGCATTATTAGGGGTGATTGAACCTGCAATGTGTTGCTACAAAAAATCTAAGAAAAGAAAAGTGGGCCAGATGGGGCGTGATTGATTATGCCACGCTCCCGGATCTAGTACAAAACCTGGCTGGTACAGGGCGAGACAGAAGCGGCTCCTCCCTCATCCAACCCGGTGCCGTCGCCGGACTTCCATCACCATCTCTCCGCGTGGTGGTGATGTGGGAGGAGGTGCCCGTCGGACCAGGGTTCTCTCCGCGTCATCGTGTGGGCCCTGTCCGTCAGTCCTGGCGGACATGCCCTATAGGTTGATGTGCTCTATAGGTTGTTGCATAATTATACACGTTAATGATTTTTGTTTTTTTTTTCACTTTTCTACTCAATTATTTTATCAGGGTCCTATTGTTTTTCACACCCTGTGCGCGTAACTGCACTTGCACAACTGCCCATTGTGCGCAACAGCATGTCCAAAATGCATTTGCATTATTTAAATAAAAATGCAATAAAAATTCAAAAATAAAACGTAAGATGAGAAAAATATAAAAATGAAAGAAAATGGAAAGGAGGAAAGAAAAATATATACTCATGTGAACTAGATGAGATTTAATTCTCATTTAGATCAGATATATCCGCACCCATAAACTAATGCTGCACATTGGTTTTAAGGATTTATTGGGCTCTATAGGTTGCTGCATAATGATATACATTAATGATTTATTTCCTTTTCTACTGATATCTGGGTTCTATTTATGGGTTTTTCACGTCGCGTGTAACTACACTTGCATGACTGCCCAGATGTGCGCAAAAATATGTGTCCACATGCCATCCACTACTACATTTGGACATTTTCTATAATAGTAATGCAATAAAAAGTTAAGAATAAAGCGTAAAATGAGAAAAATGTAGAACCGAAAGGAAATGAAAAAAAAGGAAAGAAAAATATATACTCAAGTGAGTTAGATGAGGTTGAATTCTCATTTAGATCAGAGACAGCCACACCCATAAACTAATGCTACACATTTATTTTAAGGATTTATTTATTGGGCATTATAGGTTGCTGCATAATGATACACATTAATGATGTTGTTCTTTTCCTTTCTTTTCTTCTTAGTTACTTTATCTGGGTTCTATTTCCGTTGTTTCCACACCGCGTCTAACTACACTCGCACCATTGCCCTGATGTGTGCAAAAATATGTGTCCACTTGCCATCCACTACTGCATTTTCATGTTTTCTAAAATGGAAATGCAATAAAAGAAGTCGAGAATAAAACGTAATATAAAATGGGAAAAATATAAAAGTGAAAAAACTGGAAAGGAGGAAAGAAAACTATACTATATACTCAAGTGAGCTACTCCTAGATGAGATTTAATCTCATTTACATTAGAGATAGCCACACCCATAAACTAATGCTACACATTGATTTTTAAGGATTTATTGATTTCTATAGACTAATGCTACACATTGATTTTAAGGATTTATTGATTTCTATATGCCAATGATACTCCCTCTATGAATTAATATAAGATCTTTTAGATCAGTACATATTAATTTCTCTGCATTTACGGTATATTTTTAGTTTGGCGTATTGGCACGACCCTTCTATAAAAGCCGTTCTTGTGTTCCTTTCGATACACACAGGTTGCAGTTGCAGAACGCGCATAGGTTTATACAGAGATCAAACAAACATGAAGAACACACCAATCATCTGCGCCCTCGCCGTATCTCTCGGGGCCATCGCCTTGCTCTCCGGCAGCACCGACGCCGCATGCGCCGGCGACCCGTCCATGTCCGTGGCCGACGTGTGCCACAAGACGAGCGCCTGGCAGGGCCAGCGCGAGCTGGAGCTCTGCCAGAAGACGCTGCACGGCGCGAAGGACGGCCTCACGGCCAGCGCCTACGGCGTCGTCGCCGTGAGAGCCGCCCTCCAGTCGTCCGAGGCCACCGAGGGCGCCGGCAAGAAGCTGGCGCAGGACCCGAAGATCTCCGAGGGCGCGCGGGCGATGTATCAAAGCTGCGTGGACATGTACGGCTTCGCGCGCGCCGACGTGGCCGCCATGGAAGGCGCGCTCAAGGCCTGCTCGCCCGCGGACTTCCGGCGGGTCTGGGAGGGCGCGCTCGCCTCGGTGGATGCCTGCGCGCGGAAGCTGCGGCTCGTCGACGGCGACGTGCTCCGCCGCACGGTGTCGGCGGACAGGGAGAGGATCATGCTCGCTTTCATCCTGGGAGGGCTCTCTTTTCCGAAATGGTAGTAGTATGCCTGCCTGGATTTTGGGGTTGATATAATAATTCGGTGGTAGGTAACCCGATGATATATATGCGGTGGTATTTGTAGTTGACTGGATTTGGTTGAAATTAAGGTGTTTCAGAACAAGAAGAAGGAAACTGCTGGCAAAATCGGCTGAGACATGTCATCTTCTGGAATGCTGTGGCAGCATGTGCTTCTCGCATTTATTTTTGATTCGGCTCTGCTCGTATATTGAACTGGGCTGAGAATTCATTTTTTTTTTAAAAGAAGGAAGACCCTCCGACCTCTGCATCTGAACGATGCATGCAGCTACTTTATAAATTATTCATAAAAGACCTTACAACGTAAGAGCAACTCTAACGGGCCGACCCAAACGGACGACGCTTTTGTCCGCCTTTTGTCCGTTTGGGTCGGCCGCCCGGCGTCCGCTCTCTTTTAGATTTGGGTCGGCAGCGCGCCCAAGACGCCAACCCATTTCATGACCGCGCGCGCTTTAGATCATGCCAACGGCCATGTCGTTGCCCTGATTTTGGCGCTCCAGCACGCGGGAAAGGTTCGCGCGCAGGGGAAAATCGCCCTAGCGTGCGCTAGTTTTGACGCTCCAGCACGCGGGAAAGGTTCGCACGCTTGTTTTGGCGCGCCGTAGCCGGCGCTCGCTATAAGAAGGCGCGCTCCTTCCACACGCTTCCCGCAGGACATCGTCGACGAGCGCCAGTTCTACAAGCAAAGGAGGATGAAGAGGGAGGCGAGGAGGACGGAGCGAGCCGCCTATCGATGCACAGGTCGCAGAACGCGCACAGGTTTATACGTACACAGATCGAGCAAACATGAAGAACACACACATCATCTGCGCCCTCGCCGTATCTCTCGGGGCCATCGCCTTGCTCTCCGGCAGCACCGACGCCGCATGCGCCGGCGACCCGTCCATGTCCGTGGCCGACGCGTGCCACAAGACGAGCGCCTGGCAGGGCCAGCGCGAGCTGGAGCTCTGCCAGAAGACGCTGCACGGCGCGAAGGACGGCCTCACGGCCAGCGCCTACGGCGTCGTCGCCGTGAGAGCCGCCCTCCAGTCGTCCGAGGCCACCGAGGGCGCCGGCAAGAAGCTGGCGCAGGACCCGAAGATCTCCGAGGGCGCGCGGGCGATGTATCAAAGCTGCGTGGACTTGTACGGCTTCGCGCGCGCCGACGTCGCCGCCATGGAAGGCGCGCTCAAGGCCTGCTCGCCCGCGGACTTCCGGCGGGTCTGGGAGGGCGCGCTCGCCTCGGTGGATGCCTGCGCGCGGAAGCTGCGGCTCGTCGACGGCGACGTGCTCCGCCGCACGGTGTCGGCGGACAGGGAGAGGATCATGCTCGCTTTCATCCTGGGAGGGCTCTCTTTTCCGAAATGGTAGTAGTATGTAGATATGGATTTTTGGGTTGATATAATAATTCGGTGGTAACCCAGCAGTGATATGCGGTGGTATTCGTAGTTGACTGGATTTGGTTGAAAGCAGTTTTAAAAGTCTCTACTGGCAAAACCGATTGAGACATGTCATCTTCTGGAATGCTGTGCTTCTCACATTTACTATTTTCGATTCGACTCTGCTCGTATATTGAGCTGAGCTGAGAATACGCGGCGAAGCGTCTCCATGGTTACTTGCTGGGTGCAGGTGCACGCTGCTCACCCTGACTGACATGAAGCACAGCGTGAGTCGGCATTCCGTCAAACCATTGGCAGGTGAAATTCCGGTCTGATTGAAATCCTACCTCGCTGAAGCGCATGGTTAATACTAGTATAGTCACATGCTGGCTATAAGCCAGTGTCATGTCATATACAGCACATCTTATAATCAACATGTACAATAGTAGATCAAAAAGTGTATTATTACTTTTTTACTATGTGGCTCACCTTTCATTCTCAAAAGGTGCCTAGGAGCACGTGCTAGAGCTGACTCTTCACGAAGAGCCCGCTTACCTTCTCTCTCTTCTCTTTCCTCCAACTAGGCAAAAATATACTAATTTATTTCTTATAGCCCGTTGACTCAGAAGAAGTGCATGGATGAACCGGGTACATATGAACCCACTTTGAAAAACACATTTTGCAATGTCAAAAAATTCTGAAAAAAGTTGCGCACAGTCATCTCCATATTCTATGTGTGTGCAGAAAATTGCAGAAAAACAACTTTTTTTGCAGCCTGTGCAAAAAGACAAATTTTTGTGCCGTAAAACGCTATTTAGAAGCAGTAAAAATTGTCTTTTTTACTGAGACAAAACAAAAATACTTTTTCACACAAAACTTTGTGTTGTCGACATACCTTTGCCAACATGTATACATAAATTTTTGTTTAGAATTTTTGAACATTACAAAATGCGTCAAAAGTACATTTTTGAGAAGCGGGTGCAGATGCCCCCGTGTGCAGATCGTCCGCTCTCGCTGACTCAGCTCTATTGTACTTGCTCGAAGTGGTTCCAAGAAACTTTGCGCGAATTCACCTTGGCTCAGGTGTCACGGATCGAGCAATCGGAGCCGGATTCGATGGTGGGAATTGATGAATCAGTGGTGGTGTGAGGGTGGCTTTGGAATACCAAATGTTGGCAACCTTGTGCTTAGTTCGCTGAATCATGTACGTAGTAGGAAAAATACAACATTTGAAATGTGTAGCAGCTCTCTATCAACGGTTGCCCGCTAGAACCACAAGTGTCATCCGTACTGTATATCCTACACCTCTTCCCAGTTTCCCATACTCAACTATAGTTTCTCTATTCAACCTAATTTTCAGAAAGAAACTCCAGCAAGGCATTTGAAATACTAGTTGCCAAATAAAATGCCAAAACTGAAGAAATCACGTAGCATTAAGAGCTGTAAAATAGACAGTTTGGGCCCAAGCAAGAGCAGTAGGTTTACCGTCTTTACAGCTCAAAACTCGCAGTTTCTTAAACCAAGGGGATAAAACTGGCATGGAGCAGGCATACAGCTCTGAGAGTTGTCCATTGCATAGCACGCCAGGGTTCCAGGTCACACGATCAGCAACACTACAAGCAGCTTAATAAACCCCTCCAATATACAGGTTCCTCTCAACATTACAATGCCAAGGATTGAGCTAAACTCCAGATTCGGCAACAGCATACATGTAATAGCTGATGATAACAAGATCCCAGAACAGTCTTAGGCAAGGCACTCGAAGTTTCAACATCACCTTTCTAATAGATACTGATCCATCCAAAGTTAAGAGGACATAACACTGAGCCATGTAAAAAAAAGCAACCAAAATATGCAAGGAATCCATCAGATTTTGCCCAAAGTGTGGTTGAGCAAGTTGTAAACATGCGTCTCACAGCAGTCCCCAAAATAAGATGTCACGAAACTACCATCCTATGCCTCCGAAACAACTCCTTTTCTGACAGTTGAGATACCTGCAAAGCGAATTGTAATCGTGAGTCTTGCCAATCTCTTGCAATAACTTTGAAAACGGATTAAACACTAGGGACATCTGAATACTGCTATGGAGACAGTGAATGGCATGAAAACAGCTTCCTCTTCTTCTTGAGCTCCATAAGTCCAAATAAACAGAAATAACAGCACCAGCACATTCCCATCCACATTGTTTTGGAACGGTTACAAAAATGAGATGCCATATGAATGCTGCAATATGCTATGTTTATTTTCTGCTGCGACGATAAATGAAGCAAGAGGGTTCACCATAATCTTTGGAACAGTTTAGCAAACATCAGTTGCTGCTAACATTTCACCATATGGAATGAAGATGGCTCATCATAACCAAAAATTCTTGTTATCTGCTAACCTCAACCACCGTTATCACCGTGTTTTCACAGTCTGAACTTTAAATTTGTAATAATAAATCGCTCAGGTGAATTAAAAACTAGTGTTACTCAATAGAATTGGCAGCTGGCAGACATATGCACCAAATAGTACTTATTTTTCCAAATAACACACTGCTGACATTGCAAGAGAAATGGACTGTGATGGATAATACATGAAGATAGGTTATGCGAAAGTACCAAGATAGGAATTAGCTGGTGCACTTCACTTCATCAGCTCTACTTCTACACGCAAAGTCTCCTTTTTGTCCATGTGAGGCGATGTCTCCCTTTTCGCAGCGGTCTTCTTGCTCCAATCTTCAACCATGCAAACAAGATTAAAAAGTCAATTACAATGTATACATTTCTCTGAATAGTATATATGGCTTGAAATGGCAGAACAGGTTACAGTAATTACATGAATGAAATGCATAAGTGTTGAATGAAAACAATAACAAAAAAAATACCATGTTCCCTACTGTTTTGATACACCATAGAGATCTCTACGATATGGGTGAAGTGAGATGACACTTCCAAAAACAAGGATACAGCAATCATTGGCCCGAAATGATAATACAAGGCGGTGTAGATCTCTAAATAGCAGCATTAAAAGGGAAGGACACGCGGCAAGATGTTATCAAGCTCCCAGCAGCAATGGTCGGGGATTATGTCCACATTGTGCATGAGAGGAAGGCTTGTATACATTATAAAGTATGTTTTAAATATTTAAACATCGACATGATTCAGATACTGAGCAATACATAGTGGAATCAATGGTAGAGGTTGCAGCAGGTATGACAACTCACTTAAGTATCAGGGAAACCTTTACCAATTACCTACCAACACAAGTTAATAGGCTGATATTTTCTCCATATTTTTATCGAAAAGGAAGTTAAACCTCCTGGCATCTGCATCCTTGGATGCACACAGCCGTGCGGTCACAAAAAAACAAGAAATGTAACAAAAATAGGCAGTCACAAGTGGCATGAGCTGTGCCTGACACTAGGATGAGCTTGGCCCATTCTGATGGGGTTTAAAAGGCAGCAAAATAAGGAGATACAAAGGAACAGAGTAGAACAGACTCAGCCTTTCACTATCTTGGCTGCACTTCTCCCTTCTTATTTATTTTACGGCTCTGTCCCTTTCTATTTAGCAATGGTGGACCACAATAGAAAGGCTACAATTACTATTGTTTCTTAAATTCACCCAATTTACAACAAAATTATAGTACAATTTATGTACAGAGGACCCTACATAAGCTTCCAAGCACACAATTTCAGAAGATGTGTTAAATCAAAATGTGCCCAATCTGACAATTGTATAGTATACTCTATTCTTCCTAGCTTGGATGCACTTCTCCTTTTATATCTAGTTGTAGTTGACCACAATAGAAAGGGGGCACTGCAGTTCCTCAAAAACATCTCAATTTACTCCCAAATTCTAGCCAATTTGTATACAGAGGAGAGGACTGCAAGCACATAATTTCAGAAGATACGGTGAAAGGCGCTTAATTTAACAATTGCAGAGTATAATCATCTTCATCAATTCCATAGGTCAAACAAACAACTGATCAAGGAGATGAGAGTGTTAGTACCTGAAGATGGAATCTGGCTCGATTCCAGCCACGTCGGGAGGACACATGGCAGGATGGGGACACTGGGTATAGCTAGACGAGAGCTCCCTGTTATCTTCTCCTTCTCCATGTCGACGCCAAGAAGCTGGTCGCCGCACACAAGGTACACAACATGGCTGTTCAGTGGGTCAATCGCACCAATTGCTGGCATCTCCTTCAACGGTACATCGTGCTGTTCATCATCCCAAATCGTGGTGAACGCCACCTCATGGTCCAGCGTCCAGGAGGTGCCACCGTCGTCGAGGGAGAAGGAGCTGACCACATAGGGCTTCTCTTTGGACACCTCGACGTAGCGCATCTTCCCCTCGCTTTCCCCCATGCGCCGGTAGCGGTTCAGTTTCCTCATGAACACCACGCCTTGGAGGTCAGGCAGCACGCTCCCTCTGGGCAGCTCCACGAACCGGAGCTCCGGCCTCTCGCTGAGCGGGTCCGCCGAGATGGCACCCCAGCTCTCGTCGATCCACCACAAGCGGTCGCCGAAGGGCACCACGGCGCTGTCGATGTGCATCCGCCGACCAGCAGGTAATGGGGACGGCAAGCCCGCCATCTTTTCCCACTTCCCCGTCTCCGAGAGGAACCGCCGCAAGACGAAGCCGTCCTCCTCCTCCTCCTCCCTGCCTCTGGTCGTGAACATGTCAGCTACGGCATACCTGTCAGGGGGGCCGTGCCCGCCTTGGGAGTGGGACTGGGTGAGGAGGCCGATGTGGCGGTAGCGGGAGGTCCTCTTGGTGCCGTCGAGGTCCGGGAGGCGGTACAGCTCGCCGCTGAGCGGGTTGCAGACGAAGCGCGTGACCTCCGGGCTCGTGTCCATGCCGGTGAAGGAGAAGTTGAGGAATGCGGAGACCAAGGCCTCGCCGTGGTCGCCGTTGGCGGGGACGTCGAACTGGAAGCGGGATTCCCAGAAGCGCACGAGGAGGAAGCCGTCGCTGCTGGTGGCTGCGACGTGGCCCGGGACGTCGCCGTGCACGCCGGTCGCGGGGTCGGGGAGGGGGCGCGGGTGGATGAAGTGGGCGGGGACGGTGAGGTCGGTGACGAACGGGGGCGCGTCGAGGTGCAGGGTCGCGCCCGGCGCCGGCGCCCCCGACTTGTCGACGTCGGTGAGCTGTATGAGGGCCCACGGGGGCCGCGAGGACGAGGAGAGGGAGCGGCGGAGCCCGCCCGCGGCGGCGCCGGAGAGGCGGCGGAGCATTCTGCGTGTGGCGGCCGATTTGGTGCGGTGGAGGTGGAGCGAGGAGGATTCTGGTTTTGGACTGCGCTGCGGTGCGGGTGTGGTGGGTTCACCGGACGGCTGCTGTGGACTGGTTCCAGCGAAGAGACTGCCCCTGCGGTCTGTGGGCTGGTGGTATTCTCCTTTCCTGCTTTTGAGTTTTGACCCGGCTGTCTGCTCCAATTCGCTCCATCTCCATGCCCATGGGAGGACGAAATCACTGTTTTAAACTTTTTCCGTAACTTAATCAATAAAATTAACCACGTTTGCAAAAGAATCTGGAATCTGACCTTTTTTTTATCACGCCAACATCCCTGGCGTTTGGCTTACACAGAAGACGCCAGGAATGATGGCGTTTAGGCCTGGCCCACACTTATCCAGCTGGCGTCGAAGTGACAGAGCCAAATGTCATAGAGCTTGGCGTCTGGGGCAAATGCCATAGGGCTTGGCGTTTTGAGCCCTTCCATCAGGAGTAAACAGGAAAAGCATGTTGAGCCTATTTGATAATTCTGATTTGGTGTTCGTTAGTGCAGCTGATTAATTATGTGAGGAGTTGAGAATCCAAACTATCATGTCGTTCGGATGGATTAATCCCGTGTTAAGTGACGGTGTAACTAAACTTATTTAGCACAACCCAATAAGCAAAAGTGTAACTTTATCTATCTGGGTGGTTTCGTATGTTCTAGAATGAAAGCGTACTACTGATGTTATTTGCTAAATGAAACATACTACTAATTCTTTTCAGCCCTGATAAGACTAATTAACCTACTACCAATTCGTTCTAAGTTGGAAATGACATAGAAATAAACTTAGAGCCGTGTGTTTTTTAGAAAATAATATGGCTCTATGTCCATCACAAAATGCTATGCTAACTAAATATAGTACAAAAATAAATTAAATTGATTGTTTTGACAAAGACCGTGAACGTGTCTTCTGGCCGCATGAAGTTTTTTTTGCCGATAAAATACATGTATTGTGGCCTATGTAAAAAAAAGAAATAGGGGATCCAAAGATGTGCCACTCGTCATCTTCCACTCTCACGGCCGCCAAGGCGCGTCGCCGGGCAAAACCCGTGCGACACTGCCACCGGCGGTGAGGTCCAGATGGGGGAGGGGGGGGTGTGGAAGCACTGGAAGGCTGCTACGGGGCAGCGTAGGATATGTGTGCTCAAGTGGCGGCCTTCGCCAGGTGATGCACGACAACAGTGTTGGTGAAGCCGACTATGGCTGATGGGACCCAGAGTGGCAATCTTCATCTGTGGCTTGACTGGATCGTCGGTGCCCTGTTGTGGACGGAGACGATCTTAACATCAGATTTGGACTTGCGCATATATTGATCCAACATCAAATAAAAATCAAATTTAGCTGTGTACTGATCTAATATAATATACAAACAACATATATATGTGGTTATTCTTTATTGGGGCGGGGGATGTGTGGCTATTAATATATGTGTTTTCAGAAAGCACATTAATCATTAGTTCACATAATACATATGATTAAAAATATTGTACTGCATATTTTTTTTTATTTAGCATAAATTTTGCGGTGGACATAGAGCCATATTATTTTTTAAAATACACATGAACTTTAAATTTGCTTCTATGTCAATACCTTCATCTTTGGTGTATGCAAGTCCTAGCCAACAAATCAATCCATGCGATTAATTACTTGAAAACCAAATCCTCATATTTATCTCCTAGAAATCCTCTTCTCCTCCCTCACGCCTCGCCCAAAGTGGACTTGTAGAGTTGTAGAAAAAATAATTGCCGTTGGTTGGCATGTAGGCGGTGAACAAGCATGTTATTAATCACAAAAGTTAATTAAGAAAATTATTCACGGAAGCAAGTCCACTAATGATGCGTGCATGTGGCGCAGTTCCCGCATACGCAGCTCATAAACGACAAGACCTATACTTTTGTGTTTACTCCTGATGGAAGGGCTCCAGACACCAAGCTCCATGGCGTTTGGCTCTGCCACTTCGGCGCCAGCTGGGTAAGTGTGGGTCAGGCCCAAACGTCGTTATTCCTGGCGTCTCCTGTGCAAGCCAAACGACAGGGATGTTGGCATGACCAAAAAAGGTCAAATTCAAAATTCTTTTGCAAACGAGGTCCATTCTTGATTAAGTTAGGAGAAAATGTCAGAACTGTGATTTCGCCCTCCATGGGAAGCCAGCGATTATCCACCCCATCTGCTTCTGCAGCAGCTTGGGTGAGAAACGCTTGTTCTTTTGATTTATCAAAATATAAGATGTTTTTCTGATACTATGACAATGTCGAAAACCGTCTTATATTTTATACGTGGGTAGTACAAAATAAGCATGTGGGGAAATGTTGGGAATAAAGATTTTGCGGGAGGATATCTTTTGATTTACACACATGAGAGGAATATCTTCAAAGAAGAAATATTTTGTTTTCATACACATTTGGGGCTTTTGACCCTTGTAGTATGGCTATTAGGTGTAGTTTAAACTCCTTTCTGCTTTTGCTTTTCTTTGAAACTGTCTAGCAGTGTTGGATGCTTTTGGTTTCATTAATAGAATCGGAGGGAGCCCCCCCTCTTTTATTAAAAAAATATACATTTCAGTATCGATTATAGATGAAATCCTATATTTCTCAATAATCATGTATTACAATTACAATGACAAAGTGGGACAACGTCGCCATCAGATTGATACAAGTTAAACTGTCTCTCACAAGATCATGAATCTTAGGAAGCGTGAAGGTGTAGAACGAGCGATCATCATGAAGGAAATATGCCCTAGAGGCAATAATAAAGTTATTATTTATTTCCTTATATCATGATAAATGTTTATTATTCATGCTGGAATTGTATTAACTGGAAACTTAGTACATGTGTGAATACATAGACAAAACAGAGTGTCCCTAGTATGCCTCTACTAGACTAGCTCATTGATCAAAGATGGTTATGTTTCCTAGCCATAGACATGAGTTGTCATTTGATCAACGGGGTCACATGATTAGAAGAATGATGTGATGGACAAGACCCATCCGTTAGCTTAGCACTATGATCGTTTAGTTTTACTGCTATTGCTTTCTTCATGACTTATACATGTTCCTATGACTATGAGATTATGCAACTCCCGAATACCGGAGGAACACCTTGTGTGCTATCAAACGTCACAACGTAACTAGTGATTATAAAGATGCTCTACAGGTTTCTCCGAATGTGTTCATGGTGTTGGTATAGATCAAGAATAGGATTTGTCACTCCGAGTGTCGGAGAGGTATCTCTGGGCCCTCTCGGTAATGCACATCATAATAACACTAGTAGATAAAGGGAGATCAGACCCGGTTTGTTAGGGCCTTTAGCCCCGGTTCTTGAACTGGGACAAAAGTGTCGGTACTAATGCCCTGACCCTTTAGTCCCGGTTTGATCCAGAACCGGGGCAGATGGGTGTCCACGTGGCCTGTGCGCCGAGCCCAGGCAGGAGGGGCTTTGGTCCCGGTTGGTGGCACCAACCAGGACCAAAAGGCATCCACGCGTCAGCATTTCTGTGGCTGTGGTTTTTATTTTATTTTTAAGGGAAGGGGGGGTTGTAGGTTTTGGGGGGTTAATTTAGGTGTTTCATATTGTGTTAGCTAGCTACTTAATAGAGAGAAGTGTCCTCTCTTATGTCCCTGCTTGGTCTACGCTACGTACTACACATACGTATAGAGAGGACTAGACACGCTAGCTAGCTAGCTAGCTAGTAAGCAAACGAAGGAAACGGAAGATCGTATAATCAACATATATATGCATACAGAGAGAAGTAATATCGACCACCTCTTCTTCTCCGAGAGATTGGTCGAACAACAAGTTCTCGTATATCTATCCGACACTACCGGGTACATATATACAATAATTATCTCTTACAAATATAATCTCCTATACGATGGACGCATGGTCCACATAGTATTCTCCGTCTGGCGCGATCATGTGTTCAAGGAAGAATGCCGCCAATTCCTCTTGAATTGCTCGCAGACGATCTGGTGTTAGGAGTTCATCCCGCATCCGAAACATCTAATTTGAAGAAGGGGGTCAATACATGAAATGATGCTATAAAATTGTGAATATTATTAATTAATTGCTTACGCACTTCAAATGATGGTAATGAAATAAAATTGTGAATATTATTAATTGCTTACGCCCTTCAAATTGTGCTTTAGAGTAGCCCCACTCACAGGTCGTGTGGCGGATGTACTCGCAAATGTAGTATCCACAGTAATCATTCCCGGGTTCCTGCCACAACCACTTTACAAGAAATAGAGGTCAATCAAACTGATAAGCAAGAATGCCAAATGGTATTGATGAAACTAGCGCTTGAATCAAGATATAGGAGATGCGCGGAACATGCTACTATATAGTACTTACTTTCGGGTGTCTAAATTCTAGCTTCTTCGGCAGTCCCGGAGCTTTTTTGGTGAATTTTCTCCAAACCCTGCCACAGACAAAGAAAACAATTACTTGATATCAGAAATGAACAAAGTTGCTGATATGCATGGTAGATAATATTGATCGATTTAACTTACCTGTCGAGCATTTGAGTCATGTCCGCATACTCCTCGGGATCTTTACGTTTAGAGTCCAAGACAGTTACTACTCCCTTCTCAAGCTTAATCTCTAAGAGAATATAGTGGAAGCTGCGCACGCATGCATGAACTCATCAATTATATTACTATAACCTTGACTGATATATAAGGGAAACCAAATATGCACAAGACAGTAACACTCACTTGAAGTTGTAAGGAAAGAGTATTATATCTTTGTTTTCATTTACCACCAACGATCGTAGCAAGTTGGTCTCGGTATCTGAGGGACGTCATTTAACCTCGGTTGCATCTATGAGGTATGTGTTAATGAACCCAATATCACCTACTTGTCTTTTCTTCAATTCGACGATCTTCAATCTGCATAATATAGTGAGGATAATTATAAATACATGCGATGAAAGAGATCAGCTATATAGAGAGACTTAATGACAGAAGTAGTACTACTTACAGACAGTAGCAGGTGACCGTTGCTTTATCGAGGGCCAATTGATTGAAAAACTGATAGAACTCCTCAAATGGAATAGGCAACAGTTCAATTCCAACGAGGTCATGCTCCGGTTTAACTCTCACATACAAGCTATCCCTCCCCC
>LR738709.1:574370055-574427616 GCA_902687465.1 Secale cereale
ATGTCTGTCTTGCCCTCCACTCCCAGGATGTCCCTTTTTCCTGAAAAAACTATGTGGCGCTTTGGCTCATCGTATGATGTATTCGCTTCCTTATCTTTTCTTTTTCTCGGTCTGGTAGACATGTCCTTCACATAGATAACCTGTGCCACATCATTGGCTAGGACGAACGGTTCGTCAGTGTATCCAAGATTTTTCAGATCCACTGTTGTCATTCCGTACTATGGGTCTACCTGTACCCCGCCTCCTGACAGATTGACCCATTTGCACTTAAACAAAGGGACCTTAAAATCATGTCCGTAGTCAAGTTCCCATATGTCCACTATGTAACCATAATATGTGTCCTTTCCCCTCTCGGTTGTTGCATCAAAGCGGACACCGCTGTTTTGGTTGGTGCTCTTTTGATCTTGGACAATCATGTAAAATGTATTCCCATTTATCTCGTATCCTTTGTAAATCAATACAGTCGAAGATGGTCCCCTGGACAACAAGTACAACTCATCACAAACAGCGTTGTCACCTCTGAGACGTGTTTCCAACCAACTGCTGAAAGTCCTGATGTGTTCACATGTAATCCAGTCGTCGCACTGCTCCGGGTGTTTGGAGCGTAGACTGTTCTTGTGTTCATCGACATACGGGGTCACCAATGTAGAGTTCTGTAGAACTGTGTAGTGTGCTTGAGACCAAGAATATCCGTCCCTGCATATTATTGAGTCCCTTCCAAGCGTGCCTTTTCCAGTCAGTCTCCCCTCGTACCGCGATTTAGGGAGACCTATCTTATTAAGGCCAGGAATGAAGTCAACACAAAACCCGATGACATCCTCTGTTTGATGGCCCATGGAGATGCTTCCTTTTGGCCTGGCGCGGTTACGGACATATTTCTTTAGGACTCCCATGAACCTCTCAAAGGGGAACATATTGTGTAGAAATACGGGCCCCAGAATGACAATCTCGTCGACTAGATGAACTAAGACGTGTGTCATGATATTGAAGAAGGATGGTGGGAACACAAGCTCGAAACTGACAAGACATTGCGCCACATCACTCCTTAGCCTTGGTACGATTTATGGATCGATCACCTTCTGAGAGATTGCATTGAGGAATGCATATAGCTTCACAATGGCTAATCGGACGTTTTCCGGTAGAAGCCCCCTCAATGCAACTGGAAGCAGTTGCGTCATAATCACATGGCAGTCATGAGACTTTAGGTTCTGGAACTTTTTCTCTGCCATACTTGTTATTCCCTTTATATTCGACGAGAAGCCAGTCGGGACCTTCATACTGAGCAGGCATTCAAAGAAGATTTCTTTCTCTTCTTTCGTAAGAGCATAGCTGGCAGGACCTTCATACTGCTTCAGAGGGATGCCGTCTTTTTCGTGCAAACGTTGCAGGTCCTCCCGTGCCTCAGCTGTATCTTTTGTCTTTCCATACACGCCCAAGAAGCCTAGCAGGTTCATGCAAAGGTTCTTCGTCACGTGCATCACGTCGATTGAAGAGCGGACCTCTAGGTCTTTCCAGTAGGGTAGGTCCCAAAATATAGATTTCTTCTTCCACATGGGTGCGTGTCCCTCAGCGTCATTCGGAACAGCTAGTGCGCCGGGGCCCTTTCCAAAGATTACGTGTAAATCATTGACCATAGCAAGTACGTGATCACCGGTACGCATGGCGGGCTTCTTTCGGTGATCTACCTCGCCTTTGAAATGCTTGCCTTTCTTTCGACATTGATGGTTGGTCGGAAGAAATCGACGATGGCCCAGGTACACATTCTTCCTGCATTTGTCCAGGTATATACTTTCAGTGTCATCTAAACAGTGCATGCATGCGTGGTATCCTTTGTTTGTCTGTCCTGAAAGGTTACTGAGAGCGGGCCAATCGTTGATGGTCATGAACAGCAACGCCTTTAGGTCAAATTCCTCCTGTCTGTGCTCATCCCACGCACGTACACCGTTTCCATTCCACAGCTGTAAAAGTTCTTCAACTAATGGCCTTAGGTACACATCAATGTCGTTGCCGGGTTGCTTAGGGCCTTGGATGAGAACTGGCATCATAATGAACTTCCGCTTCATTCACATCCAAGGAGGAAGGTTATACATACATAGAGTCACGGGCCAGGTGCTGTGATTGCTGCTCTGCTCCCCGAAAGGATTAATGCCATCCGCGCTTAAAGCAAACCATACGCTCCTTGGGTCCTATGCAAACTCCTTCCAGTACTTTCTCTCGATTTTTCTCCACTGCGACCCGTCAGTGGGTGCTCTCAACTTCTCGTCTTTCTTACGGTCCTCACTGTGCCATCGCATCAACTTGGCATGCTCTCTGTTTCTAAACAAACGTTTCAACTGTGGTATTATAGGAGCATACCACATCACCTTCGCAGGAACCCTCTTCCTGGCGGGCTCGCCATCAACATCACCAGGGTCATCTCGTCTCATCTTATACCGCAATGCACCGCATACCGGGCATGCGTTCAGATCCTTGTATGCACCGCGGTAGAGGATGCAGTCATTAGGGCATGCATGTATCTTCTGCACCTCCAATCCGAGAGGGCATACGACCTTCTTTGCTGCGTATGTACTGTCGGGCAATTCGTTATCCTTCGGAAGCTTCTTCTTAAATATTTTCAGTAGCTTCTCAAATCCTTTGTCAGCCACAGCATTCTCTGCCTTCCACTGCAGCAATTCCAGTACGGTACCGAGCTTTGTGTTGCCATCTTCGCAATTGGGGTACAACCCTTTTTTTATCCTCTAACATGCGATCGGACTTCAGCTTCTCCTTTTGACTTTCGCATTGTGTCCTTGCATCGACAATGACCCGGCGGAGATCATCATTTGGTTCCTCTTGATCTTCAGCAGCTTCACCCGTTGCAGCATCATTGGGCACATCGTCTGGTTCCTCTTGATCTTCACCAGCTCCCCCCATTGCAGGATCACCGTATTCAGGGGGCACATAGTTGTCATCGTACTCTTCTTCTTCGCCGTCTTCCATCATAACCCCTATTTCTCCGTGCCTCGTCCAAACATTATAGTGTGGCATGAAACCCTTGTAAAGCAGGTGGGAGTGAAGGATTTTCCGGTTAGAGTAAGACATCGTATTCCCACATTTAGTGCATGGACAACACATAAAACCATTCTGCTTGTTTGCCTCAGCCGCATTTAGAAACTCATGCATGCCTGATACGTCCAAAATGTATCTATAATTTATGCTTGCTCCATGCCTCTTTTGGGTGATATTGCTATGTTATTTATACACTTCCATACACTTTTGATCATATTTGGACTAACCTATTAACTCAGTGCACCCCAGTGCCAGTTTCTGTTTTCGGCTGTTTTTGTATTTCAGGTTTTCACATTACGAGAACTGCCAGAAAAAAATCCAGAAAAATTATATAAAAAATCAGTGTTCCGGAAGCTTCCATGCGGCCAAAGTAGGGCCGGAGGGGACCCACAGGGGCTCCAGGCGGCCTGCCCACGCGGCCCCCCTGGCCGCGCCGGGGGGGCGCCTGGCACCCCTGACCCCCTCTGATGCCCCCCTTTGGCATATATTTACACCGAATCGCGGAAACCCTGATTCCGGACCCGTTTTCTCCAGACGCGATTCCGATCTCCGCCGCCATCGCCATCAAGCTTCGGGGGACCAGAATTCCTGCGCCGGCACCCTGCCGGGACGGGGAAGTGCCCCCGGATTCATCTCCATCGACGTTGCTTCCTCCCTCCATGATGCGGGAGTAGTTCCTCCTCGGGGCTGAGGTTCTTACCAGTAGCTATGTGGTCAATTCTCTCTCCCATGATGTGATCTTCGTTGTGATCATAGGCTATGTTAATCTAGGGTGATCCCATGATGTTTCCCCTTCCTCTATGTATTGAATTGATGTACTCACTTGTCTTTATCTAGTATAATCCCCGAGACCAAGGTGACAGCGGTCTATTGGACATGGATTAGAAAAGTATTTTCATGAGTGATTTCCTCTCTTGTGTGTTGATTGAAGATTGAGAGTCTCTTGGTGCTTGTTGATACGTCTCAAACGTATCTACTTTTCCAAACACTTTTGATATTGTTTTGGCCTCATTCTTGCATGATTTGGACTAAACTAACCCGGACTGACGCTGTTTTCAGCACAGCTGCCTGTATGGTTTATTTGTGTGCAGGAGAACGGATTTTTAAGTATCTCAGAAAAATCCACGAAAAATCAGAGAAAATCCACGCACCCGAAGGAACCAAATACCAGAAGTGGGGCCAGAGGGGGGCCAGGGGGTGCCCAGGCGCCCTGTGGGCGCCCCCCCTGGGCCGCGCCGGGGTGGCGCCTGGGTGGGGCCCACACCCCCTGGTGCCCTACTTTCGCCCGTATTTTTACTCCCGACGTAGAAACCCCAGATCGGAAGTTCTTTCGCAGTTTTTCGTCGCGGAGCTGCCGCCACCCTCTGTTCTTCTTCGGGAGGGCTAATCTGGAGGCTGATTTGGCCTCCGGAGAGGGGAGATCGTCGCCATCGTCATCATCATCACCACTCCATCATCCCTCCATGACTTCCCCCTTCATGTGTGAGTAATTCCCCTGCTGTAGGCGAAGGGGATGGTAGGGATTGGATGAGTTAGATCATGTAATAGTTCGTCAGATTGTTGGGGGCATGCTGCCTATCATCTACTATGGTGTTTATCATCTTTGCTACAACTTGTTATTCTTAATGCTTGACACTTAGGGCCCGAGTGCCATGATTTCAGATCTGAACCATATGTGTTTGTATGAATATATTTGTGTTCGTGATCCTATCTATGAGTTGTTTGCACCTGTTACGGTCCGGAACCGGCGATCCCAAAAGTGACAGCTTGGGACACCAAAGGGGATGGTCCGTAGTTTGAGGATTACATGTATCCATTGAGTTCATTGCTTTGTTCCGGTGCTCTTTGACAGGAGCACCTTAATATCCATTAGTTCCTTTTGGCCCCGTTCGTAGCGGGATGGTAGGACAAAAGATGTTGTGCAAGTTCTTATTGCAAGCACGTACAACTACCTATGGGATACATGCCTAATGTTTGATATTTGCCTAGATGATCATTACTTTTCCGTGTGTCGTGCCCCAAGTTAGAATCTATCTCATCCATGCAGCGCCCAACCATCCATCTCCCTAGCCTACAGTATTTTAAACCTTGCTTATCACTAGTTGCTACTTTTGCCATTTACTACTGCTATTTACTTTTGCTGTTTACTTTTACTATTACTATCATCACTATCATATCACTGTTACCACTAATCTTTTGTTGCAAGTAAGTATATTTCAGGTGCGGTTGAATTGACAACTCAACTGTTAAAGCTTATAAATACTCTTTGGCTCCCCGTGTGTCGAATCAATAAATTGGGTTATTCTTACCCGCGAAGACTATCTCGATCCCTTACGGTTGAGGGTTATCACTTGTCTTTGACTATCCTTTAGATATGTTGTGGTGATTGTGGGACTCTCTTTGGATGGCCGCGGTGACATTGGGAAATCCTTAGATTGAGAACTACGAACTTTGAGGTGTGCTTTTGTAGCCCTACATAATTCTCGTCCTCTCTTCACCACGAAGGAATGACCTCCGAGTGCGTCCCCTTTGCATGTTTTATGGGAAATATCATGTGATTCGATTATGTTAATGTTGTTGGGAGTTGCCACTAGTGAAAGTATGAAGCCTAGGCCTTGTTTCCACCATTGCAATACCATTTGTGCTCACGTTTACCACTTGTTTGCTTGCTGCACTTTTTATTACAGATTTATATTACTTTGTTTTGCCATCCATATCACTTGCCATTTAACATCTCTTTGCCGAACTAGTGCACCTATACATCTAACAAGTGTATTAGGTGTGTTGGGGACACAAGATACTTCTTGTATCTTAGTTGCAGGGTTGCTTGAGAGAGACCATCTTCAACCCCTACTTCCCTGAGTTCGATAAACCTTAGGTCATCCACTTGAGGGAAATTGATGTTGTCCTACAAACCTCTGCGTTTGGAGGCCCAACATAGTCTACAGGAGTAGAAGCGTGTGTAGACATCAAGCTATTTCTGGCACCGTTGGCGGGGAGGTGAGCGCTTGAAGGTATATCTTTAGATCTTGCAATTAAATCTTTTTGTTTCTTGTTTTTATTTCACTAGTTATCCTTATGGACAACCTTGCTATTGGATCGTTGCTTGCGGGAAGACGCCCCACACCTGTGGTGGTTGCTCCTCCCCCTACTGAAATTGTGCCCTATAAAATACCAGCTGGTATTATCGATTATGTTTTGGCTGATCGTTATGCAGGAGACAGACATCCCGGTGAACACTTGCTATATCTGTCACAACTATGTTCATTATTTAAGCTTGCAGGTGTATCAAGGGAGTTTGTCATGAGGAAATTATTTGCCTTGTCACTGAAAGGAAAAGCATTGGAATGGTATAGGCTACTAAATGACTCTCACCTGCTAGAGTGGGAAGAGATCCAGTCTCTCTTTTACTCCAAGTTTTATCCTCTTCATGAAGTCCATGAGAATAGGAATTATGTTTATAATTTTTATCCTCATGACGGAGAGAGCATAGCTCAAGCTTGGGGGAGACTGAAAACGTTAATGCTAAAATGTCATAATCATGGGCTCCCCAAAGATATGATTATTACTAATTTCTATGCGAGGCTTTCTCGACAGGATAAAGATTTGCTCGACGCTTCCTCTATGGGTTCTTTCACAAACAAAAAGATTGATGCTAAATGGGAACTCCTTGAAAGAATTCAACGCAACACTGAAGATTGGGCGATCGACAAAGGTAAAGAGTCAGGTATAATTTATGAGTATGATTGCATTAAGTCCTTTGTTGAAACTACAAGTTTTAATAAGTTTAGTGCTAAGTTTGGGCTTGATTCTCAACTCCTTGTTGATTTCCTCAAATCTTTTGCTTCACATCTTAATATGCCTAAGGAGGATTGGATCAAGTATCATAAACCTTTTAAAGAGACTTGCAAAGAAAATGAAATTGTTCATGATGATTGCAACATGCATGATCCAATTCCTAAAAATGAAGTTTTATATAAGCATGTTAATTTTTGTGGAGTGGATAGACCTTGTGAAAGGCCTATGATTGAAGAAGAAAAGTATTGTAAGCAACATAAGCATGAAAGAACAATCACTTGGGTTAGAGATTTAAATGAAATTGCTAGAGAATTGTGTGACCTTTATCCTTTTACTTGTGAACTTTGCCGTATAGAGGGTCACTTTAATTTTCAATGCATGAACTTTCAAAACATAACTGTTAACCGGTTGTGTGATAACATGATCACCTCTGATCTTTATGATGAGCTTATGTTATTTTTGATGTGTGAAGAGTTATCAGAAAAGACTTCATGGCTAGATGTTAATGCCATAGGAATAAAAACACTCTGCAAAATTGCCATCTCTATTGTGTTGTTAATTGCCACGAAAATGATTACATAGGTAAGATTATAAAGGAGGGAACTTTACCAAAGTATAAAAATGTCTCTTATATTTCTGCTAATAAAAAGGAGAGTTTCTCCCAAGTTTCCCCTATTGTTTCTAATGATAAACCAGGATATGTGGAGAAGCTTCATCTCCAACCACTCCCTCCTAAGGTTAAGAAGAAGAAAAAGAAGAGGAGGAGGAAGAGGAGCAAGAAAGAAGAAGAATGGGTATCAACCTGGCCTGAGCATATTCCTCCCATCAACTTTTATCCTAACGATTGTAAGTTTAAAGAAGAAGGTGAAGTTTATTGCCTTAATTATCATCTTGATGATACGTCCGTAGGTACTATTGAAGATGATTTTGATTATGATATGCATGTTACTTATTGTGATTGGGAAAATGATGATAATGCTACTTATGATCTTGAAAATCTTTTTAGTACCAACTCTGAAAGTGATGATATGGAAAGCTCTAAGCTTGGGGATGATAGGATTGCAAATCCTTTACCCACTAGTGATGTGATAATTGATAATTCTCTTGCTAGTAAGAATAAAGACAACATGTTTACAAATATAGTTGCTAGCAATGATAATGCTCTTCTCTACCATGATGATGTTATAACTCCAATCTATAGTGATTATAAAGGTACCTATGACATAAGGAGAAATTATCCTTATGAAACTTGTCATAATCATGGAGGGAATTACTCCCTTGTTGAACACCACCCTCCTAATATACAATTAATCTATAGTGTTCAAGTTTTTTATGATAGTCCTACTCCCACTATTACCAATGAGAAAGATTATGCTTATGTGGAGAGTAAGAGTACCTTTTTGCATGTGGATCATGGTAACAATGCTTTACGTGATGCTTATATTGTTGAGTTTATTTGTGATCCCACTGAAAATTATTATGAGAATGGAACATATGCTTATAGATATTTCAATAATATCAAGTTCCCTCTCTTTATGTTGAAGGTTTTGAAGCTGCACTTGTTTTGTCTTCCTATGCTTATTGCTTTGTGCTTCAATGAATTATTCTATTTCAATATTCCTATGCATAGGAAGCATGTTAGGCTTAAATGTGTTTGGTATTTGCTTCTTGATGCTCTCTTTTGTTCTTCAATTCTTATTCCTACGAGAGCATCATTAAAGTCTTATGCCTAGCTTAAAGGCATAAAAGAAAGCGCTTTTGGGAGGCAGCCCACAATGAATAAAATTTTATTTTGCTTTTGTGGTGTCTTGATGTTGTTACTACAGTAGCATCATCATTGTATCTTTGCTTTTCAATTTTGTGCCAAGTATAGCCTCTGATTGCAAGAAAGTTCAAAGGTTGTGACGTGCTGTCCAGGAAACAAATTCTGTCCTTGGATAGAAAAATTCGTATAAAATCACCAGATCATCTTTTTGGTCTGAATTTTTTCGACAGCGTGCTCTATATAATTGTCTTTCGTGTGTCTGTTTTGAGTTTTTTGATTAGAGTTGCAGAAGTGCCCCGAACAAATCATTTACTACCTGCTGTTCTGTTTTTCACAGATTCTGTCCTATTTTGCCTTTCCTTCATTTTGCAAACCTAGAGCTTGCTTTTTCTTTGCAAAACCTTTTGGCAATCTTGAGAAACAGTAGACCTTCAATAATATCCTTATTTCCAGCAAGGAACAATTATTTTATTAAGGGTACTAACATCGCTAATCAGATTATGATAAGTTATGTATGAAGGGAGTTTTCAAGTGTGCGAGGGAAGATGATAAAAAGATTCAGGAGTGTCAAACGCTCAAGCTTGGGGATGCCCCCATGCACCCCCAAGAAATATTCAAGAAGACTCAAGCGTCTAAACTTGGGGATGCCCCCGTGCATCCCCTTCTCCATCAACATTATCAGTTCGTCCTTCGTTCCACTATATTTTTATCACTTCATGTGTTATGTGCTATGCTTGGAGCGTCTTGCTTTTAGTTTTCCTTTTTAGTTTTCTTTAGCTTTTCATAACGAGTCGGAACTCAGCTTTCTTTGTGTGGGAGAGAAACATGCTCCACTTCCACCTAGAACATAACATAGAATTTTCATGTCTATCTTTACTGTGTGTGTTCTTTGTCTTTCAATAGCTACTATCATGCTTGAACTCTCTTTAGTTATCATGCTTATCTTATTAAGAGAGTTTGCTTCTGTTGCATTGGTTGATATGTCTATGATAAAAATGCTACGTGCATAATGGTGCTTAGTAGTTCCTGTTTTCTTATGGTTAGTCTCAAATAGCTGGAGGGTTCCCAATGTGTTATTGGAGTACCAACATGATTTGTTTGCCTATGATGTGGTATGGTTTAGTAATATCTTCCTTCAAGAATTTATTTTGATTGACTTGGCGTATGCTCACGCATATTTAAAACTGTAAAGAAAGTCTGTCAAGCCTTGATGATCTTTTATTTCTGAGTAGCGATATAACTTCCATGCCTGATTCAATGTTGCTTTGTCGCTCTGCATGATTATGACCGTCATTGCTCTTTTAGTTGGTCGCTCCCAGTCTTTTGCTAACCTCCACCTGTACTAAGCGGACTGACTGCTTGTGCATCCAAAATCCTTTAAACCAGTTATGCCATATGAGTCCACCATACCTTCCTATACATGGTATTTACCTGCCATTCCTAACGAAGACTTTCATGTACCATCTCGAAATTATTCAAAAAAGCATTTCTATTTTGTGCCTCTGTTTTAGCTCATGAGGAAGTAGTAGTTAATTCATGATCTTTTTAAGTTGGACAAGCTTCACCCCGGGATTGCATGTCTAATGTGCAAACCCATAATACGAGAAGGAACTGGCAAAGAGTGCGCCGGACTCAAAAATAATATAACAAACAAACCCTTCTTCACGCTTTGTTCATGAGAAATCAGAAAACTTTGGCAGTGATAAACAAAGGAGATTATGAGGATGTGATCGTCCTCATTCGGGAGCCGTTCCTCGAAACTTGTCCATCTCAAGAAGTAATTGAGTTGTCTGCTAGCATTCGTTGACGAAACATGCATATCCAAAAAAATAATGATTACCTCTGTTTTTAAAACCAAGAGCTCTGGTACATGTTTAGTTTTTGTTTTCGACTACGGGTTTTCAACTTTGCCAACAAAAGCCACGGTTCGAGAGTCTCCACCTTCTTTTAAAGCACCAACTACTAAGAGCATGATTGTCATTCTGAGTGTAATGTGCATTGTCCCAAAGTAGCATTGTCTTTTGCATGATTGTGATATCGTTTATTTTGAAATCAGTGTATCTATTCATCACTTAAACCTTGGAGGTGCCCCTGCATTTATGTTTTGCTTCACTAAAGGGGGCAAGCTAGATATCACTTTATCATATTTGCACATCATGTTCATTACAAATCTATTTGATGTTTCAATATCATATTGTAAAACTTTCAGTTCTTTGTGATTTTCTCATGAGGCAACTTAATTACTATAGATTCATTGTCTCAGTAAGCTTTTGTCATATGACTATGAAAAAGTCCTATATGGTTAATGATGGGCCTCGAACCCCTCGTTGGTTACCCCAAGTGGAAGGTGTAAGATGCAGTAAGTGGAAGTGTTTTCCCCTAGCAAAGATGCCAAGGATCGATTCCCCAGAGACTCCTAGGTTCAACAAGTAGGTGTCAATTGCTATGGCGCCAGATTAGTAGCAATCAACGTGGACCTGCACACAGATACAAATAACTTTGCTCCCAACGAGTACAGAGAGGTTGTCAATCTCTCCGGCCTTGTAGTTCACAAAGGGTTAAAAGCAATGATAGTAGTGATAGATAGTTTTTGCAATAGTAAATAATAACGGGAAAGTAAATAGTGGATGTGATCAATGATGGTAATATGGACCGGAGTCTCATGATGTTCACTAGTGATGTCTCTCTCCCAAAAGACGATAAAACAGCTATGTGAGATAAACAAATTACAGCTGGGCAATTGAGAGGACCACGAACGCAAACCAATGCTGACTACATTGCAAGAAAGGTTGAGGTTCAAAGCATGGGCGGTACGCCAAAGTAAGTAGACCGAAATCCATCAATATCTACTACTAATCATCCACCTTGAGATATCTATCAAGAACATCTCGCTGGTATTAAGTTCTGAGTCCCACCCATAGTGTAAACGCAATGCAACAGACAACTGCATTGAAAGAACTTTGCGTAAAGTAAACAATCCTTGCACCCGCGGGCACAAGCACCGTTGTTTTCCCCCTTGTGGCAACAACACATCCCCTAGACTCATGTTTCTGTCACTCAAGCTAGTCATCGAGGGGCATGAACCCACAATCGAGCATAACGTTCCCTCTTGGAGTCACTACCTACTACTCGGCCAAAGCAATAAGTAACAACGGAGAACATGCAAGAATTACTTATGAACTAAAATATAAAAGAGGTGAATCAAATATATTACTCAAGATCAATCTGAACATAATCTCATAATCCATCGGATCCCAGCAAACTCAACATAGCAACAGCATAAGGATTACATAGGTGCCTCGATCATGTAGGGCAGCTCACGAGGACTAATTAGTGAAGCACAAGAACGGGAGGAGAACATCACATAGCTACTGGTCATGGACTCATGGTCCAAGGGAGACTACTCACGAGTCATCCGGGAGGCGTCCATGGTGGTGGAGAAGCTCCCGGTGGTGATCCTCCCCTCCGGCAGGGTGCCGGGAAGAGTTCTCCTGGTGCTCCCGATCTTGGAAGCGGCGGCGGCGGCGTAACAAAGATGGGATCGCAAAAAGAAGTCCTGTTCTGAGGGTTTTGGAGGTCCCTCTAAATATATGCCAAAGGGGGGCACCGGACGGGCTTCGGGGGGCCCAGGCGCCCCCCCCCCCGGCGCGGCCCAGGGGGGGCGCCCACAGGGCGCCTGGAGCCCCTGTGGCCCCCCCCAGGCTGCCCTTCGGAGGCAGTGTCGTTCCCGGATCGCTGATTTTTTATATAATTTTTCTGGATTTTTTTGGGCAGTTCTCGAAACGTGAAAACCTGAAATACAAAAACAGCCGAAAACAGAAACTGGCACTGGGGTGCACTGGATTAGTAAGTTAGTCCAAATATGATCAAAAGTGTATGGAAGTGTATGAATATCATAGCAGTATCACCCAAAAGTGGCATGGAGCAAGCAGAAATTATAGATACGTTTTGGACGTATCAACATCCCCAAGCTTAATTCCTGCTCGTCCTCGAGTAGGTAAATGATAACAAGAATAATTTCTGTGGTGACATGCTATTAACCATATAAGACTTTCTCATAGTCATATGACAAAAGCTTACTGAGACAATGATTCTAAAGTAATTAAGTTGTCTCAAGAGAAAATCACAAATGACTGAAAGTTTTACAATATGAAACTGAAACATCAAAAAGATTTGCAATGAACATGATGTGCAAATATGATAAAGTGATATCTAGCTTGCCCCCTTTAGTGATGCAAAACATAAGTGCAGGGGCACCTTCAAGGTTTAAGTGATGACTAGATACAATCATTTCAGAATAAACGATATCACAATCATGCAAAAGACAATGCTACTTTGGGACAATGCACATTACACTTAGAATGACAATCATGCTCTCAGTAGTTGGTGCTTCAACATAAAGGTAAAAGAAAGGTTAAGTGCTAGAACTTTTATTTTGAAAACATGGAAGCACTTGTGTCAACGGTAGTAGTACTTCATATGTGTCATGTATAAAACATCCTATAAGTTGCAAGCCTCATGCATCGAATACCAATAGTGCTCGCTCCTTGTCCTAATTAGCTTGGATCCCCATGGGTTATCATTGCATTGCATATGTTTTAACCAAGTGTCACAAAGGGGTACCTCTATGCCACCTGTACAAAGGTCCAAGGAGATAGATTGCATTTGATTTCTCGTTTTTGATAGATCTCAACTTGAGGACATCCATACCGGGACAACATAGAAAATAGATGATGGACTCCTCTTTAATGCATAAGCATGTTCTCATGAGAGATTGAGGATTAAGGTCCAAGCTAAAATTTCCACCATGATGCATGGCTTTGGTTGGCGGCCCAATGTTCTTCTCTAACAATATGCATAGTTATTCAACCCACGGTAAATCACCCTTCAGACAAGACGAACATGCATAGCAACTCACATGATATTCAACAAAAGTGTGACAGTTGATGGCGTCCCCAGAAACATGGTTACCGCTCAGCAAGCAACTTATAAGAAATAAGATACATAAGCAACATATTCTTTACCACAATAGTTTTTAGGCTACTTTCCCATGAGATATGTATTGCATGGTTAGTTTGCTTAGTACAGGTGGAGGTTAGCAAAAGACTGGGAGCGACCAACTAAGAGAGCAATGACGATCATAATCATGCAGAGCGACAAAGCAATATTGAATCAGGCATGGTAGTTATATCGCTACTTAGAAACAAAAGATCATCAAGGCTTGACAGACTTTCTTTACAGTCTTAAATATGCGTGAGCATACGCCAAGTCAATCAAAATAAATTCTCGAAGGAAGATAATACTAAACCATACCATATCATAGGCAAACAAACCAAGTTGGTACTCCAATAACACATTGGGAACCCCCCAGCTATTTGAGATTAACCATAAGAAAACCTGAACTACTAAGCACCATCATGAAAGTAGCATCTTTATCATAGACACATTAACCCATGCAACGGAAGCAAACTCTCTTAATAAGGTGAGCATGGTAATTAAAGAGAGTTCAAGCAACCAACTAAATAAAAGCTCTTGAAAAGATAAGCATAAATACTAAGAGCAGAGCACGATAGTAGCTATTAAAAGACAAAGAACACACACAACATAGATAGACATGAAAATTCTATGTAATGTTCTAGGTAGAAGTGGAGCGTGTTTCTCTCCCACATAAAGGAATGCTGAGTTCCGACTTGTTATGAAAAACTAAAAAGAAAACTAAAAGCAAGACGCTCCAAGCATAGCACATAACACATGAAGTGATAAAAATATAGCGAAACGAAAGACGAACTGATAATGTTGATGGAGAAGGGGATGCACGGGGGCATCTGTGACGCCCGAGACCGACGTCCCAGAAGATTCCAGAATATTCCAGAAGATTCCAGAAGATTCCAGATGTTCCGGGTTGCCCGTGTGTTTCTTTTGTGCTTGTGTTATTTATTTTCTGCATTGCATCATGCCATCATGCCATCATGTCATATTTTCTTTTGCATCTCAACTTAAATAAATCATGTGGACCTTCGGTCCATTTAAATCGAGGGAAGAATGACTTCTCTTTATAACATATCAAAGCCTCCTAATATTAGGGAGCTATATTAAATAAATATTCCATTCGTTGGAATTAACCAACACACTTACAAATATTCTTTGCCTCTTAATTCAAGTTTCACCTTTAAAACCTTCCATGTATTTCTTTTCCTAATTATCGAGGCTCCTCCATTTATCTAGACTCTTTTCAAACTCCTTGAGGCAAGCTATTTATTTTTAGTTTGCACTTCCCTTTTTGTTGGAACTATTTTGTGGGGTTGGAATTATTCCGTAAAGCCTTACAAAAATGTCCAACATTTTATTCTTGTTCTTTGCCTCTTTTCTTATTAGTTTTGACTCTCTCTTTTTCTTTATTCTGCAAAAGAAAAGAGAGAAAAAGAAGAAGTGCAGCCGCAGTTTTCCTCCCAGCCGGCCCAACACCTCCTCTCCCTCTTGGGCCTCCCTGGCCCAATTCCCCCAGCCAGCCGCAGCAGGCCCAGTTTCCCTTCCAGGCCCGCACTCCTCTAACCCTAGCAGCGACCCCAGTTCCCTTGGCTCCCCCTCGTCCGTTCCCAGCGCAGCCAGCACCTCTCGAACCTTCCTCCCATCGCTCGCCCGAGCCCTTTCCTCTCGTTCCCCCCGCATCCCTCGCTCGAGCCTTCCCTCTGCCCGATCTCTCCCCCGCAGCCCCGATACCCTCTCGATCTCCTCTGTCGCGAACCCTCTCTCTCCCTCAGTCATATCGCAGCTCCAGCCTCGCACTCCCCGACCCGTCGCCTCCATCCCTCCGTTCCTCCGGGTCTCCCTCCTTTCGTCCTTGCGCCAGTCCTTCGCGCCAGGGGCTCGCAGGTCGCCGCCCGATGCGCCCGGCCAGGCCCGAGCGCCCGCACCCAGCCGCGCCGCGAAGCCGCGGCCAGAGCGCCCCGCCTCGCCATGTGCTCGTCCTCCCTCCGGGCCAGGCAGCGAGCAGACCCGCCGCACTCCTGCGCGCCTCGGGTCCTCCTTCCTCCGTCGATCTCCAGCCGCGCCTCTGCTCTGCCTCCGGTGCGCCGCGCGACCGCGCCTCCAGCCCCGAGCGGCGCCCTGCTTCGACCTCAGCGCGCCCGCTGGACCTCCAGCGCCTGGTGCCTCCTCTGACCGGCCCGAACAGCCAGCCAAGGCCTCGTTCCGCAGCGGCCGCGCCTTCCTCCGGCCGTGGCCGACTCCAGCAGCAAGGCCTCGCCTCCAGCACCTCGTCGCCGGCCTCCTTCGGTGCTGCCTTGCTGCCGTGGCCTCGTCGCCCCTTTGCGTGCTGCCGTTTCTGTTTTGTTGTTTTGCCTTGTGCTGTTGCAAGTGTCCAGGAACCGTTCGTTTGCCAAGTGGAGACTGGAAAAACGGGGATGCATCAAGTTCCTCTACGGAAAACCTGAACGACTACGAACGAACGACTACTCGGATCAAGTACCACTACGTCGCGAGATCGAGAATCCCCAAGTACCACGACGCCAAGTACCACGACCAAGTACCCCTCCGATGCAAGTACGCCTACGAATCGTGAACGACTACGTCGCCGAAGACCCTCAAGTACAACTACGGAACGTGTACCCCTACGTCGACGACGATCCCGACAAGTACCACTGCCGTCGACATGTACATCTACGAGAATGTCTACCGTCGCCCGAACGTCTACCGTCGCCCGAACGTCTACGACCGTGTACAACTACGACCGAGTCCGAGACCGGCAAGACCGTGTATGACTACGCCCGGTGTTGCGGCAAGTACCTCTTCATGACCCAAACGAGTACCACGACGACCCGAACGACTACGAACGGAACCACTACTGCCGCTACCGACGTGAAAAACTACTTCCCTCTACGGAACGGCTACTTCGACTCGTGAGAACGACTCCTTCCTCTACGATCTCGAACCGTCCCGAAACGAGTGTTTCGAAGGTATAACCCGAGACGATGACCCGTGTGATGCTTGTTGTGTTGTATGAAATGTTTCCCGTGTGTGCTTCGTGCCCGTTTCGATCTTTTGTCATGTTCCTCGGTTGCCTCGTCGCCGACTCGTGGGAACCCGGTGACGGGATCGCCCCACCTTCATCTCGTTTGACTCGCTCACGCCACCTCTCTTTTGCACCGGACTCTCAACGAGTTACCGGAACCGATATGTTGTGTTGCATCATTTTCGGTTCGTTGCCGTGGCACCCTTTCGTTCCACCGCGGTGACAAATGCTTCTTATCTTCTTCATGTCAACCTTTTAATAAATTGCATAAACTTGATCATGTCATCCGCATCATGTTAACAACATTGAGATGTGTGAATTGTTGTTGCTTTAAATTACTAAACATGCTCATGGGGATTTTCCGGATATGTTGTTGTTATTCTCCGGCCTCATTTAAAATGCCTAAATAGTGTAGTTTCTTCATGCTTCACCTCTTGCCATGTTAACCAACTTTTAATCTTGTCTTGTAAATAACGAGAGTCAACTAAATAATTATTATGTGGTGTTTCGTCAATATGCAACTCGTTGCATATTGATCTCCACTTAACTTGTAGTATTTGTTTGTGCACTTGCCATGCCATGCATATTTAAACCGGACATGCATCATACTTGTTTATGCATCGTATGCCATGTTTATGCTTGTGTGTTTACCGAGTTGTTTGTTTCTTTCCGGTTGCTTCTCTTGTTAGCTTCGGTTTCGTTCCGGAGTTGTGAGGATTCTCTCGTCTGTGTTGCTCCGTCTACTTCATGGATCCGTTCTTCTCCCTTGTGGAATCCCAGGCAAGATGATCATACCCTTGGATACCTTTACTACCATTGCCATGCTTAGTTGTCTCGATGCTATCGTTACATGTCGCGCTACCCATCTTTATGTCAGCCTCTCCTTGTTGCCATGAAACCTCTAATTTTGAAACCTTCCTAGCAAAACCACTGTTTGGCTATGTTACCCGCTTGCTCAGCCCCGCTTGCTCAGCCCCTCTTATAGCGTTGTTAGTTGCAGGTGAAGATGAAGTTCGTTCCAGGAGGGAACTTGTTGTTGGTTATATCACAATATCTATAATTATTATTAACACACCTATATACTGGGCATGGGTGAAAGGCTTGGCCTTTTGCTCGGTGTTTTGTTCCACTCATGCCACCTTAGGCGCCGATAAACCGGCATTATGTTCCTTGATTTTGCGTTCCTTACACGATGGGTGGATGGGGACCCCTTGACAGTTCGACTTTGAATAAAACTCCTCCAGCAAGGCCCAACATTGGTTTTATTTGCCTCATAATAATAACTTAATTAATTAATTAATTTGCATAAGGGGGACGCTCCTTGGAGATTCTTTTGTACATAGCAGGGGGGCCAGTGCTGATGGTGTTGGTCCCAAACTAGAGTCACTTGCGGTACCACCCAGTTATCTGGGGTCTTCGGTACTGTACGTAGCGCTCATCCGGACGTGGCCTGAGACGAGATGCGCGCGGCTATTATCAGGGTGTCGGCACGCCGGGAGGTCTTGCTGGACTTGTTTTACCATTGTCGAAATGTCTTCTGCTACCGGGATGCCGAGCCTGATCGGTTTTCCCTATGATAAGGAGTGATGATATTATATTTATCACTTCAGCTAATCGTGAGAGCTTGTGATGGGCTAAGTTGGAACACCCCTGCAGGGTTATGATCTTTCGAAAGCCGTGCCCGCGGTTATGTGGCAGATTGGAATTTGTTAATGTCCGGTTGTAGAAAACTTGACAGATGATCCGAAGTAAAACACACAACTGTGTGAGTAACCGTGACTGTCTCTTTTCAATTTGAGAAGAGAACACGGTGGGGTTATGTTTGACTCGTATGTAGTTAGGATCTTTAGCGATCACCTCTTTTGCGACCATTGGCGTAGCTTCTCATCTTATTCTGGAACTCGTAAGCTAGCCACCATATTATGCTTAGTCGCTGCTGCAGCCTCACCACTTTACCTCTTCCTACCCATAAAGCTTTGCTAGTCTTGATACCCATGGTTATGGGATTGCTGAGTCCTCGTGGCTCACAGATACTACAACACCAGATGCAGGTTCAGCCGAGTTTGAAGCAGAAGCTGGTTCAAGTTCTTCACCAGGAGCTCGATGAAGAGTTTGTCCGCGTGCTTGTGTCGTTTCGACAATCAGTACTGGTTTCTACTAGGATTCGATCCTGGCCTGTGGTTTTTTTGTTGTTTTGGTATCTTTCTTTTGGATCTTCGCCCGTAGTCGGGTTGTGTTGTTTTGAATGATGTTTTGCTTATGTAATGTATTGTGTGAAGTGGCGAGTGTAAGCCAACTATCTCCTTTTGCAATTTAATCCCTCTTTTACATGAGTCGTGCAAAGATACCAAACTTGAGATCATTCTAGGATGGGCTTATACCTTTAAGTCGTGCCTCGACACGTAGGAGGTATAGTCCCATCCTGGGCATGACAAGTTGGTATCAGAGCCTTCTCCGACCTAGAAGCCCCCACTGATTGATCGAATCGTTAACGGTCGAGTCTAGGCACACACTGAAAACTTTTTGAGTCCTATATTATATCGGAGAGTAGGACTTCTTTGCTTCTCATCCCCTTTCTCTCTGGTGAGGACTCCTGACGACTACTCTTGTCTCTCCTATCTTCAAAATTTTGCACATTTTTTTTAGGAATCTCGCGAGTATTCTGGGATTGTTTTGATGTTTTTGTGACAAGGATATTGTTCTCGATGCCTCCTGTTACCGGGGAGTTGAGCTTCGGGGTATTGTTGTCACAAGCATATCGCGGCAGTACTAAATACTTAAGACGGCCGACATAAAAAATCTCTCCTATACGGCCAGTGGCAAGATAACCCCGACATCACCCAGTACTGGGGAGGTAGTTCGGGAGTATTGCCATAGCTTGTATAGTGGATGCGTTTCGAAGGTCCGAGGTAAACAGTTTCCGAGAAAGACTGGTTATGTGTTGAAGGATGGATACACCTGGATGTAGGTTTAGAGTTGATTGCGCGGTGCTTCCCGTGTATCCCCAACACCTGATTGCATAACTGGAATCTTTTGGAAATTAATAGGTGGGTTCATCTAGTAGTTCTAGGCATTCTTCCAACGGATGCTCGATATGAAGTTCGGGGTTCTACATTGAGTGAAGTGGTTTTATGGACTTGTTCTGATCGGGAGTTGCATCTTAAAGGGTCCTTGGCTATGCTGATCCGGGGATGACAAAACCCTTTTGTAACACGTTCCATGAGCTTTCAGCACGAATTTGTCGAACGAAACTTCTATCTTGTGTTTGTTCTATCTGTTCCTTGTTCTTTTTTATTTTCATTTTGTTCTCCCAAGTGGCTTCTCGTCAAGCTGATGTACCTGCGGAACTCATTCGTTCAATTATCTGTTCAGATGATATTGTGAAGACCTGCTGCAACATATCTACCCTTTGTTTTTGTTTTGATTCTGGTATTCAAGTTGCTTCGATGTCAAATGTTGATTCCATACCTTTCCTAATCGGTGTTCTCATATTTCTATGGGAGTGCTAGTCCTTCTTGATCATTGAGCTTGTCTTGTTAATTCTTTCAACCGGTGTGCCTTCTCTTCAAGTTATTCCATACGGACGTCGTTGAGAAATCTGACGATTTGTCTGTTTCATTCATCTCAAGTTGTCTTTTTTTTCCCACCCTCCCACCCTTCTTCTTCCTGGAGCAAGAAATTCTTAATGAAATATCCATTTTATTCATGTGATATTTCTTCATTCTTTTCCTTCAATGTTCTTATCCGGTGTTTTATCGTGAAGATGCTCAAGAGCTTCAAGTTCATCATTCTTTTGTTCTCGAATTCTGCCGGTGGATGTAATTCAAGATTTCGGTGTTGATCTTATCCTTTTTCCTCATTTCACAATGCTTTCTTAGTCCGGTGCTCCAATTAACCATTCTCCTCTTGTTATTCATATCCGGAGTGTTGAAGATATCTCAGAAGATTCATAATTCCATTCTTAATCCGTTCAAGCTATTTCAAGGATTGTTATCTTATACAAGCCATTTAATTCAACCGGTGCAATATCTCTTAAGCAATCTTTTCCAACGGTGATTTCTTTGAGTGGGCCCTAACCCACAGGTCTTTTTCCAGGATCTTACCTGACTCTTCTATTTGTTTTCTGGAGTTATACTCAAATTCTTGTCATAGTGTGACGTAAGAATGATTTCCATCAGTCACATGCCTTCTCCAAGCTTGTTTTCAATTATTTCCATCTTTAGCTCCACCTTCCATCTTTTTATTCTTCCGGAGTGCTCAACAATTTTGTTGGCATTTCTCGTCTTCATTCTCAACATTTGGAGACCGGAGAAGTGTTTCTCTTAAATTTTGACCCGTTCTCAAGATTCGTGGTTCTAGCTTCATGCCATCCTCATTATTGTTCCGCTTGTGAGGAATTCTTTTATGCCATCCGAAGCATTCATGAATTCTTTTCCTTTGTGTTCCTCCGAAGGCCATCATTTCAGAATATTTCTTTGTTCTCAGTTTTCAACTTCGTCCTCCAAATATTCTTCATTGATGTCTCTTCGTTCGTCTCCAATTCTTACGGTGGTTCATTCAAGTTATCCTTCCGTTGTTATCGTTTTAATTCATTTGTTCTTTTCACAATCCTACCGGTGGTTCGTTGAAGATTTACCCAAGCTTGTGCTAGATCTCTCTTTAATTCTTTCCAACGAGAATAAGTAGTATGCCAAATCCTTTGGTTGTCATCAATTTAAATTGGTGAAGGAGATGCATGACATAATTCTTATTCTTATTCCTTCAAGGTGGTTTTAATCTCTTTTTCCGGAGCTTGTTCATCATATCATATCCTCGGTTCTAAGTTGTTCATCTTGTTTACCGGAGCTTCAAGCTATTTCAATTACATCATTTCAAAGCTCAATCTAATTCATCGCAGGCCTTGAATCTTATTCTTTTCATCTTTCATTTCTCATCCTTTTTTACCGGAGTTCTTCATGGTGGTTCATCATGTTTTAATTCATCCTCGAAGTCTTCATCAAGATTCTTGTTGGAGCTCAAGCATTCTTCTTCATGCTTTTCAATTGCAATTCTTTCCACCTTACCTTTTCAGATGGTGTTATGCCATTTTTGACAATTTTCCTTCATGTTTCATGATTAACAAGTTGTCAAGAATGAAATATTTATAACCATCATTTTCTTTGTTCAAGAGATCTTTTCAACCCTTCAATTTATTCATTGGAGTTATCTTGGGTTGTATTTCACCTAAAGCTTTCCCTAAGGATTGTCGCTATTATGGTGCTTATAAATGACCCAAGTTCTTCATTTATCATTCCGGCGAGATAAGTTTTTCGTCTCCTTGTTGATCTCAATCCAATCAATTGTTTTATGCTAGTGGCTGGTTGTCACCTCTTATTGTTGAGATGTTTTCCATAAGCCCACATCAAGATTATTCATTTCGTGTTGATTCTTCCAACAACTCCGTTCAACCCTTCTTCGTAAGGATGCCTTCAAAATCATTTCTAGTTGAAGATGTTATTCTTCTTCGATCTTTTCACTCCATTATTCGTTCAGGTGGCATTGTGATATTGCTCTCTTGGCACCATCTTCTCGTTTTTATCAAGATCATGTTCTTTCCTTGTTTATCATTTAACCGGAGTGTTGTATTCTTCATTCAAGTTCCGTCATCTATCTAGTTTTGCCTCTCATTTTTACCGGAGTGCTGTCTGAATCCTTCTTACCCCTTGTGCCATCCTTTTATTTGTTTCAGAGGCTGTGTGTTGTTGATTTCATCAAGTATCACTCCTTCTCCTTAAACTCATGTTAATCCCTTCCATTTTCAGTCGGAGTGCTGTCCGAATCTTGTCATTCTTATTCCTTGGTTATACCATTGCGATTTCTTATTCTTTTGGTTCATGAGCTCTTGTTTCATGTCTTTCAACCGCAAGGTTCTCGTGGTGTTCCTTGTTCCTCATTATTACCGGAGTGCTCTTAACTTCGTTCATCTCTGTTCTACTCTTATTCAACTTGTTCAACCTCTCAAGGTTCTTTGGTTTCACTCGTCTGTCAAAGAAGCAACTTTGTTTTACCTCTTCCTCTTCCGTTTTTACCCGGTGATATCTCTAGGATCTCGGGTCGAGATCCTCTGTTAGTGTGGGAGAGTTGTGACGCCCGAGACCGACGTCCCAGAAGATTCCAGAAGATTCCAGATGTTCCGGGTTGCCCGTGTGTTTCTTTTGTGCTTGTGTTATTTATTTTCTGCATTGCATCATGCCATCATGCCATCATGTCATATTTTCTTTTGCATCTCAACTTAAATAAATCGTGTGGACCTTCGGTCCATTTAAATCGAGGGAAGAATGACTTCTCTTTATAACATATAAAAGCCTCCTAATATTAGGGAGCTATATTAAATAAATATTCCATTCGTTGGAATTAACCAACACACTTACAAATATTCTTTGCCTCTTAATTCAAGTTTCACCTTTAAAACCTTCCATGTATTTCTTTTCCTAATTATCGAGGCTCCTCCATTTATCTAGACTCTTTTCAAACTCCTTGAGGCAAGCTATTTATTTTTAGTTTGCACTTCCCTTTTTGTTGGAACTATTTTGTGGGGTTGGAATTATTCCATAAAGCCTTACAAAAATGTCCAACATTTTATTCTTGTTCTTTGCCTCTTTTCTTATTAGTTTTGACTCTCTCTTTTTCTTTATTCTGCAAAAGAAAAGAGAGAAAAAGAAGAAGTGCAGCCGCAGTTTTCCTCCCAGCCGGCCCAACACCTCCTCTCCCTCTTGGGACTCCCTGGCCCAATTCCCCCAGCCAGCAGCAGCAGGCCCAGTTTCCCTTCCAGGCCCGCACTCCTCTAACCCTAGCAGCGACCCCAGTTCCCTTCGCTCCCCCTCGTCCGTTCCCAGTGCCGCCAGCACCTCTCGAACCTTCCTCCCATCGCTCGCCCGAGCCCTTTCCTCTCGTTCCCCCCGCATCCCTCGCTCGAGCCTTCCCTCTGCCCGATCTCTCCCCCGCAGCCCCGATACCCTCTCGATCTCCTCTGTCGCGAACCCTCTCTCTCCCTCGGTCATACCGCAGCTCCAGCCTCGCACTCCCCGACCCGTCGCCTCCGTCCCTCCGTTCCTCCGGGTCTCCCTCCTTTCGTCCTTGCGCCAGTCCTTCGCGCCAGGGGCTCGCAGGTCGCCGCCCGATGCGCCCGGCCAGGCCCGAGCGCCCGCACCCAGCCGCGCCGCGAAGCCGCGGCCAGAGCGCCCCGCCTCGCCATGTGCTCGTCCTCCCTCCGGGCCAGGCAGCGAGCAGACCCGCCGCACTCCTGCGCGCCTCGGGTCCTCCTTCCTCCGTCGATCTCCAGCCGCGCCTCTGCTCTGCCTCCGGTGCGCCGCGCGACCGCGCCTCCAGCCCCGAGCGGCGCCCTGCTTCGACCCCTGCGCGCCCGCTGGACCTCCAGCGCCTGGTGCCTCCTCTGACCGGCCCGAACAGCCAGCCAAGGCCTCGTTCCGCAGCGGCCGCGCCTTCCTCCGGCCGTGGCCGACTCCAGCAGCAAGGCCTCGCCTCCAGCACCTCGTCGCCGGCCTCCTTCGGTGCTGCCTTGCTGCCGTGGCCTCGTCGCCCCTTTGCGTGCTGCCGTTTCTGTTTTGTTGTTTTGCCTTATGCTGTTGCAAGTGTCCAGGAACTGTTCGTTTGCCAAGTGGAGACCGGAAAAACGAGGATGCATCAAGTTCCTCTACGGAAAACCTGAACGACTACGAACGAACGACTACTCGGATCAAGTACCACTACCGTCGCGAGATCGAGAACCCCCAAGTACCACGACGCCAAGTACCACGACCAAGTACCCCTCCGATGCAAGTACGCCTACGAATCGTGAACGACTACGTCGCCGAAGACCCTCAAGTACAACTACGGAACGTGTACCCCTACGTCGACGACGATCCCGACAAGTACCACTACCGTCGACATGTACATCTACGAGAACGTCTACCGTCGCCCGAACGTCTACCGTCGCCCGAACGTCTACGACCGTGTACAACTACGACCGAGTCCGAGACCGGCAAGACCGTGTACGACTACGCCCGGTGTTGCGGCAAGTACCTCTTCATGACCCGAACGAGTACCACGACGACCCGAACGACTACGAACGGAACCACTACTGCCGCTACCGACGTGAACAACTACTTCCCTCTACGGAACGGCTACTTCCTCTACGACTCGTGAGAACGACTCCTTCCTCTACGATCTCGAACCGTCCCGAAACGAGTGTTTCGAAGGTATAACCCGAGACGATGACCCGTGTGATGCTTGTTGTGTTGTATGAAATGTTTCCCGTGTGTGCTTCGTGCCCGTTTCGATCTTTTGTCATGTTCCTCGGTTGCCTCGTCGCCGACTCGTGGGAACCCGGTGACGGGATCGCCCCACCTTCATCTCGTTTGACTCGCTCACGCCACCTCTCTTTTGCACCGGACTCTCAACGAGTTACCGGAACCGATATGTTGTGTTGCATCATTTTCGGTTCGTTGCCGTGGCACCCTTTCGTTCCACCGCGGTGACAAATGCTTCTTATCTTCTTCATGTCAACCTTTTAATAAATTGCATAAACTTGATCATGTCATCCGCATCATGTTAACAACATTGAGATGTGTGAATTGTTGTTGCTTTAAATTACTAAACATGCTCATGGGGATTTTCCGGATATGTTGTTGTTATTCTCCGGCCTCATTTAAAATGCCTAAATAGTGTAGTTTCTTTATGCTTCACCTCTTGCCATGTTAACCAACTTTTAATCTTGTCTTGTAAATAACGAGAGTCAACTAAATAATTATTATGTGGTGTTTCGTCAATATGCAACTCGTTGCATATTGATCTCCACTTAACTTGTAGTATTTGTTTGTGCACTTGCCATGCCATGCATATTTAAACCGGACATGCATCATACTTGTTTATGCATCGTATGCCATGTTTATGCTTGTGTGTTTACCGAGTTGTTTGTTTCTTTCCGGTTGCTTCTCTTGTTAGCTTCGGTTTCGTTCCGGAGTTGTGAGGATTCTCTCGTCTGTGTTGCTCCGTCTACTTCATGGATCCGTTCTTCTCCCTTGTGGAATCCCAGGCAAGATGATCATACCCTTGGATACCTTTACTACCATTGCCATGCTTAGTTGTCTCGATGCTATCGTTACATGTCGCGCTACCCATCTTTATGTCAGCCTCTCCTTATTGCCATGAAACCTCTAATTTTGAAACCTTCCTAGCAAAACCACTGTTTGGCTATGTTACCCGCTTGCTCAGCCCCGCTTGCTCAGCCCCTCTTATAGCGTTGTTAGTTGCAGGTGAAGATGAAGTTCGTTCCAGGAGGGAACTTGTTGTTGGTTATATCACAATATCTATAATAATTATTAACACACCTATATACTGGGCATGGGTGGAAGGCTTGGCCTTTTGCTCGGTGTTTTGTTCCACTCATGCCACCTTAGGCGCCGATAAACCGGCATTATCTTGATTTTGCGTTCCTTACACGATGGGTGGATGGGGACCCCTTGACAGTTCGACTTTGAATAAAACTCCTCCAGCAAGGCCCAACATTGGTTTTATTTGCCTCATAATAATAACTTAATTAATTAATTAATTTGCATAAGGGGGACGCTCCTTGGAGATTCTTTTCTACATAGCAGGGGGGGCCAGTGCTGATGGTGTTGGTCCCAAACTAGAGTCACTTGCGGTACCACCCAGTTATCTGGGGTCTTCGGTACTGTACGTAGCGCTCATCCGGACGTGGCCTGAGACGAGATGCGCACGGCTACTATCAGGGTGTCGGCACGCCGGGAGGTCTTGCTGGACTTGTTTTACCATTGTCGAAATGTCTTGTGCTACCGGGATGCCGAGCCTGATCGGTTTTCCCTATGATAAGGAGTGATGATATTATATTTATCACTTCAGCTAATCGTGAGAGCTTGTGATGGGCTAAGTTGGAACACCCCTGCAGGGTTATGATCTTTCGAAAGCCGTGCCCGCGGTTATGTGGCAGATTGGAATTTGTTAATGTCCGGTTGTAGAAAACTTGACAGATGATCCGAAGTAAAACACACAACTGTGTGAGTAACCGTGACTGTCTCTTTTCAATTTGAGAAGAGAACACGGTGGGGTTATGTTTGACTCGTATGTAGTTAGGATCTTTAGCGATCACCTCTTTTGCGACCATTGGCATAGCTTCTCATCTTATTCTGGAACTCGTAAGCTAGCCACCATATTATGCTTAGTCGCTGCTGCAGCCTCACCACTTTACCTCTTCCTACCCATAAAGCTTTGCTAGTCTTGATACCCATGGTTATGGGATTGCTGAGTCCTCGTGGCTCACAGATACTACAACACCAGATGCAGGTTCAGCCGAGTTTGAAGCAGAAGCTGGTTCAAGTTCTTCACCAGGAGCTCGATGAAGAGTTTGTCCGTGTGCTTGTGTCGTTTCGACGATCAGTAGTGGTTTCTACTAGGATTCGATCCTGACCTGTGGTTTTTATGTTGTTTTGGTATCTTTCTTTTGGATCTTCGCCCGTAGTCGGGTTGTGTTGTTTTGAATGATGTTTTGCTTATGTAATGTATTGTGTGAAGTGGCGAGTGTAAGCCAACTATCTCCTTTTGCAATTTAATCCCTCTTTTACATGAGTCGTGCAAAGATACCAAACTTGAGATCATTCTAGGATGGGCTTATACCTTTAAGTCGTGCCTCGACACGTAGGAGGTATAGTCCCATCCTGGGCATGACAAGCTGAAATAGTTCCAACAAAAAGGGAAGTGCAAACTAAAAATAAATAGCTTGCCTCAAGGAGTTTGAAAAGAGTCTAGATAAATGGAGGAGCCTCGATAATTAGGAAAAGAATTACATGGAAGGTTTTAAAGGTGAAACTTGAATTAAGAGGCAAAGAATATTTGTAAGTGTGTTGGTTAATTCCAACGAATGGAATATTTATTGAATATAGCTCCCTAATATTAGGAGGCTTTTATATGTTATAAAGAGAAGTCATTCTTCCCTCGATTTAAATGGACCGAAGGTCCACATGATTTATTTAAGTTGAGATGCAAAAGAAAATATGACATGATGGCATGGTGGCATGATGCAATGCAGAAAATAAATAACACAAGCACAAAAGAAACACACGGGCAACCCGGAACATCTGGAATCTTCTGGAATCTTCTGGGACGTCGGTCTCGGGCGTCACAGCATCCCCAAGCTTAGATGCTTGAGTCTCCTTGAATATTTCTTGGGGGTGCACGGGGGCATCCCCAAGCTTGAGCGCTTGACACTCCTGAATCTTTCTATCATCTTCCCTCGCACACTTGAAAACTCCCTTCATACACAACTCATCATAATCTGATTAGCGAGGTTAGTACCCTTAATAAAATAATTATAACTTGCTGGAAATAAATATATTCTTGAAGTTCTACTGTTTCTCAAGATTGCCAAAAGGTTTTTGCAAAGAAAAAGCAAGTTCTCAATTTGCAGAGTGAAGGTAAGGCAAAACAGGACAGAATCTGTGAAAAACAGAACAGCAGGCAGTAATTGACCAGTTCGGGATACTTCTGCAACTCAAATCAAAAAACTCAGAACTGACGTACGAAAGACAATTATATAGAGAACGCTGTCGAAAAAATTCAGACCAAAAAGATGATCTGGTGATTTTATACGAATTTTTCTATCCAAGGACAGAATCTGTTTCCTGGACAGCACCTCACAACTTTTGAACTTTCTAGCAATCAGAGGCTATACTTGGCACAAATATGAAAAGCAAAGATACAATGATGATGCTACAGCAGTAAAAAACATCAAGACTCAACAAAAGCAAAAAATTTATTCATGTGGGCTGCCTCCCAAAAGCGCTTTCTTTTATGCCTTTAAGCTAGGCATAATGCATAGAGGAATCAATAACCATCATAATAATCGGAGTTATAAATTGCTTCAAATGGTTCCTCAACAAGTTCACTCTTGTTCCTTCTAGGAAAGGGGTACACACCTTTTGCCTTCCCGCGTAAGCGGATTTGTCCCTTACCTATATCAATGAAGCCTTTAACTGCTCGGAGGAAGTCCCTTCCAAGCACTATATTTCCTTGGTTTGGCTCCATGATGAAGAAATCAATCATTGCAATCCCTTTAAGGAATTTTACTGGCACGTCTTTTATTTTTCCCTGGATTTCAGAAATATCTCCATTAGTATGTTCATGATAAGATGGTAATCTATCCATGTTAAATTTTAAAGAATCATGAACAATTTTTGGCGTAGTAGAAACCATAGATCCAATATCACAATAAGCAAGGAAGTCTTGATTAGAGATGCTAATCCTAACAAGGGGCTCCCAATCATTGTCTATTTCAAAAATGTCTTTCTTATTGGGTTTAGGTTTCTCTACCTTCATCAAGTCTAGAGCATCCATTCTTTTCTTAATAGTAGCAAGTCTATCTATGATAGTATCAAAGTTGTGATCATAAACAAAGTAACTAGATAGACCATGTATAATTTCAAGAGCTCTAGCTTCATCACACTCTAGGAAATCTCCCTCAGCTATAATGTCAAGGGAGTGTTTACACCATTTAAAAAGACCATGGTAAAAATTTCTAAGCACAATTTTTATAGGTATCCAAGGCATAATTCTTCTATGTGCATCAGAAATTCTGTCCCATGCCTTCTTCATATTTTCTCCATCCCTTTGATGGAAATCTAGAACATCTGATTCCCTCCAAGCACCAAATCCTAACATGTTTAACTAAACAGATAGGACTACTAATAAAAAGGTAAATAATTTTTTTGTGATTTTTGATAAAAGATACTAAAGCAAAAATGAAAGGTAAACTAACAAGACTAAAAAGCAAAGGTAAAAGATAGCATGCAACTCCCCTATCCTGAAGAGTGGAGTCCCCGGTAACGGCGCCAGAAAATACTCCTTGATGGGCCTCGAACCCCTCGTTGGTTACCCCAAGTGGAAGGTGTAAGATGCAGTAAGTAGAAGTGTTTTCCCCTAGCAAAGATGCCAAGGATCGATTCCCCAGAGACTCCTAGGTTCAACAAGTAGGTGTCAATTGCTACGGCGCCAGATTAGTAGCAATCAACGTGGACCTGCACACAGATACAAATAACTTTGCTCCCAAAGAGTACAGAGAGGTTGTCAATCTCTCCGGCCTTGTAGTTCACAAAGGGTTAAAAGCAATGATAGTAGTGATAGATAGTTTTTGCAATAGTAAATAATAACGGGAAAGTAAATAGTGGATGTGATCAATGATGGTAATATGGACCGGAGTCTCATGATGTTCACTAGTGATGTCTCTCTCCCAAAAGACGATAAAACAGCTATGTGAGGTAAACAAATTACAGCTGGGCAATTGACAGGACCACGAACGCAAACCAATGCTGACTACATTGCAAGAAAGGTTGAGGTTCAAAGCATGGGCGGTACGCCAAAGTAAGTAGACCGAAATCCATCAATATCTACTACTAATCATCCACCTTGAGATATCTATCCAGAACATCTCGCTGGTATGAAGTTGCGAGTCCCACCCATAGTGTAAACTCAATGCAACAGACAACTGCATTAAAAGAACTTTGCGTAAAGTAAACAATCCTTGCACCCGCGGGCACAAGCACCGTTGTTTTCCCCCTTGTGGCAACAGCACATCCCCTAGACTCATGTTTCTGTCACTCAAGCTAGTCATCGAGGGGCATGAACCCACAATCGAGCATAACGTTCCCTCTTGGAGCCACTACCTACTACTCGGCCAAAGCAATAAGTAACAACGGAGAACATGCAAGAATTACTTATGAACTAAAATATAAAAGAGGTGAATCAAATATATTACTCAAGATCAATCTGAACATAATCTCATAATCCATCGGATCCCAGCAAACTCAACATAGCAACAGCATAAGGATTACATAGGTGCCTCGTTCATGTAGGGCAGCTCACGAGGACTAATTAGTGAAGCACAAGAACGGGAGGAGAACATCACATAGCTACTGGTCATTGACTCATGGTCCAAGGGAGACTACTCACGAGTCATCCGGGAGGCGTCCATGGTGGTGGAGAAGCTCCCGGTGGTGATCCTCCCCTCCGGCAGGGTGCCGGGAAGAGTTCTCCTGGTGCTCCCGATCTTGGAAGCGGCTGCGGCCGCGGAACAGAGATGGGATCGCGAAAAGAAGTCATGTTCTGAGGGTTTCGGAGGTCCCTCTAAATATATGCCAAAGGGGGGCACCGGACGGGCTTCGGGGGGCCCAGGCGCCCCCCCCCCCCCCGGCGCGGCCCAGGGGGGGCGCCCACAGGGCGCCTGGAGCCCCTGTGCCCCCCCCCAGGCTGCCCTTCGGAGGCAGTGTCGTTCCCGGATCGCTGATTTTTTATATAATTTTTCTGGATTTTTTTGGGCAGTTCTCGAAACGTGAAAACCTGAAATACAAAAACAGCCGAAAACAGAAACTGGCACTGGGGTGCACTGGATTAGTAAGTTAGTCCAAATATGATCAAAAGTGTATGGAAGTGTATGAATATCATAGCAATATCACCCAAAAGTGGCATGGAGCAAGCAGAAATTATAGATACGTTTTGGACGTATCAGTTAATAGCATGTCACCACAGGAATTATTCTTGTTATCATTTACCTACTCGAGGACGAGCAGGAATTAAGCTTGGGGATGTTGATACGTCCAAAATGTATCTATAATTTCTGCTTGCTCCATGCCTCTTTTGGGTGATATTGCTATGTTATTTATACACTTCCATACACTTTTGATCATATTTGGACTAACCTATTAACTCAGTGCACCCCAGTGCCAGTTTCTGTTTTCGACTGTTTTTGTATTTCAGGTTTTCACATTACGAGAACTGCCAGAAAAAATCCAGAAAAATTATATAAAAAATCAGCGTTCCGGAAGCTTCCATGCGGCCAAAGTAGGGCCGGAGGGGACCCACAGGGGCTCCAGGCGGCCTGCCCACGCGCCCCCCCTGGCCGCGCCGGGGGGGCGCCTGGGCACCCCTGACCCCCTCTGATGCCCCCTTTGGCATATATTTACACCGTGTCGCGAAAACCCTGATTCCGGACCCGTCTTCTCCAGACGCGATTCCGATCTCCGCCGCCATCGCCATCAAGCTTCGGGGGACCAGAATTCCTGCGCCGGCACCCTGCCGGGACGGGGAAGTGCCCCCGGATTCATCTCCATCGACGTTGCTTCCTCCCTCCATGATGCGGGAGTAGTTCCTCCTCGGGGCTGAGGTTCTTACCAGTAGCTATGTGGTCAATTCTCTCTCCCATGATGTGATCTTCGTTGTGATCATAGGCTATGTTAATCTAGGGTGATCCCATGATGTTTCCCCTTCCTCTATGTATTGGATTGATGTACTCACTTGTCTTTATCTAGTATAATCCCCGAGACCAAGGTGACAGCGGTCTATTGGACATGGATTAGAAAAGTATTTTCATGAGTGATTTCCTCTCTTGTGTGTTAATTGAAGATTGAGAGTCTCTTGGTGCTTGTCTTTGACTATCCTTTAGATATGTTGTGGTGATTGTGGGACTCTCTTTGGATGGCCGCGGTGACATTGGGAAAACCTTAGATTGAGAACTACGAACTTTGAGGTGTGCTTTTGTAGCCCTACATAATTCTCGTCCTCTCTTGACCACGAAGGAATGACCTCCGAGTGCGTCCCCTTTGCATGTTTTATGGGAAATATCATGTGATTCGATTATGTTAATGTTGTTGGGAGTTGCCACTAGTGAAAGTATGAAGCCTAGGCCTTGTTTCCACCATTGCAATACCATTTGTGCTCACGTTTACCACTTGTTTGCTTGCTGCACTTTTTATTACAGATTTATATTACTTTGTTTTGCCATCCATATCACTTGCCATTTAGCATCTCTTCGCCGAACTAGTGCACCTATACATCTAACAAGTGTATTAGGTGTGTTGGGGACACAAAAGACTTTATGTATCTTAGTTGCAGGGTTGCTTGAGAGAGACCATCTTCAACCTCTACTTTCCTGAGTTCGATAAACCTTAGGTCATCCACTTGAGGGAAATTGCTGCTGTCCTACAAACCTCTGCGCTTGGAGGCCCAACATAGTCTACATGAGTAGAAGCGTGTGTAGACATCAACGCCCTTAATGTACTCGGAGGTGTGTCTGTCACCGTACATCCATTGCCGGTTCATCTGCGTGCATTATATATAATTAAGTGTGTCAAAAACCATTACAGAACATCATAAATAGATAATTAAGTGACCAAATTAATAAAAGTTCATCATCACATTAAAACCAAAGTACATACATATATAGTTCTCATCTAACAACATATAGCTCTCCATACACATCGAAACTATGTAAAACATTTCAATGCGAAAACAAATGCGATCATAATCGCAACCAAGGTAACAATTGATCCAACGACATAATGATACCAAGCCTCGGTATGAATGGCATATTTTCTAATCTTTCTAATCTTCAACCGCATTGCATCCATCTTGATCTTGTGATCATCGACGACATCCGCAACATGCAACTCCAATATCATCTTCTCGTCCTCAATTTTTTTTATTTTTTCCTTCAAGAATTTGTTTTCTTCTTCAACTAAATTTAACCTGTCGACAATAGGGTCCATCTTGATCTTGTGATCATCGATGACTTCCGCAACATGCAACTCCAATTCCATCTTCTCCTCCTCCATTTTTTCCAATTTTTTCTTTAAGGAAATGTTTTCCTCTTCAACTAAATTTAACCTCTCCACAAGAGGGTCGGTTGGAATTTCCGGTTCAACTACCTCCTAGACATAATAAAACATCTATGCATGTCAGGTTGGTCGGCATAACTATCATAAACACTAAAACAAATAGTTATAAATTAAAGCTAATATACCACATCCGAATCGTAGACAGGACGAGGGCCCACGTGGGCGGATATCAAAACCATCGCACTATATAATAACAAGCAATAATAAACGTAAGAAAATTAGACAAATATCTATCTAAAGCAATAATAACAAGCAATAATAAAAGTAAGAAAAGCATGGACATAACAAGAGGCTCACCACGATGGTGCCGGTGACGAGATCGGCGGGGGCGATCGACGGTGGCGAAGACGGGGACGGGACGTGACGGACCGCTAAACCTAGACAAATCTCGGAGAAAATAGAGCTTCGAGAGGAGAAAAGTTTAACTAGTGTGGCTCAGGCTTTCCATCGAACACGTTGTGTGCATAGGAGGTGAGCTAGAGCATCACTAACCCCTCTCCCCCTCGGCCAGAAAAAAAAACAGAGCAGTGTGCTCTGCTCTTGAGCGAGGGGGTATATATAGGCACCTCATTGGTCCCGGTTGGTGCTACAAACAGGGGCTAAAGGGGTGCCTTTGGTCCCGGTTCATGCCACCAACCGGGACCAATGGTGTTGGGCCAGGAGCAAGACCCATTGGTCCCGGTTCGTCGCACCAACCGGGACCAAAAGGTCCAGACGAACCGGGACAAATGGCCCACGTGGCCCGGCCGGCCCCCTGGGCTCACGAACCGGGTCCAGTGCCCCCATTGGACCCGGTTCTAGATTGAACCGGGGCTAATGGGCTGGACAAGCCTGGACCAAAGCCATGTTTTCTACTAGTGTAAGCCTTGCAAGTAAATGACTAATGAGTTAGTCTTGAGATGATGTATTACGGAACGAGTAAAGAGACTTGCCGGTAACGAGATTGAACTAGGTATTGAGATACCGACGATCGAATCTCAGGCAAATAACATACCGATGACAAAGGGAACACTGTATGTTGTTATGCGGTTCGACCGATAAAGATCTTCGTAGAATATGTAGGAGCCAATATGGGCATCCAGGTTCTGCTATTGGTTATTGACCGGAGAGATGTCTCGGTCATGTCTACATAGTTCTCGAACCCGTAGGGTCCACACGCTTAAACGTCCGTTGATGATATAGTATTTAATGAGTTATGTATGTTGGTGACCGAATGTTATTCGGAGTCCCAGATGTGATCACAGACATGACGAGGAACTCCGGAATAGTCCGGAGATAAAGATTGATATATGGGATAATAGAGTTTAACCTCCGGAAGGGTTCCGGAATTCACCGGAAGGGGTTCCGGATGTTTCCCGAAATGTTTGGGTACGAGAGCACTTTATTTGGGCCAAAGGGGAAAGCCCACAAGGTTTTTGGAAAGCGCAAAAGGAAGTTTTTCGGAGTCCAGGGGCCAGGCGCCAGGGTCCCTGGCGTCTGGGTCCATACGCTGGGAACCCTGGCGTCTGGCCCTGGAGTCCGAGAAGGACTCTTGCCTTTCGGGTGAAACCGACTTTGTGAAGGCTTTTACTCCAAGTTTCGACCCCAAGGCTCAACATATAAATAGAGGGGTAGGGCTAGCACCCAAGACACATCAAGATACACCAAGCCATGTGTCGGCAACCCCGACCCTCTAGTTTATCCTTCGTCTAGTTTCTGTAGTGCTTGGCGAATCCCTGCAGAGATTGTTCTTCATCAACAACCGTCACCACGCCATTGTGCTGCCGGAACTCATCTAGTACTTCGCCTGTCTTGCTGGATCAAGAAGGCGAGGACGTCATCGAGCTGAACGTGTGCTGAACGCGGAGGTGTCGTACGTTCGGTACTAGATCGGGACGGATCGTGAAGGTGCACGACTACATCAACCGCGTTGATAAACGCTTCCGCTTTCGGTCTACGAGGGTATGTAGACACACTCTCCCCTCTCGTTGCTATGCTTCTAGTAGATAGATCTTGCGTGTTCGTAGGAATTGTTTTGAAATACTACGTTCCCCAACAATGGCATCATGAGCCAGGTCTATGCGTAGATGATATGGACGAGTAGAACACAATGAGTTGTGGACGATACTAGTCATACTGCTTACCAGCATATCATACTTTGGTTCGGCGGTATTGTGAGATGAAGCGGCCCGGACCGACATTACGCGTACGCTTACGCAAGACTGGTTTCACCGTTATGAGCACTCGTTGCTTAAAGGTGACTGGCGGGTGTCCGTCTCTCTCACTTTAGCTGAATCAAGTATGGCTACGCCCGGTCCTTGTGAAGGCTAAAACATCACTTACTTGACGAAATATCGTTGTGGTTTTGTATGCGTAGGTAAGAACGGTTCTTGCTAAGCCCGTAGCAGCCACGTAAAACTTGCAACAACAAAGTAGAGGACGTTTAACTTGTTTTTGAAGGAAATATGCCCTAGAGGCAATAATAAAGTTATTATTTATTTCCTTATATCATGATAAATGTTTATTATTCATGCTAGAATTGTATTAACCGGAAACTTAATACATGTGTGAATACATAGACAAAACAGAGTGTCCCTAGTATGCCTCTACTAGACTAGCTCATTGATCAAAGATGGTTATGTTTCCTAGCCATAAACATGAGTTGTCATTTGATCAACGGGATCACATCATTACGAGAATGATCTGATGGACAAGACCCATCCGTTAGCTTAGCACTATGATCGTTTAAGTTTTACTGCTATTGCTTTCTTCATGACTTATACATGTTCCTATGACTATGAGATTATGCAACTCCCGAATATCGGAGGAACACTTTCTGTGCTACCAAACGTCACAACGTAACTGGGTGATTATAAAGGTACTCTACAGGTGTCTCCGAAGGTACTTGTTGGGTTGGCGTATTTCGAGATTAGGATTTGTCACTCCGATTGTCGGAGAGGTATCTCTGGGCCCACTCGGTAATGCACATCACTATAAGCCTTGCAAGCATTGCAGCTAATGAGTTAGTTGCGGAATGATGTATTACGGAACGAGTAAAGAGACTTGTTGGTAACGAGATTGAACTAGGTATTGAGATACCGACGATCGAATCTCGGGCATGTAACATACCGATGACAAAGGGAACAATGTATGTTGTTATGCGGTTTGACCGATAAAGATCTTCGTAGAATATGTGGGAGCCAATATGAGCATCCAGGTTCCGCTATTGGTTATTGACCGGAGACGTGTCTCGGTCATGTCTACATAGTTCTCGAACCCGTAGGGTCCGCACGCTTAAGGTTTCGATGATAGTTTTATTATGAGTTTATGAGTTTTGATGTACCGAAGGAGTTCGGAGTCCCGGATGAGATCGGGGACATGACGAGGAGTGTCAAAATGGTCGAGACGTAAAAATCGATATATTGGACGACTATATTCGGACATCGGAAAGGTTCCGAGTGATTCGGGTATTTTCTGAGTACCGGGGAGTTACGGGAATAGAGGAGAGAGGCCAAAAGGAAGGAGGCGTGCACCCCCCTTCTGGTCCGAATTGGACAAGGGTGCAGCCCCCTTTTCCTTCTCCCTCTCCCCCTCTTTCCTTCTCTCCTACTCCGTAAAGGAAAGGGGAATCCTACTAGGACTTGGGAGTCCTAGTAGGACTCCCCACACTTGGTGCGCCCCTCTAGGGCCGGCCTCTCCCTCCCTCCTTTATATACGGGGGCAGGGGGGCACCTCTAGATACAACAATTGATCTCTTGATCTCTTAGCCGTGTGCGGTGCCCCCCTCCACCATAGTTCTCCTCGATAAATATTGTAGCGGTGCTTAGGCGAAGCCCTGCGACGGTAGAACATCAAGATCGTCACCACGCCGTCGTGCTGACGGAACTCTCCCTCGACACTCGGCTGGATCGGAGTTCGAGGGACGTCATCGAGCTGAACGTGTGCTAGAACTCGGAGGTGCCGTAGTTTCGGTGCTTGATCGGTCGGGCCGTGAAGACGTACGACTACATCAACCACGTTGTTCTAACGCTTCCGCTTTCGGTCTACGAGGGTACGTAGACTCACTCTCCCCTCTGGTTGCTATGCATCTGGTAGATAGATCTTGCGTGATCGTAGGAAAATTTTAAAATACTACGTTCCCCAACAGTGGTATCAGAGCTAGGTTTATGCGTAGATGATATGCACGAGCAGAACACAAGTGAGTTGTGGACGATACTAGTCATACTGCTTACCAGCATGTCATACTTTGATTCGGCGGTATTGTTGGATGAAGCGGCCCGGACCGACATTACGCGTACGCTTACGCGAGACTGGTTCTACCGACGTGCTTCGCACACAGGTGGCTGGCGGGTGTCAGTTTCTCCAACTTTAGTTGAATCAAGTGTGGCTACGCCCGGTCCTTGTGAAGGTTAAAACAGCACATACTTGACGAAATATCGTTGTGGTTTTGTATGCGTAGGTAGGAACGGTTCTTGCTAAGCCCGTAGCAGCCACGTAAAACTTGCAACAACAAAGTAGAGGACGTCTAACTTGTTTTTGCAGGGCATGTTGTGATGTGATATGGTCAAGACATGATGAGTTATACGGTTTTGTATGAAATGATCATGTTTTGTAAAGTTATCGGCAACTGGCAGGAGCCATATGGTTGTCACTTTATTGTATGAAATGCAATCGCCATGTAATTGCTTTACTTTATCACTAAGCGGTGGCGATAGTCGTAGAAGCAATAGTTGGCGAGACGACAATGATGCTACGATGGAGATCAAGGTGTCGCGCCGGTGACGAAGGTGATCATGACGGTGCTTTGGAGATGGAGATCAAAAGCACAAGATGATGATGGCCATATCATGTCACATATTTTGATTGCATGTGATGTTTATCTTATTATGCTTCTTATTTTGCTTAGTTCGACGGTAGCATTATAAGATGATTCCTTACTAAATTTCAAGGTATAAGTGTTCTCCCTGAGTATGCACCGTTGCGAAAGTTCGTCGTGCCGAGACACCACGTGATGATCGGGTGTGATAAGCTCTATGTTCAAATACAACGGGTGTAAGCCAGTTTTGCACACGCAGAATACTCGGGTTAAACTTGACGAGCCTAGCATATGCAGATATGGCCTCGGAACACTGGAGACTGAAAGGTCGAGCGTGAATCATATAGTAGATATTATCAACATAAGATGTTCACCATTGAAACTACTCCATCTCACGTGATGATCGGACATGGTTTAGTTGATTTGGATCACGTGATCATTTAGATGACTAGAGGGATGTCTATCTAAGTGGGAGTTCTTAAGTAATATGATTAAATTGAACTTTAATTTATCATGAACTTAGTCCTCGTACTATTAGCATATCTATGTTGTAGATCAATAGCTTGCGATGTTGCTCCCCGTTTATTTTTTATATGTTCCTAGAGAAAACTAAGTTGAAAGATGTTAGTAGCAATGATGCGGAATTGTTCCGTGATCTGAGGATTATCCTCATTGCTGCATAGAGAATTATGTCCTTGATGCACCGCTAGGTGACATGCCTATTGCAGGACAGATGTAGACGTTATGAACGTTTTGACAAAAGCTCGGTATGATGACTACTTGATAGTTTAAGTGCACCATGCTTTATGGCTTAGAACCGGGACTTCAAAAACGTTTTGAACACCACGGAGCATATAAGATGTTCCAAGAGTTGAAATTAGTATTTCATACTCATGCTCGTGTCGAGAGGTATAAGACTTCTGACAGCACTTTGCCTACAAGATGGAGGAGAATAGCTCAACCAGTGAGCATGTGCTCAGATTGTCTGGGTACTACAATTACTTGAATCAAGTGGGAGTTAATCTTCCAGCTAAGATAGTAATTGACAAAGTTCTCTAGTCACTATCACCAAGTTAGTAGAACTTCGTGATGAACTATAATATGCAAGGGATGACGAAAGGAATTCTCGAGCTCTTCGCAATGCTGAAGTCGGCGAAGGTAGAAATCATGAAAAAGCATCAAGTGTTGATGGTTAACAAGACCACTTGTTTCAAGTAAAGGGCAAAGGGATAGAAGGGGAACTTCAAGAAGAATGACAAGCAAGTTATCACTCCCGTGAAGAAACCCAAAGCTAAAACTCAAGCCTGAAACTAAGTGCTTCTACTGCAAAGGAAATGGTCACTGGAAGTGGAACTGCCCTAGATACTTGGCGGATAAGAAGGATGGCAAAGTGAACAAAGGTATATTTTGATATACAAATTATTGATGTGTACTTTACTAGTGTTCATAGCAACCCCTGGGTATTTGATACCGGTTCAGTTGCTAAAATTAGTAACTCGAAACGAGAATTGCAGAATGAACAGAGACTAGTTAAAGGTGAAGTGACGATGTGTGTTGGAAGTGGTTCCAAGATTGATATGATCATCATCGCACACTCCCTATACTTTCGGGATTAGTGTAAAACCTAAATAAATGTTATTTGGCATTTGCGTTGAGCATGAATATGATTTGATCATATTTGTTGCAATACGGTTATTCATTTAAAGTCATAGAATAATTGTTATTCTGTTTACATGAATAAAACCTTCGATGGTCATACACCCAATGAAAATAGTTTGTTGGATCTCGATCGTGGTGATACACATATTCATAATATTGAAGCCAAAAAATGCAATGTTAATAATGATAGTGCAACTTATTTGTGGCACTGCTGTTTAGGTCATAATGGTGTAAAGCGCATGAAGAAGCTCCATAGTGATGGACTTTTGGAATCACTTGATTATGAATCACTTGGTGCTTGCGAACCATGCCTCATGGGCAAGATGACTAAAACTCCATTCTCCGGAACAATGGAGCGAGCAACAGATTTGTTGGAGATCATACATACAGATGTATGTGGACCAATGAGTGTTGAAGCTCGCGGCGGGTATCGTTATTTTCTGACCTTCACTGATGATTTGAGCAGATATGGGTATATCTACTTAATGAAGCACAAGTCTAAAACATTTGAAAAGTTCAAAGAATTTCAGAGTGAAGTGGAGAATCATCGTAACAAGAAAATAAGAGTTTCTACGATATGATCGTAGAGGTAAAATATTTGAGTTAGCGAGTTTGGCCTTCAGTAAAAACAATGTGAAATAGTTTCACTACTCACGCCACCTGGAACACCATAGTGTAATGGTGTGTCCGAACATCATAACCGTACTTTATTAGATATGGTGCGATCGATGATGTCTCTTACCGATCTACCACTATCGCTTTTGGGGTTATGCATTAGAGACAGATACATTCACGTTAAATAGGGCACCATCTAAATCCGTGGAGATGACACCGTATGAACTGTGGTTTGACGAGAAACCTAAGCTGTCATTTCTTTAAGTTTGGGACTACGATGCTTATGTGAAAAAGTTTCAACATGATAAGCTCGAACCCAAATCGGAGAAGTAAATCTTCATAGGATACCCAAAAGAAACTGTTGGGTACATCTTCTATCACAGATCCGAAGGCAAGGTCTTTGTTGCTAAGAGTGGATCCTTTCTAGAGAAGGAGTTTCTCTCAAAAGAAGTGAGTGGGAGGAAAGTGGAACTTGATGAGGTAATTGTACCTTCTCCCGAATTGGATAGTAGTACATCACAGAAACTGGTTCCAGTGATTCCTACACCAATTAGTGAGGAAGCTAATGATGATGATCATCAAACTTCGGATCAAGTTACTGCTGAACTTCGTAGATCAACCAGAGTACGTTCCGCACCAGAGTGGCACGGCAACCCGGTTCTGGAAGTCATGTTACTGGACCATGATGAACCTACGAACTATGAGGAAGCGATGATGAGCCCAGATTCCGCAAAATGGCTTGAGACCATGAAATCTGAGATGGGATCCATGTATGAGAACAAAGTGTGGACTTTGGTTGACTTGCCCGATGGTCGGCAAGCCATCGAAAATAAATGGATCTTCAAGAGGAAGACTGACGCTGACAGTAATGTTACTGTTTACAAAGCTCGACTTGTTGCGAAAGTTTTTCAACAAGTTCAAGGAGTTGACTACGATGAGACTTTCTCACCCGTAGCGATGCTTAAGTCTGTCCGAATCATGTTAGCAATTGCCGCATTTTATGAAATTTGGCAAATGGATAACAAAACTGCATTCTTTAATGGATTTATTAAAGAAGACTTGTATATGATGCAACCAGAAGGTTTTGTCAATCCTAAAGGTGCTAACAAAATGTGCAAGCTCCAGCGATCCATCTATGGACTGGTGCAAGCATCTCGGAGTTGGAATATACGCTTTGATAAGTTGATCAAAGCATATAGATTTATACAGACTTGCGGTGAAGCCTGCATTTACAAGAAGTGAGTGGGAGCACTACAACCTTTCTGATAAGTATATGTGAATGACATATTGTCGATCGGAAATGATGTAGAATTTTCTGGAAAGCATAAAGGAGTGTTTGAAAGGAGTTTTTCAAAGAAAGACCTTGGTGAAGCTGCTTACATATTGGGCATCAAGATCTATAGAGATAGATCAAGACGCTTGATAAGACTTTCGATGAGTACATACCTTGATATGATTTTGAAGTAGTTCAAAATGGATCAGTCAAAGAAGGAGTTCTTACCTGACTTGTAAGGTGTGAAGTTGAGTAAGACTCAAAGCCAGACCACGGCAGAAAAATATAGAGAGAATGAAAGTCATTCCCTATGCCTCAGCCATAGGTTCTATAAAGTATGCCATGCTGTGTACCAAACATGTTGTGTACCTTGCCATGAGTTTGTCAAGAGGGTACAATAGTGATCCAGGAGTAGATCACTGTACAGCGGTCAAAATTATCCTTAGTAACTGGATGACTAAGGAAATGTTTCTCGATTATGGAGGTGATAAAGAGTTCGTCGTAAAGGGTTACGCCGATGCAAGCTTTGACACTAAATCCAGCTGACTCTAAGTATCAATCTGGATGCGTATTGAAAGTGGGAGCAATTAGCTAGAGTAGCACCATGCAGAGCATTGTAGACACATAGACATTTGCGAAATACATACGGATCTGAATGTGACAGACCCGTTGACTAAACTTCTCTCACGAAGCAAAACATGATCACACCTTAGTACTCTTTGGGCGTTAATCACATAGCGATGTGAACTAAATTATTGACTCTAGTAAACCCTTTGGGTGTTAATCACATGACGATGTGAACTATCGGTGTTAAATCACATGGCGATGTGAACTAGATTATTGACTCTAGTGCAAGTGGGAGACTGAAGGAAATATGCCCTAGAGGCAATAATAAAGTTATTATTTATTTCCTTATATCATGATAAATGTTTATTATTCATGCTAGAATTGTATTAACCGGAAACTTAATACATGTGTGAATACATAAACAAAACAGAGTGCCCCTAGTATGCCTCTACTAGACTAGCTCGTTGATCAAAGATGGTTATGTTTCCTAGCCATAGACATGAGTTGTCATTTGATCAACGGGATCACATCATTAGGAGAATGATCTGATGGACAAGACCCATCCGTTAGCTTAGCACTATGATCGTTTAAGTTTTACTGCTATTGCTTTCTTCATGACTTATACATGTTCCTATGACTATGAGATTATGCAACTCCCGAATATCGGAGGAACACTTTGTGTGCTACCAAACATCACAACGTAACTGGGTGATTATAAAGGTACTCTACAGGTGTCTCCGAAGGTACTTGTTGGGTTGGCGTATTTCGAGATTAGGATTTGTCACTCCGATTGTCGGAGAGGTATCTCTGGGCCCACTCGGTAATGCACATCACTATAAGCCTTGCAAGCATTGCAGCTAATGAGTTAGTTGCGGAATGATGTATTACGGAACGAGTAAAGAGACTTGTTGGTAACGAGATTGAACTAGGTATTGAGATACCGATGATCGAATCTCGGGCATGTAACATACCGATGACAAAGGGAACAATGTATGTTGTTATGCGGTTTGACTGATAAAGATCTTCGTAGAATATGTGGGAGCCAATATGAGCATCCAGGTTCCGCTATTGGTTATTGACCGAAGACGTGTTTCGGTCATGTCTACATAGTTCTCGAACCCGTAGGGTCCGCACGCTTAAGGTTTCGATGATAGTTTTATTATGAGTTTATGAGTTTTGATGTACCGAAGGAGTTCGGAGTCCCGGATGAGATCGGGGACATGACGAGGAGTCTCAAAATGGTCGAGACGTAAAAATCGATATATTGGACGACTATATTCGGACATCGGAAAGGTTCCGAGTGATTCGGGTATTTTCGGAGTACCGGGGAGTTACGGGAATAGAGGAGAGAGGCCAAAAGGAAGGAGGCGTGCACCCCCCCTTCTGGTCCGAATTGGACAAGGGTGCAGCCCCCTTTTCCTTCTCCCTCTCCCCCTCTTTCCTTCTCTCCTACTCCGGAAAGGAAAGGGGAATCCTACTAGGACTTGGGAGTCCTAGTAGGACTCCCCACACTTGGTGCGCCCCTCTAGGGCCGGCCTCTCCCTCCCTCCTTTATATACGGGGGCAGGGGGCTCCTCTAGACACAAAAATTGATCTCTTGATCTCTTAGCCGTGTGCGGTGCCCCCCTCCACCATAGTTCTCCTTGATAAATATTGTAGCGGTACTTAGGCGAAGCCCTGCGACGGTAGAACATCAAGATCGTCACCACGCCGTCGTGCTGACGGAACTCTCCCTCGACACTCGGCTAGATCGGAGTTCGAGGGACGTCATCGAGCTGAACGTGTGCTAGAACTCGGAGGTGCCGTAGTTTTGGTGCTTGATCGGTCGGGCCGTGAAGACGTACGACTACATCAACCACGTTGTTCTAACGCTTCCGCTTTCGGTCTACGAGGGTACGTAGCCTCACTCTCCCCTCTGGTTGCTATGCATCTGGTAGATAGATCTTGCGTGATCGTAGGAAAATTTTAAAATACTACGTTCCCCAACAGTTTTTGCAGGGCATGTTGTGATGTGATATGGTCAAGACATGATGAGTTATACGTTTTTGTATGAGATGATCATGTTTTGTAAAGTTATCGACAACTGGCAGGAGCCATATGGTTGTCGCTTTATTGTATGAAATACAGTCGCCATGCAATTGATTTAATTTATCACTAAGCGGTAGCTATAGTCGTGGAAGCAATAGTTGGCGAGACGACAACAATGCTACGATGGAGATCAAGGTGTCGCGTTGGTGACGAAGGTGATCATGACGGTGCTTTGAAGATGGAGATCAAAAGCACAAGATGATGATGGCCATATCATGTCACATATTTTGATTGCATGTGATGTTTATCTTATTATGCTTCTTATTTTGCTTAGTACGGAGGTAGCATTATAAGATGATCCCTTACAAAATTTTAAGGTATAAGTGTTCTCCCTGAGTATGCACCGTTGCGAAAGTTCGTCGTGCCGAGACACCACGTGATGATCGGGTGTGATAAGCTCTACGTTCAAATACAACGGGTGTAGGCCAGTTTTGCACACGCAGAATACTCGGGTTAAACTTGACGAGCCTAGCATATGCAGATATGGCCTCGGAACACTAGAGACTGAAAGGTCGAGCGTGAATCATATAGTAGATATGATCAACATAAGATGTTCACCATTGAAACTACTCCATCTCACGTGATGATCGGACATGGTTTAGTTGATTTGGATCACGTGACCATTTAGATGACCGGAGGGATGTCTATCTAAGTGGGAGTTATTTAAGTAATATGATTAATTGAACTTTAATTTATCATGAACTTAGTCCTGATAGTTTTTTGCATATCTATGTTGTTGTAGATCAATGGCCCGTGCTACCGTTCCTTTGAATTTTAATGCATTCCTAGAGAAAGCTAAGTTGAAAGATGATGGTAGCAATTACACGGACTGGGTCCGTAACTTGAGGATTATCCTCATTGCTGCACAGAACAATTATGTCCTTGAAGCACCGCTAGGTGACAAGCCCCCTCCCGCTAATGTAGACACTTTGAACATCTGGCAGACGCGGTTTGATGACTACACGATAGTTCAGTGTGCCATGCTCTACGGCTTAGAACCGGGACTTCAACGACGTTTTGAACGTCATGGACCATATGAGATGTTCCCGGAGTTGAAGTTAATATTTCAAGCAAATGCCCGGATTAAGAAATATGAGATTTCCAACAAGTTCTATAGCTGCAAGATGGAGGAGAATAGTTCTATCAGTGAACACTTGCTCAGAATGTCTGGGTACTACAATCATATGACTCAACTTGGTTGCAAAGTTGACGAGGATAGTGTTATTGATAGAGTTCTTCAATCACTGCCACCAAGCTATAAAGTCTTCGTGATGAACTATAATATGCAAGGGATGCAAAAGACAATTCCCGAGCTCTTCGCTATGCTCAAGGCTGCGGAGGTAGAAATCAAAAGGAGCATCAAGTGTTGATGGTTAACAAGACCACTAGTTTCAAGAAAAAAGGCAAGGAAAAGAAGGGGAACTTCAAGAAGAATAGCAGGACAGTTGCTACTCCCGCGAAGAAACCCAAGTCTGGAGCCAAGCCTGAAACTGAGTGCTTCTACTGCAAATGGACTGGACATTGGAAGCGGAACTGCCCCAAGTATTTGGCGGATAAGAAGGATGGCAAGGTGAACAAAGGTATATGTGATATACATGTTATTGATGTGTACCTTACTAATGCTCGTAGTAGTACCTGGGTATTTGATACCGGTTCGGTTGCTAATATTTGTAACTCGAAATAGGGACTATGGATTAAAGGAAGATTGACTAAGGACGAGGTGACGATGCGCGTGGGAAATGGTTTCAAAGTCGATGTGATCGCCGTCGGCACACTACCTCTACATCTACCTTCGGTATTAGTTTTAGACCTGAATAATTGTTATTTGATGCCAGCGTTAAGCATGAACATTATATCTGGATCTTGTTTGTTGCGAGACGGTTATTCATTTAAATAAGAGAATAATAGTTGTTCTATTTTTATGAATAATATCTTTTATGGTCATGCACCCTTGAAGAGTGGTCTATTCTTGTTGGATCTCGATTGTAGTGATACACATATTCATAATATTGAAGCCAAAAGATGCAAGGTTAATAATGATAGTGCAACTTACTTGTGGCACTGCCGTTTAGGTCATATTGGTGTAAAGCGCATGAAGAAACTCCATAGTGATGGACTTTTGAAATCACTTGATTATGAATCACTTGGTGCTTGCGAACCATGCCTCATGGGCAAGATGACTAAAACTCCGTTCTCCAGAACAATGGAGCGAGCAACAGATTTGTTGGAAATCATACATACAGATGTATGTGGACCGATGAGTGTTGAAGCTCGCGGCGGGTATCGTTATTTTCTGACATTCACTGATGATTTGAGCAGATATGGGTATATCTACTTGATGAAACACAAGTCTGAAACATTTGAAAAGTTCAAAGAATTTCAGAGTGAAGTAGAGAATCATTGTAACAAGAAAATAAAGTTTCTACGATCTGATCGTGGAGGTGAATATTTGAGTTACGAGTTTGGTCTTCCTTTGAAACAATGTGGAATAGTTTCACAACTCACGCCACCCGGAACACCACAGCGTAATGGTGTGTCCGAACGTCGTAACCGTACTTTATTGGATATGGTGCGGTCTATGATGTCTCTTACCGATTTACCACTATCGTTTTGGGGTTATGCTTTAGAGAGAGCTGCATTCACGTTAAATAGGGCACCATCAAAATCCGTTGAGACGACGCCTTATGAACTGTGGTTTGGCAAGAAACCAAAGTTGTCGTTTCTTAAAGTTTGGGGCTGCGATGCTTATGTGAAAAAGCTTCAGCATGATAAGCTCGAACCCAAGTCGGAGAAATGTGTCTTCATAGGATTCCCAAAGGAGACTGTTGGGTACACCTTCTATCACAGATCCGAAGGCAAGATATTCGTTGCTAAGAATGGATCCTTTCTAGAGAAGGAGTTTCTCTCGAAAGAAGTGAGTGGGAGGAAAGTAGAACTTGATGAGGTAATTGTACCTTCTCCCGAATTGGAAGGTAGTACATTACAGAAACTAGTTCCAGCGATTCCTACACCAATTAGTGAGGAAGCTAATGATGATGATCATGAAACTTCAGATCAAGTTTCTGCTGAACTTCGTAGATCAACCAGAGTTCGTTCCGCACCAGAGTGGTACGGCAACCCAGTTCTGGAAGTCATGTTACTAGACCATGATGAACCTACGAACTATGAGGAAGCGATGATGAGCCCAGATTCCGCAAAATGGCTTAAGGCCATGAAATCTGAGATGGGATCCATGTATGAGAACAAAGTGTGGACTTTGGTTGACTTGCTCGATGATCGGCAAGCCATCGAAAATAAATGGATCTTCAAGAGGAAGACCGACGCTGACGGTAATGTTACTGTTTACAAAGCTCAACTTGTTGCGAAAGGTTTTCGACAAGTTCAAGGAGTTGACTACGATGAGATTTTCTCACCCGTAGCGATGCTTAAGTCTGTCCGAATCATGTTAGCAATTGCCGCATTTTATGAAATCTAGCAAATGGATAACAAAACTGCATTCTTTAATGGATTTATTAAAGAAGAATTGTATATGATGCACACAGAAGGTTTTGTCAATCCTAAAGGTGCTAACAAAATGTGAAAGCTCCAGCGATCCATCTATGGACTGGTGCAAGCATCTCGGAGTTGGAATATACGCTTTGATAAGTTGATCAAAACATATAGATTTATACTGACTTCCGGTGAAGCATGTATTTACAAGAAAGTGAGTGGGAGCACTACAACCTTTCTGATGAGTATATGTGAATGACATATTGTCGACCAGAAATGATGTAGAATTTCCTGGAAAGCATAAAGGAGTGTTTGAAAGGAGTTTTTCAAAGAAAGACCTCGGTGAAGCTGCTTACATATTGAGCATCAAGATCTATAGAGATAGATCGAGACGCTTGATAAGTTTTTTCAATGAGTACATACCTTGACAAATTTTGAAGTAGTTCAAAATGGATCAGTCAAAGAAGGAGTTCTTGCCTGAGTTAAAACGTATGAAGTTGAGTAAAGACTCAAAACCCGACCTCGGCAGAAGATAGAGAAATAATGAAAGTCATTCCCTATGCCTCAGCCATAGGTTCTATAAAGTATGCCATGCTGTGTACCAAACATGTTGTGTACCTTGCCATGAGTTTGGCAAGGAGGTACAATAGTGATCCAGGAGTAGATCACTGGACAACGGTCAAAATTATCCGTAGTAACTGGATGACTAAGGAAATGTTTCTCGATTATGGAGGTGATAAAGAGTTCGTCGTAAAGAGTTACACCGATGCAAGCTTTGACACTAATCCAGATGACTCTAAGTATCAATCTGGATGCGTATTAAAAGTGGGAGCAATTATCTAGAGTAGCTCCATGCAGAGCATTGTAGACATAGAAATTTGCAAAATACATACGGATCTGAATGTACATACGCACTGACTAAAACTTCTCTCACGAAGCAAAACATGATCACACCTTAGTACTCTTTGGGTGTTAATCACATGGCGATGTGAACTAGATTGTTGACTCTAGTAAACCCTTTGGGTATTGGTCGCATGGCGATGAGAACTATGGGTGTTAGTCACATGGTGATGTGAACTATTGGTGTTAATCACATGGTGATGTGATCTAGATTATTGACTCTAGTGCAAGTGGGAGACTGAAGGAAATATGCCCTAGATGCAATAATAAAGTTATTATTTATTTCCTTATATCATGATAAATGTTTATTATTCATGCTGGAATTGTATTAACTAGAAACTTAGTACATATGTGAATACATAGACAAAACAAAGTGTCCCTAATATGCCTCTACTAGACTAGCTCATTGATCAAAGATGGTTATGTTTCCTAGCCATAGACATGAGTTGTCATTTGATCAACGGGGTCACATCATTAGAAGAATGATGTGGTGGACAAGACCCATCCGTTAGCTTAGCACTATGATCGTTTAGTTTTACTGCTATTGCTTTCTTCATGACTTATACATGTTCCTATGACTATGAGATTATGCAACTCCCGAATACCGGAGGAACACCTTGTGTGCTATCAAACGTCACAATGTAACTGGGTGATTATAAAGATGCTCTACAGGTATCTCCGAAGGTGTTCGTGGTGTTGGCATAGATCAAGAATAGGATTTGTCACTCCGAGTGTCAGAGAGGTATCTCTGGGCCCTCTTGGTAATGCACATCATAATAAGCCTTGCAAGCAAATGACTAATGAGTTAGTCATGAGATGATGTATTATGGAACGAGTAAAGAGACTTGCCGATAACGAGATTGAACTAGGTATTGAGATACCGACGATCAAATCTCGGGCAAGTAACATACCGATGACAAAGGGAACAATGTATGTTGTTATGCGGTTCGACCGATAAAGATCTTCGTAGAATATGTAGGAGCCAATATGGGCATCCAGGTTCCGCTATTGGTTATTGACCAGAGAGATGTCTCGCTCATGTCTACATAGTTCTCGAACCCGTAGGGTCCGCACGCTTAAACGTTCGTTGACGATATAATATTTAATGAGTTATGTATGTTGGTGACCGAATGTTATTTGGAGTCCCGGATGTGATCACGGACATGACGAGGAACTCCGGAATAGTCCGGAGATAAAGATTGATATATGGGATAATAGTGTTTAACCTCCGGAAGGGTTCCGGAATTCACAAGAAGGGGTTCCGGATGTTTCCCGAAATGTTTGGGTACGAGAACACTTTATTTGGGCCAAAGGGGAAAGCCCACAAGGTTTTTGGAAAGCGCAAAAGGAAGTTTTGTGGAGTCCAGGGGCCAGACGCCAGGGTCCATACGCCGGGAACCTTAGCGTATGGCCCTGGAGTCCGAGAAGGACTCTTGCCTTTCGGGTGAAACCGACTTTGTGAAGGCTTTTACTCCAAGTTTCGACCCCAAGGCTCAACATATAAATAGAGGGGTAAGGCTAGCACCCAAGACACATCAAGATACACCAAGCCGTGTGCCGGCAACCCCGACCCTCTAGTTTATCCTCCGTCTAGTTTCTGTAGTGCTTGGCGAAGCCCTGTAGAGATTGTTCTTCATCAACAACCGTCACCACGCCGTCGTGCTGCCGGAACTCATCTAGTAATTCGCCCGTCTTGCTGGATCAAGAAGGCGAGGACGTCATCAAGCTGAACGTGTGCTGAACGCGGAGGTGCCGTACGTTCGGTACTAGATCGGGACGGATCGTGAAGGTGCACGACTACATCAACCACGTTGATAAAAGCTTCCGCTTTCGATCTACGAGGGTACGTAGACACACTCTCCCCTCTCGTTGCTATGCTTCTAGTAGATAGATCTTACGTGTTCGTAGGATTTGTTTTGAAATACTACGTTCCCCAACACATCATTATTCCTTGACATCATTGCCACATCCTCCCAACAATCCGACTTGATGACTCCAAACTTTGTGGCTTTTTATAAGGAGTCTTGACTTGGTTTTCGACTTTTCGTCAGGTTTTTGTCATTTCTCGGTTATTTCAGACGTTAATCCTTCGAGAGACAAGAAAACTCGTTTCTCGTTTTTTTGGCAGGAAAAAGCACACATGGAAGGGAATCAATGTGCATTACTTCAAATTGAGCCCAATGGAGCAACTTCCATATTTGGGGATTAATCATCAGACGCACCAAAGTGATTTCACTTCTTTTGTGTAGTAAATCAGAGATAGCCTATATGCAGCTTAGGGGAGATATTCTAAATCTTGAATGTTTGCCCTAATCATGGTTTTTGCACAATATGTTATACTTCATATATTTTGGCATGGGATTAACGATGAATCTAAATCTATCCTTGATATAAGTGCAGCTAGACGCTCTATGTCCCTTACTCTAGAAGAAGGAAATGAATTGATAGAAAACTTGTTGAACAAGTTATTCATGAAAAAATGGATCTATTTAGTACCTATCAGCAAAAAGATGAGCTTAGGGAGACAATGAATAGGTTTAAGCACCATCAAGATGGTTTCAATTGAGGCCTGAGATGATGCATTCACCACAATGAAATATTTGACAACTACCTTGTTAGCTCTTTTCAGTTATACTAATAAAAGTGTCACCCAACAATATAGGTACACATGCTTAGTCTACGAAGAAGAAGGATATTACTCCTATAAAGGATGGTGGAGTACCCTCCTCCTCGGCACCTCGTAGGCTGAGAGCGCCTCCGAGCCATTTGTCAGCCGGTGGTGTGCCGCGAGGGACACTTGGGAGCGCTCCGAGCGTCTAATCTGCCCGAACGGCTCACAAAGGGGCGACTTGGCTGGCAGGTCCATGACGGGTGAACCGCATGCCATCCCGGGCCACCATCATTGGGCAGCTTCGGGCGCATCCGCTGTAAGGCCCTGAGCAGGGGGTGACTGATGACCCACAAGTATAGGGGATCTATCGTAGTCCTTCTAGTAAGTAAGAGTGTCGAACCCAACGAGGAGCAGAAGGAAATGATAATCGGTTTTCAGCAAGGTATTTTCTGCAAGCACTAAAATTATCGGCAACAGATAGTTGTGTGATAAGATAATTCCCAACGGGTAACAAGTAATAAAAATAGATAAGGTGCAACAAGATGGGCCAATCCTTTTGTAGCAACGGACAAGCCTGGACGAACTCTTATATAAAGCAAAGTGCTCCCGAGAACACATGGGAATTGTTGTCAAGTTAGTTTTCATCATGCTCATATAATTTGCGTTCGTTACTTTGATAATTTGATATGTGGGTGGACCGATACTTGGGTGCTGCCCTTACTTGGACAAGCTTCTGTCACTCTAGTAACTCGTCATCTACTTATTACTTCCCAATGCATTCCCCTAGGCCCAAATAATGGTGAAGTGTCATGTAGTTGACGTTCACATAACACTACTAGAGGAAAGACAATATACATCTCATCAAAATATCGAACGAATACCGAATTCACATGATTATTTATAACAAGACTTCTCCCATGTCCCCAGGAGAAAATTGTAAACCCGTCCCCACCACCGTGCGTGGGGCTAATTTTTCACTCGTCCCCTAAACCCATCGGGTTTCGGGGAACCCACAAGAAAATCAAAATATTTAAACAAACATAGTTGCGACAAAGAATAACATTTCAGCAGCAAAACAAGCACATTTCAGCAGCATAGCTTGAGCAAATTTCAACAAGAAACAATGGTAGATGGTTCAACGGCTATATAGAGTGTATTTCAGCAGCATGATACCCCATTTCAGCAACAAAGATGATCAGATTCAGCAACAAAGATGATCAGATTTCTGCTAGAAAGATGATCAGATTTCAACAACAAATATGATCAGATTTGCAGCCAAACATGGTTCAACAAGATGTGCAATTACACAAGTTCTAAAATAGAATTCTTGGTTCACAAATCATGGGCACAAATGAGATGAAATGGTCCAATACATAAGTTCTGAAATATAATTCATAGTTCACAAATCACTTTAAAATTGCTATCATCATGGCATCTTTCACATCTCCAAGCCTCCAAAAGACAATCTTCAAATCTTCCAATGCCAAATCAAAATGCCAAGTCCTAGGGAAGATCAAAATTCGCGGGTAGGCCGGGTTTCAGGTTCGGGTAGTGATGAAACCGGTGTGAACCCGCGAAGCATGCCAGGTTTTACATTTATCCAACAACAGCCCATAGGGTTAGGAAAACGCCCATCCCCGTCCCCTAATCAATAATGTTACACTTACGGACATGTGTTACGGAAAGGGTGCTTACATGCTGATGTGGCAGAACAATGGAACGAGCGAGCCGGAGTTGACGCAAAGCAAACAAACCAAGCACCAAAAAGCAGGTTCCACCTCTGCGCGTAGATTATTCCGTGTGCATTAAGTCCGTAAGTATAGCATTATTGGTTCCCTAATATGGTAAAACCCACGGGGACGCGGGTTTCCGGGCCCGTTGCCACCTTGAGTTCGTGCTCTCTTTTGAAAACTTGGGAGTTCGAATTCATCTTCTCTCGTCGTCTTCTCTGCGAGACGATTGGAATGATTCGAGCTGACTCGAAGAAGGCTCGACGTGACCCTTCCTTTTGGCTAAAGCTGTCAGAGCCGTCTGGACCGAGTCCATGTGCACCAACCAAACCCCCGTCCTTCTTTCCCCACCACGCCACCGCAGGCCGCTCGCTCGCTCACGGGCAAAGCAGAATCCCAAAACCCTCTCCCCCATCCCCCACAAGCCGGGAAATGCTCCGACGCCTCGCCGGCGCCGCCGCGGCGCCCCTCCGCCGCTCCATCTGCACGGACGCGGCGGCCTCCTCGCCCCCTCGCCACCCTCCGTGGGCCATGCTCTACACCAAGCCGGCGCTGGACGCGTGGGGGGCGCCGTCGCGCGCGTCCCTCGACCTCCACGAGGACCTGTGGGCCCAGCTCTCCGTCCCCACCCACCTCGTCGTCCCCGACGCCGGCGACGCCACGGGCTTCTTCGCCGGCGCCGTCCGCGCCGCGACCCCCGACGGCTTCCTCCTCCTCGACTTCTCCGACACCCGCTGCCGCGCCCCGGCCGGCGGCACCTTCCGCCGCAGCTGGCTGGCCGGGTTCGACGCGGCCGGCGGCGGCGCCGTCGAGCCGGACGTCGCGCGCTTCGTCTGCAACCCTCTCAGCGGCCAGCTGCTCCGCCTCCCTGCCCCGGCCGCGGAGTTCGCGAGGTCGTCCACCGCAGGCTGCTCCACGGGCTTCGGCCTGCTCACCCACTCCGAAGGCTCCCGCGGCCCGCCCGACAGGTACGTGGTCGCTCAGCTCAGCCGCAGCCGCCGCGGGGGAGCGGACCACCCCGTCGTGCGCCGCTTCCTGTCGGAAACAGGGGAGTGGGAAGAGCGGCGGCTGGCCGGCCAGTCCATGCCGGCTAGCCGGGACATGCGCATAGACCTGAATCTCGAGGTGGTGGCGTTCGGCGACCGGCTGTGGTGGCTCGACCCGACCTGGGCCGTCTGCTCCGTCGACCCTTTCAGCGACCAGCCGGAGCATTGCTTCGTCGAGCTGCCCCCGGCCAGCGTGCTGCCTGACCTGATTGACCTGGCGGGGACTCCGGTGCTGGGCAGGTACCGCCGTCTGGGGGTGAGCGAGGGGAAGCTGCGCTACGTGGAGGTGTCTAACAGCAGGAAGCCATTCGTGTGCAGCTCCTTCTCGCTCGACGAGGAGGGCTGCTGCTGGACGCTCGAGCACAAGGTAGCATTTAATCCTGTTCTTCCTGAAAAGTGCAAAGAGCTGGAAGACCACATACCGTGCATTGCCGCCATCGATCCATTCCAGGCGAACTTTCTGTACCTCATCTATGGTCGCCTGCTTCTTGTTGTGGACATGGCTGAGGGGAAAAGCTTAGGGGGGCGGTATCTTCCAGAAAGAGCCGGCGATCAAACCCTGTGCCCCTCTGGTTTTCTTGTGCCCTGCACGCTCCCACCATGGCTAGAGTCGAGCTACATCCCCTGTGCAGGTACATTTATGCTCCATTAACATGCTTGTTTGATAATTGGATGTCAAAGTGCTGATGTTTACTTTACTATAATTGTCAGATTGCATAGATCTTTGTTTAACATTGCTTTGAAATCTGTTGTGCGTACTGCATAGCGTCATGTTTTGTCGATACAAACCAACTGCATTTGTATTTGGAAGTTCTGAAACCAGTGTTTCATTTATCATCAGTGGCAACCTGAATGTTGTGTGTAGAGTTTCATTGCCGATAGGCTCATAGCTGAAGTAAATTGACCGTTGTTAGCAGTAAGTATTTCCTTTAAGATTGGAGCACTGAAGGTAGTAGAATTTGGCATTGCTAGATAATGAGATTTTGTATGATGTAAAAAGTGTTTTGCTCCTCTATTGTCAACGTATATCTATATGATTTTCCTGCTAAATGTCTAAAATATGTTTTCCAATTTAACTCTTATACTGTAACTAATGAACGTATACTACTGTATTTATTCTTTGTCATTTTTTCTAAGTTCTTGTGTATTCAAACATGATTGAAGGACCCCTTTCGAGCAACAAGACTAATTCTGGAAGAAACACTGTGGCAGCCACGCTGGTTCGTGCAGACAGGGACTGATTATCACCTAATGAAGACTGAACTGAAGTATGTTGCCATTTCTTACCAAGTGAGCATGCTGCAAATTGATTGTTACCGCGAAATTTGACATATTAGCAAGTATTAGTTCATATAACCTAAAGTATCCGTGAACATCAGATTCCATTTCTCTTACAGTGTCTGCAATTTGTTAGCTGGAAAAGTTAAGTACTGCTTGCCTGGTTGGTGAAAATGTCTGTCGGCTGCCAAACTGTATTGAGTATACTTTCTGGTTCACCAGGTTACACAATTAAAATGGTAGTATGAAACATCAGAAGGGAAATAGAGCTTAGCAGACACTCAGTATTGTTGTTATGATGAACCATTGTCTTCCATTATTCTGAAGGGTTATCACAAACTGATCTTGCGTAAAGTGAACCATGCTATTGCTACCTTTGTAACATGACCATGTCGTTATTTTTGTTGCGACAGAAGATAGAAAGTAAACAAAGCATGTTGCAGTTTCAGATGGTATCTCATTTTGCCCAAAACATTGTGGATGTGAATCTTGTTTTGCTGTTGTTTACTTCTGATCTAATGTTTCTGTTTACTCTATATATATTGATCTCAAGAAGATTGGAGAAAAAATATCTCTGTTTTATGTCACTCATTCTCTCTCCACACAAGTCTGTAGATGTTCTTCACGTTTATCTGTGTATTAGAACTATTACAAAGATATTGGTTAGCCTCACGTTTATTATGTTTACAATCCGCTTTGGAGGGTTCTCAAAATTGTGAGGTAGGAGTTGTTTTGGAGGACTAAGAAATTGATGGTGGTAGACTGGTAGTTCCTGAACTCCCGTTTTGGGGGAATGCTGTGAGAAGTTTGGGTCTGTCAGACTTTCCTGATGCGCCTCCTCTACCATGGTATGGGCAAAATCTGCAAATGTTTTACATATTTTGGCTTTGCTTGTGCGCCCATTGATTCTGTCGGCAATTCAGCATGGGTCGACAGTCAATAACTGCATTATGTCATTTTACCGTCGAATGGATCAGTAGCTTTAGAAGTTAGAGTTATGAATAATTATGGCCTAAACTGTTAGCAACAACTACTGTTCGGAGTACAATTGTGGAATCTGGAATGTTATTTTAACTTGAGATTGCTTTCCTTTGAAATGAATGGGTCTGCAAGCCTAAACCAACATGTTGTTGCATTGTTATCCGATCTGGAGTTTAGTTTATCCTTATCATTGACATGTTGATATAAACCTGTGCATTGGAAAGGTTAAGCTGCTCTTAAGTGTGGCTGATCTTGGAATCCTGACGTGTACGTACTCTGCAATGGATAAGTCTGGCTCTGGCCTGTATGTTCTATGCTTGTTTTCGCTCTTGCATTTGAGCTACTTTGAGTTTGATTATGTGAACTTGGTACAGTGCTGAACCTTGCTGTCTTACGTAATGTCGAAAATGTTCAGTTTACTGCTTTGCTGCATAGGTCACTGTTTGAATCAAGTTTTCCTAGTGATATCGTATTGTTTGGCTTCTTTCAATCATTTTGAATGCTCTATAATTTCCGCAAATTCACGAGTTTACTTGAAATATCCTATTTGAAAGTGTGTTCTGAGCGAATGGAACTGCGAAAAGGAGGAGTATAGGATACAAGCTGAAACCACCTCGTCCCAGTGAATATTCTCAAAAAAAAAAAAAAAAACCCTCCTCCCATCGAACGAAATTTTGGCGGGAAATTAGTGCCCAGCGCAGCGATCGGCGCGACGCAGCTGCACGGCACTTCCTTCTACGGAATTCGTTGCATAGACCAGCCCCGGTAGACCAACGTCACTGGCTTGTGGGCCTGACCGAGCTTCAGCGTCGCAGTATGCGGTGGAACGATCCCACGCAGCTTTCATCGCGCCATCCCTAGACATGCCAGCTGTGTGCACCGAGTCCACCTGAACCGAGGCCTCTATGCCAGCGGATTCCTTCCACTCTTTGCTCACTAGGGATGTTGGCATAGACATCCCTAGACATGCCAGCTGACGTTGGCGGAGACGGATGCTAGGTGCCTCCGGTGCAAGAACGCAAATCCGCTCCATCTCGGCATCACATCATCGGAGAGCGCCTCGCGAGGCAGTAGGAGACCGTCTAGGCCATGGCGGCACAACACGCGAAGTAGCAGGCCTGCGCCGTCCACCGCCTCTCTGGCTACGTACATCCATCTCCTTGGTGCTAGACAGTGGCTCAACGACCCT
>LR738709.1:574432564-574443534 GCA_902687465.1 Secale cereale
TTTTCCACCTCTAGCTTTTCAGCATAATGGGGTGTGATTACCCACAGAGCTGCCTTTCCACTCTCTCTATTCCTATGCCACCTCACCATCTGCTTATTTTTAATACCATCAACCATAGTCCTAATAGGTTTTTTCCTATAATCAAGGATGTATTTGTTGAACACCTCAGATAGGTTGTTAACAACCAAGTCTGTCTTACAGTTAGTGTCAAAAGCATGCCTAGCCCAGAACCTAGCAGGTATTCCACTCAGCCACTTCCATGCTTCCTCACTCTCATTTTTTAGATCATTCATTGCAATGTCAAACTTGTGTTGATTATAAGCATAACTAGCATTGTCCATGCATTTCTTAAGATCTTCTCCCCTAAACCCAGCATTCTGGAAGTTTGCATACAAGTGTCTAAGGCAAAATCTTTGGTGACAGTTTGGAAATACTTGACTAATTGCATTTAGTAGCCCCTGTTGACATAACACATCATACTAAGCTACTGACATGAGAATTATAAGGACCAAATTTGCATAAAGATAAACAAGAGGATGCATGCATACCTTCTGTCTATCAGACATGATAGTATAAGGACCAAACTGTCCAACTTCTCCTCCTAAACAGATCTTTAGTTGGTGCAGAAACCAACACCAGTTTGCTGTATCCTCTTGTCCAACAATACCAAATGCCAGTGGGAAAATGTTATTGTTGCCATCTCTGCCAGTGGCAGCAAGTATTTGGGCTCCAGTGGTGAGCTTAATAAAGCAGCCATCAACACCTAAAAGCAATGAGCAAGTTTATTCACTATATGACAATACTAAACAAACTAAAGCTGTATAAAACAATGATATATATGAATGTCACCTACTAAATAAAGCATATAAACATATCACTAACCAATGAATGGTCTGCATCCATTGAGAAAGCCCTCCCTTGCTCCATTGATGCAGAAGAACATGGCATGAAACCTTGGTCCTGGATGTGGTATTTTTGCAGTAGGTTTTGGAGTTACAGTTGTAACTATAACTCTACTCCCAGGGTTTGTATCCATGATGGTTTGAGCATAGTCCCTCAGCCTGGGATACTGTTTCTTGTGCTCTCCTAAAACAGCCTCTACAGCAAGGTTTTTGGCCCTATAGGCCATGTGCTTGGGCACATCAACACCATACTTCTCATTGCAATTGTCAATCAGAGTCAGAATACTTGTGTTTGGATCAGATCTGAACAGTGACTCATATGTCTGTGCCAGCCACTTGGCACTAACCCTTGATGTCTCTGTACTGCTAGGGCAAGTATGCTGTAGCCTCATCTTTTTTATTGCAAATGTCTTCTCCCCTTTGATAACTGCTGCAACTATCAAGAACTGACAATGTTCTTGTCTGCAGCAAGCAATGATCCTTTGGTCTGAGTTTCTATGATATCTGAAATTTCTGGCCTGTGTAATGTGCAAGTTCAACAGAGCATCTCTGAATTGCTGCTGGTTTTTAAAACACATGTGCATACATAATTGCTGATGAGGTTGCTCCAGTTTTTCATTGTACCATATCCTTGCTGGCCTTTTCATGGCCCTACTCTTCCTTCCTTTTGGTAGGACAAATGCAAGTGGCTCATATCCATCATCTTCACTATCCAGGAGCAATCCAGTATCTTCTTCATCTGATGATGGTCTGAAATCTGGTTTGCATTCCTCTAACACATTACAATGGTTCCTAATGGTGGGGCCTCTCCTAACTGGGAGCTTTTTCCTCTTTTTGGCAGGTGCTTTCATTGGTGGTTCCTTTTCTGAATCTTCCTCCTCATCCTCCTCAATCTCAAACAACTCCTCAACATCAGTGTCACCCTCATAATGTAGATGTTCCTTTTCTGAATCTTCATCTGTTTCTTCATCTGAATCTTCATCCTCTTCTCCTTCTTCCTCTGCTAGCCTCTTTCCCTCTATCATCTCTGTGTCTTCAGCAATCCTGTACTTCTTCATGTAGAAAGGGTTGTTGTCACTATCATATGCACCCTGAGATTCATCATTAGTATTATATCCCTCCTCAGCCTCTTCTTCAATCACAGATTTGAGCTTCCTCTTGCTAACAATTCTGCTCTCTTGTGTGCACATACCAGTAGGTTGTAGTAGTGCACTGTTGCTGTTGCTTTGACTCTCAAAAACAACACCATGGTCATCAACAGCAAGCACAGGAGGATCTCTCAGATCATACACAACTGGTGGTTCATATAAAATTGTGGCTAATTGTTCCTCTTCTCTATGAGATACAGTACTGACAAATGATGTGGCCCTCACCAACAAATTCAGAACTAATTTGTCCTCATTCTGCTTCTTAATTTGCTGTAACTTTATGTTTGTGTCTATCAAATCTAGGCCATGCTCTCTATGCACTCCTATGCCTGTATTCCCCATGTGGTACAGTTCATCATCGAAGTTAAATCCTTGTGTTTGAATAAGTGCATACAGATTCAGGAATGTAACATCAGAGTTGCATAACTTCCTATCCAAATTATGTTGAGCATCGAAGTGAATCCTAACATCCCAAACATCATCATCCAAACTACAATGGACAGCAAAATTGCAGTTTTTCAGTAACCTAACCCTAGCCCGAATCATGGCACAAAGGAGAGAGGAGAGGACAGAGGAGAGAGCACTTACAGGGGCCCACCCAATCCATGGGTGTGGTGATGGCTCGTGGTAGGGTTGGCCACCCAAATCTCAGCCAGGCGCAGCCGCTGCTCCATGGACAGCGGCGCCTCCATGCACTCGTCGTCGTCGCTGTAATAACCTGAGGAACTGGAGCCCTCGACCTCGAGTCCTCCGTGCGGATCGCTACCGAGTCCAGGGAGGTCTCCGTACCCGCCCACAAAGCCATCGCCGCCGCCGCCGCCGCCGCCGCCGCCGCCCGGAGTAGCCATCGCGAGGAGAGGGAGAGGGAGAGGAGAGAACTGCTAGGGTTCAACCGAGCCAATACCGACCGAGCAGCGCCGGTCCTAGTTAGTCGACCGACCGAGCCGGTTCGCCAGCTTGTCACCTGACAGGTGGGGCCGGGTTGTCAGATACAGTGTCAATACAGAGTTATACAGCACTTAGCCCGTATTGCAACGTACAGTCTCAAACCTGGTACTGACTTGCAAAAAAACTGAATAATGGTACTGATTCGGTACAGCTGCCCCAAGTTTGGTAGTTCCTTGCAATTAACTCCCCCACCAGGGCAGACGGCACGCACCACACCATAGATCGCGCACGTCACCTCTGCAAGGACAAGCCGCGCAAAACCCTCCCCCTCTCCGCTCCGCCTCCATAGCAAAATGCTCAGACGCCTCGCCGGCGCCGCCGCGGCGCCCCTCCGCACGGCGGCCTCGCGCCCTTCCTGGGCCCTCACCTACAGGATGGCTCCGCTGGGCGCTACCCGGGCGCCGCCGACGGGCGCGCGCGCGTCCTTCGACCTCAACGAAGCCGCTTGCGCCTCCCGCCTCCCGCTCGTCAACCACTTCCCCGACGGCATCTGCATGGAGCTAGCCGCCGCGAGCCGCGACGGCCTCGACTTCGTCGACTCCCGCCGCCTACCCTTGGACGCGATGCTCTTCGTCTACAACCTTCTCAGCGGCCAGCTGTTCCGCCTCCCCGTCCCCAGCATGGACGTCGCGCTGACGACCACGCCGTTCGGCCTCAACGAGGCCACTTGCGCCTCCCACCTCCCGCTCGTCAACGACTTCCCCGACGGCATCGGCATGGACCTAGCCGCCGCGAACCGCGACGGCCTCGACTTCGTCGACACCCGCCACCGACCTTTGGACGCGACGCTCTTCGTCTACAACCCTCTCAGCGGCCAGCTGTTCCGCCTCCCCGTCCCCAGCATGGACGCCGCGCTGACGACCACGCCGTTCGGCCTCCTCACCCAATCCAGGGGCTCCCCCTTCTCCGACGGCATTCGCTTCACCACCGCAAGCATCCGCGACGGGATCCTCTTGATGGACTTCTCCGACACCCGCCGCTGCCCCGCGGGCATCTGCAACTGCTGCGCCTGTCCCGGGTTGGCCGCGTCTGGCGCCATGAGCGACGACAGGCTGCTCCTCTGTGCCGAGACCCGGCATGCGGCCATCGGCAACCGCTGCGACAGTCCCGGCATGGCCGCGTGTGCCGTCGCAGTCGAACCGGGCCTCAGCCGCTTCGTGTGCAACCCCCTCAGCGGCCCGGATGCGGCCACCACGCCCTTCGGCCTGCTCACCCACACCGAGGGCGAGGGCCCCCACTTCGCCGACGGCATCGTCTACGCCAACATCCGCTCCGTGAGCCGCGACGGGCTCCTCTACCGGGACTTTGCCAACCCCCGCCGCTGCGTTGCGGCTATCTGCAACTTCTGCCGCAGTCCCGGATCTGCCGCGGGTGCCTCCATGAGCCACGACAGCCTCCTCCTGTGTGCCGACACCCGGCATGCGGCCATCGGCAACTACTGCCACAGTCCCAGCTTGGCCCCGCGTGCCGCCGCAGTCGAACTGGGTGTCAGGCGCTTTGTCTGCAAACCTCTCAGCCGCCAGCTCCCGGACCTCCACAGCTGCCCTCTCACCGGCAAATCAAAGAGATGGTACTCGCATGCCCCGCCACGGCCGTTGATCCATGGCAATTTCTCTACCAACGCAGCGGCACCATCGGATGCCGACCCATGTTTGTTACCGTTCTGGTGGTGGCCACCTGACAAAAGAGAATCTGTATGGTAAGTTTTCCATCCTTGGCCAATTAACTCATATCATTCTATTCATACACATGGCATGGATTGATATAGTGAGCTTTCCATAGTCCAATCCATTAATCTGGCATGAACTGTATAGTTTTTTTTTTCATATATGGCATGTACTGTATATTTTCTTGGGTGAAATGAAATACACAAGGTCTATTAAATTAAGTAGTAAAAAACACAAGCTGCATGCCCAGTTGTAAAAAACAAGGCTATTCTATTTTATTAATGTTCTGTTCACTATTAAATAGATTAGTTAGTTATGAAATCTGTGATTAACTCCCAAAGTTGTTTGGCATGTTGTTTCTTTCTAAGAATTGTCTTTTAGGCCTACATCTGTGATCTCTTTGTCTATTGAAGTGCAATATGCACAATGTTCACAACTTCAGATTCAACTATTGCCTGCCTCATTTTGCTGGTTAATTATATGTATATTGAGAACCATGTTATATTGCAGGATTCATGTTGTAGGACAAGATGAAGAAGGGCAACGGTTCCACCCACTTGATTTTGTAACCCAATTTCCTCCGGTAGACTCAGTACAAATTTTTGGAGAATATGGACCAACAGACAAGACCAATAAAATTGGACAAGGCATAATTTCGTCATTCATTGTTCTGTGGGCTGACATGAAGCTGCGTGACTACTCATTCTACGATCCTGTTACAGTGGATTCATTCTCAATAGACCAATTTGGTCGAGTCCAAATTGCTAATGGCGTATTGCTGAGGCGTGCCAGCAAAACAAGCTCTGAAATAGACACTATTCTAGCCGCTGATGCATTGGATCAAATCTTATCCCATGGACATCAGAAGCCTCTTCAGTTACCGGAAGTGTATGACTTGCTGCAAAAAATGAGGTCACCATGGAGACCTCGTCAAGGTTATTCTCTACTTGTCCATACAAGTGCTATGCCCGAACAAATCAGAGGACATGCCGTGTCGAATGCTTTTGAGTTATTGATGCATAGTATGACAGAAAATGAGCGCAATATAGTTCTGTCTCATGTTTGGGCTACCGGCTGGGGTGATGATGCACAGAGCAATCTGGTGCTGGCACAGTACTATTATTACCGTGATAGTCAGTTCAACCCAGACGATCCACAAGAACTGCTAGTGTACTGCCGCAACTCAGAAAGTCATATTTTGTCTTACATAAAGAAGCTTAAGGAGATGGGTATCAGCTATACAAAAGAAGATCATCAGAGACTGATGCATGCCAAGTTCTGGAAATTACTTTGCCAACTGTATCAAGCTCTGTGGGAGTACCGAATGTTCAAATGGGTCAATCCCGAAGATCATTTCTGTGGAGGAGCTTGTTGCCCACTGACCGTGGGATGCGTGAGAAACAGGTGCTTCCTAAAGGAAGTCGGGGACGAAAGCATGCCTAATAATGAATGGGCAGATACTTGCTTGAGAATTGTTCATAGAATTAAGAAGAAAAATGCCAAGGTAATAGCTACTGCTGAATTACCTGGATTTTTTTTACATACATACTAGAGGTGTTAGCTCTGGCTCTGAGCAGTGAATTGTCTGCAGATATACAACTCCTACCTAATTGAAGCACGATATGGGATTGGTGATCCGGCTCTTGAGTGCACAGAGATCATCTGCAAAATCATTCAAATAGTTCAACCTAACAAGGTATGGTTCAAAATAATCAACTAAACGTTTTGCAGATATTAGGAAGTATTAGATCTAGTACTGAACAGTAAATTTCATATTTAGGTATGTCCTGCCCCTGAGATATGAGTTAATTGCATGGTGGTACCACACTTCTTCACCTACTAACGGATTGGTACCACTAGTCAATAGTTTTGCAAATCAGTACCAACTCAGGGTCTAAGTGGTGCAATACGGTCGGAGTTGCGTATAAACACGTATTGACAGGTATTCCGACAGGCTGGGCCCAACTGTCAGGTGACACTCTGGCCGAATCGGCCCGCGCCGCTCGCTGACTAGGACGAGTCCGACCTAACGGGCTAGGTCGAACCGAGCCGCCGGTTCGAACCCTAACCCTCGTTCCCCTCTCCCTCTCCTCCCCGCGCTCTCCCTCTCTGGCAATGGCGACGGCGAATCCGGGCGGCGGCGGCGGCGGCTCGAGCAGCGGTGGCGGTGTGGGCGGGTACGGAGAACCTCCTGGCCTCGAGGCCGATGCGCACGCAGGACTGGCCGAAGCCGACGGCGACAGTTCGGAGTACTGCTGGAGCGGCGACGAGGAGGCTCCGCTGACCATGGAGCAGCGCCTGCGATTGGCAGAGATCTGGGTCGCCAACCCTACCACGAGCCATCACTTGACCCATGGATGTGGTGGAGTCATGTAAGTCGAGTCCCTCTCCTATATTCTTTCTGCCAATTTGGGGGCTAGGGTTAGTGTTTCTGAGAATGTATAAATTTGCTGCCACTTGTAGTTTGGATGATGCTATCTGGGATGTTAGGATTCACTTTGATGCCCAACACAATTTGGATAGAAAGATATGCTGTTCTGATGTCACTTTTCTGAATTTGTATGCACTATTGCATACACAAGGATTTACATTCTCTGATGAATTGTATCACATGGAGAACACATGCATAGGAGAGAAGAGAGAACATGGCCTAGACTTGATTGACACAAACATTAAATTGCAGCAACTTAAGAAGCAGCACCAACATACTTTAGTTCTGAACCTGTTAGTTAGAGCAACAGCCACTGACAGTGCTGCACATCAGAGAAATGCTGAACTACAAACCATTATTTATGAACCACCAGTTGTGTATGATCTCAGTGAGCCAAATGTGCTTGCTGTTGATGACCAAGGGGTTGTTTTTCATAGTCAGTGCAGCAGCAGTACCACTGTTCAAGCTAGTGGTTTCAGCAGTAAACAAAAGCTGAAAGCTGTGATAGAGGATGAAGTTTTGTTGGAGGAGGGTTATTACAGTAGTGATAATTTAGAAGGGGCATATGACAGTGACAACTATATGGAGAAGTACAGGATTTCTCAAGACACAGAGATAATAGATGGAAAGAGACAAGCAGATGAGGAACAACTAGAAGATGATGAAGATGGATATTCAGATGATGAGTCAGAAGAGGAGGAACAACTGCATTATGAGGGGGACACTGAGGTTGAGGATATATTTGAAATGGAGGAGAGGGAGGAGGAAGAGAGTGGGGATGAAGAGAGGGAGGAGCTAGGGCAACAATTGCAGGCAGAACCTGCAAAGAAGAGGCAGAAGCTGCCAGTTAGGAGGTGCCCAACCACTAGAACACACTCTAGTGTTTTGAAGGAGGTGAAGCCAGATTTCACTCCTTCATCAGATGAAGAAGAAACTGGTTGGGTGCTGGATAGTGAAGATGATGGGCATGAGCCACTTCAATATGTTCTAAAGAAATGCAAGAAGAGTAGGGCACAGAAAAGAAAACCTAGGATATGGTTCAATGACAAAATGGAGCACCCACACCAGCAATTATGTAAGTACATGTGCTTCACAAATCAACAACAATTCAGAGATGTTCTGTTGAGCTTGCACATTTCACAGTCAAGAGATTTCAGATATCATAGAAACTCTGACCAAAGGATCATTGCATGTTGCAAAAATGAGCACTGTCAGTTCTACATTGTTGCTGCTGTGATCAAAGGTGAAAAGACTTTTGCTATAAAGAAAATGAACCTGGAGCACACTTGCCCTACCACTACAGAGTCATCAAGGGTTAGTGCAAAGTGGCTTGCAAAGACCTATGAGTCATTGTTCAGGTCTGATCCAACCACTAGCATACAAACTCTGATTGATGCCTGCCAGGAGAAGTATGGTGTTGAGGTTCCTAAGCACATGGCCTATAGGGCCAAAAACCTTGCTGTGGAAGCTGTCTTAGGAGAGCACAAAAAGCAATATCCCAGGCTAAGGGACTATGCAGCCACCATCATGGATACAAACCCTGGAAGTAGGGTTGTAGTTACAACTGTAGTTCCTAAAGCAACAAAAAAAATACCACATCCAGGGCCAAGGTTTCATGCAATGTTTTTCTGCTTAAATGGAGCAAGAGAGGGATTTCTGAATGGATGCAGACCTTTCATTGGTTAGTTACTTGTTTATTTGGTTTATTAACTATAACACATCAACTTGTACATGATTACACCTTTGCTATGTACTGACTTAATTTGGTCTTTCTTTGCAAAAACAGGTGTTGATGGATGCTTTATTAAGCTGACCACAGGTGCACAGATCCTTGCTGCCACTGGCAGAGATGGCAATAACAACATTTTTCCAATTGCATTTGCTATTGTTGGTCAGGAGGATACATCAAATTGGTGTTGGTTTCTGCACCAACTGAAAATATGTCTAGGAGGAGAAGTTGGCCAATTTGGTCCATATACTATCATGTCTGATAGACAGAAGGTAAGTAAATACTTTGCTTTGTGATTTCAGTAGCATAGTTTGTTGTGTATCTTCAAATAGCTTAGTTTGTTGTCTAAATTTCAACAGGGTCTACTAAATGCAGTGAATAGAGTATTTCCAAACTGCCACCAGAGATATTGTCTTAGACACTTGTATGCAAATTTCCAGAATGCTGGTTTTAGGGGGGAAGATCTAAAGAAATGCATGGATAATGCCAGTTATGCTTACAATGAACATAAGTTTAATATTGCCATGAATGATTTGAGAAATGAGTGTGAGGGTGCTTGGATCTGGCTTAATGAAATTCCTAAGAAAACATGGGCTAGGCATGCTTTTGACACTAACTGCAAGACAGATTTGGTTGTTAACAACCTATCTGAGGTGTTCAACAAGTATATCCTTGATTTTAGGAAAAAGCCTATTAGGACTATGGTTGATGGTATTAAGGACAAGCAAATGGTGAGGTGGCATAGGAATAGAGAGAGGGGAAAGGCAGCTTTCTGGGAGATCACACCACATTATGCTGAGAAGCTAGAGCTGGAAAAGGAGAGGGCCAGATACTGCAAACCCATTCAAGCTGGTGTTAATTTATGGCAAGTGACCAGTGGACAGCAAACACACCCTGTTAACTTGGAGAATTTTACATGTGGTTGCAGAAAATGGGACCTGAGTGGCATACCATGCAACCATGCAATTTCAGCAATTAACAAGGCTAAAAGGTTTCCAGAGGACTTTGTTTGCAAATTCTTCAAAAAACCTTTTTACCTGGCAGCATATGAACCTATGATCTTTCCTGTTCCTGGTCAACATGACTGGATAAGGACACCTGGGCCAGACATAGAGCCACCAGAATTTCATATTAGGAGAGGAAGAAGGAAAGAGAAGAGGATCAAGGGCAAGTTTGAAGTGCCAAAGCCAAAGGACAGCAGTAGAATGGCCACAATAACATGCTCCAACTGTGGGCTCCAAGGCCATAGATACACCAACTGCCTGAAACAATTGAAACCAGATTTGGCTATGAGGAAAAACAAGCATGTGGTAATACCAATCTAACTTCTTTTGTATTAGTTTACTAGTTAATTTGTTAATATATTTTATGTTAATAGTGCATTTGTGTATGTTGACTACTAATACCAATCTCACTTCTTTTTGCAAGACACCTGCAAGATCACAGCCCCCACCTGTAAGATCACAGCAGCAACCTACACCTATAAGATCACAGCCCCCACCTGCAAGACAGCAGGAACCTGCACCTGGAAGATCACAGCCCCCACCTGCAAGATCTGGTGCAAGGTCTGGTGCAAGATCACATCCATCAACTAGTGGTGCAAGGCCATTCACTGCCCCAAGATATGCACCTCCTTCTACATCTTCTGCACCAACAAGCCACACTGGTTGGATGGCCTGGTTTTCTGCCAGTGGTAACAAATGAGTGTTGGATGTTGATGTTTAAGTGTACTGAAATGCTATCAACTTGTGTGTCATGAGTTGTTGGATGATGTTTAAGTGTACTGAATTGCTATCTTGTTGAATGACTTGTTGGATGATGTTTAAGTGTACTGAATTGCTATCTTGTTGAATGACTTGTTGGATGATGTTTAAGTGTACTGAATTGCTATCTTGTTGAATGACTTGTTGGATGATGTTTAATTGTACTGAATTGCTAACTTGTTGAATGACTTGTTGGATGATGTCGATAAAGGCAATTTGGCTTAGGGTTAGGTTCTAGGGGTTCTCGGTGTCGATAAAGGCAGTTTGGCTTAGGGTTAGGTTCTAGGGGTTCTCGGTGTCGACAAAGCCAATTTGGCTTAGGGTTAGATTCTAGGGGTTCTCGGTGTCGACAAAGCCAATCTGGCTTAGGGTTAGGTTCTAG
>LR738709.1:574458118-574557432 GCA_902687465.1 Secale cereale
TATTTACTTTTGAATATAAGCCCTTTATGTAATGTCGCTCAGACGTCCGACTGTGGCATTCTCGTTATTTATTTTCGTTATAAGCCCTTTATGTGATGTCGCTCAGACGTCCGACTGTGGCATTCTCGTCAGTTACTTTTGAATATAAGCCCTTTATGTGATGTCGCTCAGACGTCCGACTGTGGCATGTCTTATTCATTTTTCCCTTACGAGGCGTCGCTCAGACACTCGATCAATATTCTTTTATTTCCCTGGGATTTCGGGAGGACTACCGCCCGACTCCCGTTTCATTCTTATTATGCAGCGCAAGTTTATTTCTTGAATGCATACTGCTAGTCTGCTCATATGCATCATGTTACATTTGTTATATCATATGTACAAATTGTCTTGCGAGTACATTCAAAGTACTCACTTGGCTTGTTGATTTGGCCAGATGTTGACGAAGGCGATCTCATGGATGAAGAGTTCGATAGCGAGTCGGACGTCTAGTGGAGTCCCAGTCAGTCTCTTGCGATCCTGGAGGTGATCACTGTACTATAACCACTTCCGCCAACCACCAAATAAATTCATCGGGTCTCACTCCAACACTAGATGAACTGTAAGGTATTGGAGTCGTGTCACCCACTACACTGTGACATATCCACCACCACTTTTTTATTACGAATCAGTAGTTATGCCACCCTACCCTTGTGTCATATCCGCCCTTATGTATAATATCAGCGTGTTTGTAATAATTTGTTGAGCAACCTCAGCTCAACCTTGAATAATATTCAGTCCTCTGGAATTCTGTATCAAGGATTTGTCTACAAGTGAGAAGTATTCTTCTATACTGGTCCGATAAAAAGGTCGGTTTCTCAGTAAAGATTTTACTGAAAAATCGGTCCTGACAACCTTGGTATCAGAGTCAGGCTGACTGTAGGAAGCCACTAGGTGCGATCGCTAATCGGTTATTAGCATATTGAGTGCTATTTCAGCATTTTTAAATTTGTAGCAATTCTCTGTTAGTCATCATAAATTTATGAATTGACTATTCGGGATTTTGTCTACTTTTGTAGATGGCCAGCAGCGACTGTGATTCACAAGTGTTCGCCAACATACCCGAGGGGTTTATCAAGCTCCTTGTCGCCGTCACCAAGGTCGTTATCGGGCCATCGACTCGTCCAGAGTTCACACTCTACTGGCACAAGATCAACGACAGCGTGTCGATGCACCAGGCCGCGGTGCAATTCAAGGGAGGGCATTCTGAAGCACGCCGCTTCCGATTTGTGGGCAGGGCCATGCCTACGGAGAGGCATGCCATGCAAATAGCTGCCCGCGAGGCGATTGCTCGTCTCCGGGATGCTCTTCCTTCAATGAAGACTCGTCGCTACCGTTACCTCCCCTGCCACGTACCTTACACGTGCCACTATGTATTTGCATGCGCAAGGGGAGAACGTGATGAACCATCGAATCATTGGTTGAGTACCTCAGGGCTCTTGAGGCAGCCTTTGATAACCTTGTGGACGACTTGGTGGCTGCTCATATGGACTTAGTTCAGAGCGGTTCCGCCAAGAGGAGGGAGCTTCTCCATACTTCACCACCACTGACATATGTCTCGTCCTCAGCATCTTATGCACCTGCCATCTTAGCCACCGCTCGCCGCCTACCTACCACTGAGGAGTTTGATCAGGTCATTGCTCCTACTCCAGTCAGAGCTGCACCACCTTCCGCGCCCACATCAACTCCTCGAACCAGTATTCCACGCCTGGAGCCTATCAGTGAGGAGGAGGTTGAGTCTCCATCACCACTGGGTCTTACCCTCGGTAGGCCGAAGGAAGTCTTCAACATCTCCGACTAAGTACGCCTGTGTGCGACGCGATGTGTCTACTTGTATGATATGTTTTATGTGTAAAATAGGTTGATGAGAAGTAGTCTGTTTGCGCATCATGTAGGAACTCGGAGAAGTGCACTAGCCTAAATAACATGTCAGGAGTGTGTGCGCACATCCTGAGTGACGTATTGTATAATTACGACTCGCGTGTAAGATTTGTACTGAGCGGTCCTTCTTCATGCGCAATCAAGTATTTTATTTAAAAATCTTTGGAGTTCGTACATTTTCTGCTTTTGCAAAATCATTTGTTTATTTTTGACCGCTCAATTTTTCTCATGAGTTCTGCAATAAAACCCCAGAGTGGAAAATGACTCGTCCCCGGACTCGTTCCATGCCAAGTCCGCCAGAGGAAAATTATGATACACAAACAAGTAACAATTTCACGCAGGGGCAGTCAAGTCAGCAGGGCAGTGAAACAGCATTTTCTCAAGTATGCCGTCTTTACGAGCAAAGCCAGCAGCAGTACCAAGAAATGATGAACCATGTTATCAATATGGGAAATCACTGTGAGCCGCATTAGCAGCATTCAAAATTGTCTGAACTACAGAAGACACGTCCGCCAACATTTTCTCACACAGACAGACCGCTTGAGGCTGATGATTGGCTTCGAGACATTGAAAGGAAATTGATTATTGCACAATGCTCGGATCGTGAAAAGGTACTCTATGCACCACACTATCTTACAAGAGCAGCTGCATTATGGTGGGAAAATTTTCTGCATATGCACCCCAATGAAAATGATATCACATGGGAGGATTTTAAAGAAGGTTTTCGTGGGGCGCACATCCCTAGAAGCATCATGAAGATCAAGAAAAGGGAGTTTGATGACCTCAAGCAAAGGGGCATGACAGTGACTGAGTACAACAGCCAGTTTACTCAATTATCTCGTTATGCCAACGAAGAGCGTATGACTGAAAATAAGAAGATGGAAAAATTCCTAGACGGTCTGGCACCAGCACTTAAATGCCAGCTAGTCGTACACACATTCCCAGATTTCAAGACACTTGTGGACAAGGCTATTACTTTGGAAAATGAGCGCCGCAGTCTGGAAGATATTCGCAAGCGAAAAAGGGATAATACTACCCACACTCGCAACAACCGGAACAAGACTAATTTTCAGAAAAATGGGGCGAACAAATCCCTGACACGCATCCGAACAAAAATTTTCATGCAAGGGACAAGGATTTCACGTATCGCCCAGGTGTTACTTGCTACGCTTGTGGAGAAGAGGGACACTATGCCAAACAGTGCCCAAAACCAAGGAACTCGACCCCGAAGCCGAATAGCAATGGAAACAATTCAGCACCCAAGCGTAACAACTTCAATCCCAATAACAACCACAAGAAAGGCCACCTGAACCATGTGACCAAGGAGCAAGCACAGGATGCCCCGGATATCGTACTCGGTACGTTCCCTGTCAACACAATACCTGCCACGGTTTTGTTTGATTCTGGAGCTTCTCATTCGTTCATTTTGAAGAACTTTGCTTTTCAACATGATTTTTCGATGCTTCCCTTGGGAAAATCAATGACCATCAAGTCCCCTGGAAGTAAGCAGATCACTCAGAGTTACTGCCAAGGTGTGATCATTGAGATTGAAGGATTAAAGTTTCAGGCAAACCTCATCGTGTTGGAAAATAAGGGACTGGATGTTATCCTAGGTATGGACTGGCTGACCACCCATAAAGGATTTATCGACTGCTTCAACCGAACTGTGATTCTTACTCATCATCACGGAAAGACGATAAAAGTCGCAACCCAAGAAAGACCAATATCACGGCAACCAAAATTGAACAAGGTAGACACTTCTGAGCTACGCAAGGTTCGAGTAGTATGTGAATTTCCGGACGTATTTCCCGAAAAACTGCCAGGCATGCCACCAGACCGAGAAATAGAATTCATTACTAAGCTAGCACCTGGAACCACCCCCATTTACATGAAACCATACAGAATGGCACCGCCCGAATTGGTTGAACTAAAGAAGCAAATAAAGGAATTACTAGACAAAGGATTTATACGGGCCAGCTCCTCATCTTGGGGCTTGCCGGTATTATTTGCCAAGAAGAAGGATGGGACTATGAGATTGTGTATAGACTACCGAGCGCTCAACATGGTCACTATCAAGAACAAATATCCGAAGCCACGGATAAATGACTTATTTGACCAACTCGCTGATACGTCCAAAACGTATCTATAATTTCTGCTTGCTCCATGCCTCTTTTGTGTGATATTGCTATGCTATTTATGCACTTCCATACACTTTTGATCATATTTGGACTAACCTATTAACTCAGTGCACCCCAGTGCTAGTTTCTGTTTTCTGCTGTTTTTGTATTTCAGGTTTTCCCATTACGTAAATTGCCAGAAAAATTCCGGGAAAAATATATAAAAAATCAGCGTTCCGGAAGCTTCCATGCGGCCAAAGTAGGTCCAGAGGGGGGCCACCAGGGCTCTAGGCGACCAGAGGGGGCGGCCCCCCTCCTGGCCACGCCGCCAGGGCGCCTGGGCCCCCCTGGCCTCTTCTGACGCCCCCCTTTGGCATATATTTACACCGCGTCCCGAAACCCTCGAGGACGGAACCCTTTTTCGCGATCTCATCTCTGTTCCGCCGCCGCCGCGCTTCCAAGATCGGGAGCACCAGGAGAACTCTTCCCGGCACCCTGCCGGAGGGGAGGATCACCACCGGGAGCCTCTCCACCACCATGGACGCCTCCCGGATGAGTTGTGAGTAGTCTCCCTTGGACCATGGGTCCATGACCAGTAGCTATGTGATGTTCTCCTCCCCTCTTTGTTCTTCACTGATTAGACCTCGTGAGCTGCCCTACATGATCGAGGCACATATGTAATCCTTATGCTATTGCTATGATGAGTTTGCTGGGATCCGATGGATTATGAGATTATGTTCAGATTGTGTGTGAGTAATATATTTGATTCACCTCTTTTATATTTATGTTCTTGAGTAATTCTTGCATGTTCTCCGTTGCTGTTTATTGCTTTGGCCAAGTAGTAGGTAGTAACTCCAAGAGGGAACGTTATGCTTGATTGTGGGTTCATGCCCCTCGATGACTAGTTTGAGTGACAAAAACATGAGTCTAGGGGATGTACTGTTGCCACAATGGGGAAAACAATGGTGCTTGTACTTGCGGGTGCAAGGATTGTTTACTTTACGCAAAGTTCTTTTAATGCAGTTGTCTGTTGCTTTGAGTTTACACTATGGGTGGGACTCGCAACTTAATACCAGCGAGATGTTCTGGATAGATATCTCAAGGTGGATGATTAGTAGTAGATGCAGATGAATTTCGTTCTACTTGCCTTGGCGTACTGCCCATGCTTGTGAGCCTCTACCTTTCTTTGCAGCATAGTTAGCATTGGTTTGCGCACATAATCCTGTCAATTGCCCAGCTGTAATTCGTTTACCTCGCTTAGCTGTTTTATCGTCTTTTGGGAGAGAGACATCACTAGTGAACATCATGGGACCCCGGTCCATATTACCATCACTGATCACACCCGCTATTTATTTCCTGTTCTTACTTACTAGTTGCAGTAATACCTATCACTATTATCTCTTGCGTTTGATCCTTTGTAAACGACAAGGCCGGAGGGATTGACAACCTCTCTGTACTCGTTGGGAGCAAAGTTATTTTTATCTGTGTGCAGGTCCTGTCAATCGCTAAGTTGCGCCGCTAGCAGTTGACACCTTCTTGTTGACCCTCGGAGTCTCAGGGGATTCGATCCTTGGTATCTTTGCCAAGGGAAAACTACCGCTACACTGCATCTCAAACCTTCCACTTGGGGTAACCAACGAGGGGCGAGAAGCCATCAAGCAAAGTTTTCTGGCGTCGTTGCCGGGGACTCCACTCTTCAAGATAGGGGAGTTGCACGCTATCTTTTACCTTTGCTTTTTAGTCTTGTTAGTTTACCTTTCAGTTTTGCTTTAGTTCCCTTTATCAAAAATCACAAAAATAGTTATCTCATTCTTTAGTTGTCATTATGTCTGGTCCTTTTGCCTTTGGTGAGGCAGAAGTTCTCACCTTTAAACAAAGAGGTGGGGAAAGTCTAAAAGATGCTTGGTATAGAATTAATGATTCTCATAAAAGAGCCACCAAGAAGCAATCTACTACTATCCTGCTTAGAAATTTTTATGTTGGAATTACTTCTTGGAATAGGTTTATTCTAGATTTTGCTATCAATGGAAATTTCCTAGAGGCCCCAGTTTGGGAATCTCTTAGTATTATTGAAAATCTTGTTGGAAATCCCCCTGTTGTTAGCATTCAAGAGGACATCACCCTAGCTCACATTATGAAAAAACTTGAAAAGATAGAGCTAGAGATGCCAAACATTAATAAGATAAATGAGTTGGATCGTAAGATCCAAGGGAATTTGAATAGGCTTGATAGCTCCATGCATAAAATTCTCAAAACTTTGGAGACCATCAAATCCCATGACTTGGATTCTTCTAGGATAGACAAGATTGAGAAAATCTTTGATACTCTAGGAACTACTTTCTCCTCAATCAAAACCAAAAAGGTAGAAACTCCGGCAAAGAAGGAGCCTAAGTTCGTTTACGTTCCAAAGGCTCCCCGCTCCAAAAGTAATCCATCTATTGCCAAAGGGGTTGAAACTGTGAAGACTTTGGAAGAAACACCTCTCTTTGATAAATTTATAAATGAATCTTCCCTTGACTTTTTTCCTTTTGGTCTTCTCCCTAGAAGTATCTCTATTAGGCCTTTATTTGAAAGTCCTCTTAATACTGGTTGTACTATTGAAGAGCTTTTTGATGATCTTGATGACGGTTCAATTGATACAACTTGATCTCTTTGCATTATGCCTAGCTTAAAGGCATAAAAGAAAGCGCTTTTGGGAGGCATCCCACAATGAATAAAATTTTATTTTGCTTTTGTTGTGTCTTGATGTTTGTTACTACAGTAGCATCATCATTGTATCTTTACTTTTCAGCTTTGTGCCAAGTTTAGCCTCTGATTGCAAGAAAGTTCAAAAGTTGTGACGTGCTGTCCAGGAAACAGATTCTATCCTTGGACAGAAAAATTCGTATAAAATCACCAGATCATCTTTTTGGTCTGAATTTTTTCGACAGCGTGCTCTATACAATTGGGTTTCGGGCGTCTGTTCTGAGTTTTTTTATTTGAGTTGCAGAAGTGCCCCGAATAAATTATTTACTACCTGCTGGTCTGTTTTTCACAGATTCTGTCCTGTTTTGCCTTTCCTTCGTTTTGCAAACCTTGAGCTTGCTTTTTCTTTGCAAAAACCTTTTGGCAATCTTGAGAAACAGTAGACCTTCAAGATTATCTTTATTTCCAGCAAGGAAAAATTATTTTATTATGGGTACTAACCTCGCTAATCAGATTATGATGAGTTATGTATGAAGGGAGTTTTCAAGTGTGCGAGGGAAGATGATAAAAAGATTTAGGAGTGTCAAACGCTCAAGCTTGGGGATGCCCCCGTGCACCCCCAAGAAATATTCAAGAAGACTCAAGCGTCTAAGCTTGGGGATGCCCCCGTGCATCCCCTTCTCCATCAACAATTATCAGTTCGTCTTTCGTTCCACTATATTTTAATCACTTCATGCGTTATGTGCTATGCTTGGAGCGTCTTGCTTTTAGTTTCCTTTTTAGTTTTCTTTAGCTTTGCTTGCTTTTCATAACAAGTTGGAACCATCTTTCTTTGTGTGGGAGAGAAACACGCTCCACTTCAATCTAGAACACAACATATGATTTTCATGTTTATCTTTGCTATGTATGTTCTTTGTCTTTCAATAGCTACTGTCATGCTTAGCTCTTAGTTTTCATGCTTCATTTTTTAAAGAGCTTTTGTTTAGTTGGTTGCTGGAACTCTCTTGAGTTATCATGCTTATCTTGTTAAGAGAGTTGGCTTCTGTTGCACTGGTTGATATGTCTATGATAAAAATGCTATGTGCATAATGGTGCTTAGTAGTTCATGTTTTTTTATGGTTAGTCTCAAATAGCTGGGGGGTTCTTAATGTGTTATTGAAGTACCAACATGATTTGTTTGCCTATGATGTGGTATGGTTTAGTGATATCTTCCTCCAAGAATTTGTTTTGATTGACTTGGCATAAGCTCACGCATATTTAAGACTGTAAAGAAAGTCTATCAAGCCTTCATGATCTTTAATTTCTGAGTAGCGATATAACTTCCATGCCCGATTCAATGTTGCTTTGTCGCTCTGCATGATTATGACCGTCATTTCTCTCTTAGTTGGTCGCTCCCAGTCTTTTGCTAACCTTCGCCTGTACTAAGCGGACTGACTGCTTGTGCATCCAAAATCCTTGAAACCAGTTATGCCATATGAGTCCACCATACCTTCCTATACATGGTATTTACCTGCCATTCCTAACGAAGACTTTCGTGTACCATCTCGAAATTAATCAAAAAAAGCATTTCTCTTTTGTGCCTCTGTTTTAGCTCATGAGGAAGTAGTAGTTAATTCATGACCTTTTTAGGTTGGACAAGCTTCACCCCGGGATTGCATGTCTAATGTGCAAACCCCTAATACGAGAAGGAACTGGCAAAGAGTGCACCCGGCTCATTAAAAAATATACAACAAACAAACCCTCCTTCACGCTTTGTTCATGAGAAATCAGAAAACTTTGGTAGTGATAAACAAAGGAGATTAAGAGGATGTGATCGTCCTCGTGCGGGAGCCGTTCCTCGAAACTTGTCTAGATCGAGAAGTAATTGAGTTATCTGCTAGCATTCGTTGACGAAATATGCATATTCCAAAAAATAATTTTACCTCTGTTTTTAAAAACCAAGAGCTCTGGTACATGTTTAGTTTTTGTTTCCGACCACGGGTTTTCAACCTTGCCATCAAAAGCCACGGTTCGAGAGTCTCCACCTTCTTTAAAGCAAAAACTATTAAGAGCATGATTGCCATTCTGAGTGTAATGTGCATTGTCCCAAAGTACCATTGTCTTCTGCATGATTATGATATCGTTTATTCTGAAATCATTGTATTTAGTCGTCACTTAAACTTTGGAGGTGCCCCTGCATTTATGTTTTGCTTCACTAAAGGGGGCAAGCGAGGTACCACTTTGTCATGTTTGCACACCATGCTCACTACAAATCTATTGAGTGTTTCAGTATCATATTGTAAAACTTTCAGTTCTTTGTGATATTCTCATGAGGCAACTTAATTACTAAAGATTCATTGTCTCAGTAAGCATTTGTCATGTGACTGTGAAAAGTTCTTATATGGTTAATAGCATGTCACCACAGAAATTATGCTGGTTATCATTTACCTACTCGAGGACGAGCAGGAATTAAGCTTGGGGATGTTGATACGTCCAATACGTATCTATAATTTCTGCTTGCTCCATGCCTCTTTTGTGAGATATTGCTATGATATTTATGCACTTCCATACACTTTTGATCATATTTGGACTAACCTATTAACTCAGTGCACCCCAGTGCCAGTTTCTGTTTTCTGCTGTTTTTGTATTTCAGGTTTTCCCATTACGTAAATTGCCAGAAAAATTCCGGGAAAAATATATAAAAAATCAGCGTCCCGGAAGCTTCCATGCGGCCAAAGTAGGGCCAGAGGGGGGCCACCAGGGATCCAGGCGACCAGAGGGGGCGCCCCCCTCCTGGCCGCGCCGCCAGGGCGCCTGGGCCCCCCTGGCCTCTTCTGACGCCCCCCTTTGGCATATATTTACACCGCGTCCCGAAACCCTTGAGGACGGAACCCTTTTTCGCGATCTCATCTCTGTTCCGCCGCCGCCGCGCTTCCAAGATCGGGAGCACCAAGAGAACTCTTCCCGGCACCCTGCCGGAGGGGAGGATCACCACCGGGAGCCTCTCCACCACCATGGACGCCTCCCGGATGAGTTGTGAGTAGTCTCCCTTGGACCATGGGTCCATGACCAATAGCTATGTGATGTTGTCCTCCCCTCTTTGTTCTTCACCGATTAGACCTCGTGAGCTGCCCTACATGATCGAGGCACATATGTAATCCTTATGCTGTTGCTATGATGAGTTTGCTGGGATCCGATGGATTATGAGATTATGTTCAGATTGTGTGTGAGTAATATATTTGATTCACCTCTTTTATATTTATGTTCTTGAGTAATTCTTGCATGTTCTCCGTTGATGTTTATTGCTTTGGCCAAGTAGTAGGTAGTAACTCCAAGAGGGAATGTTATGCTTGATTGTGGGTTCATGCCCCTCGATGACTAGTTTGAGTGACAGGAACATGAGTCTAGGGGATGTGCTGTTGCCACAAGGGGGAAAACAACGGTGCTTGTACTTGCGGGTGCAAGGATTGTTTACTTTACGCAAAGTTCTTTTAATGCAGTTGTCTGTTGCTTTGAGTTTACACTATGGGTGGGACTCGCAACTTAATACCAGCGAGATGTTCTGGATAGATATCTCAAGGTGGATGATTAGTAGTAGATGCAGATGGATTTCGGTCTACTTGCCTTGGCGTATGATACGTCCAAAACGTATCTATAATTTCTGCTTGCTCCATGCCTCTTTTGGGTGATATTGCTATGTTATTTATACACTTCCATACACTTTTGATCATATTTGGACTAACCTATTAACTCAGTGCACCCCAGTGCCAGTTTCTGTTTTCTGCTGTTTTTGTATTTCAGGTTTTCCCATTACGAAAATTGCCAGAAAAATTCCAGAAAAATATATATAAAAAATCAGCGTTCCGGAAGCTTCCATGCTGCCAAAGTAGGGCTGGAGGGGACCCACAGGGGCTCCAGGCGGCCTGCCCACGCGGCCCCCCCTGGGCCGCGCCGGGGGGGCGCCTGGGCACCCCTGACCCCCTCTAATGCCCCCCTTTGGCATATATTTACACCGTGTCGCGGAAACCCTGATTCCAGACCCCTTTTCTCCAGACGCGATTCCGATCTCCGCCGCCATCGCCATCAAGCTTCGGGGGACCAGAATTCTTGCGCCGGCACCCTGCCTGGACGGGGAAGTGCCCCCGGATTCATCTCCATCGACGTTGCTTCCTCCCTCCATGATGCGGGAGTAGTTCCTCCTCGGGGCTGAGGTTCTTACCAGTAGCTATGTGGTCAATTCTCTCTCCCATGATGTGATCTTCGTTGTGATCATGGGCTATGTTAATCTAGGGTGATCCCATGATATTTCCCCTCCCTCTTTGTATTGGATTGATGTACTCACTTGTCTTTATCTAGTATAATCCCCGAGACCAAGGTGACAGCGGTCTATTGGACATGGATTAGAAAAGTATTTTCATGAGTGATTTCCTCTCTTGTGTGTTGATTGAAGATTGAGAGTCTCTTGGTGCTTGTCTTTGACTATCCTTTAGATATGTTGTGGTGATTGTGGGACTCTCTTTGGATGGCCGCGGTGACATTGGGAAATCCTTAGATTGAGAACTACGAACTTTGAGGTGTGCTTTTGTAGCCCTACATAATTCTCGTCCTCTCTTGACCACGAAGGAATGACCTCCGAGTGTGTCCCCTTTGCATGTTTTATGGGAAATATCATGTGATTCGATTATGTTAATGTTGTTGGGAGTTGCCACTAGTGAAAGTATGAACCCTAAGCCTTGTTTCCACCATTGCAATTTGTGCTCACGTTTACCACTTGTTTGCTTGCTGCACTTTTTATTAAAGATTTATATTACTTTGTTTTTCCATCCATATCATTTGCCATTTAACATCTCTTCGCCGAACTAGTGCACCTATACATCTAACAAGTGTATTAGGTGTGCTGGGGACACAAGAGACTTCTTGTATCTTAGTTGCAGGGTTGCTTGAGAGAGACCATCTTCAACCTCTACTTCCCTGAGTTCGATAAACCTTAGGTCATCCACTTGAGGGAAATTGCCGCTGTCCTACAAACCTCTGCGCTTGGAGGCCCAACATAGTCTACAAGAGTAGAAGCGTGTGTAGACATCAAGCTATTTCTGGCGCCGTTGCCGGGGAGGTGAGCGCTTGAAGGTATATCTTTAGATCTTGCAATTAAATCTTTTTGTTTCTTGTTTTTATTTCACTAGTTATGTTTATGGATACCGTGCTATTGGATCGTTGCTTGCGGGAAGACACCCCACACCTGTGGTGGTTGCTCCTCCCCCTACTGAAATTGTGCCCTATAAAATACCAGTCACAACTATGTTCATTATTTAAGCTTGCAGGTGTATCGAGGGAGTTTGTCATGAGGAAATTATTTGCCTTGTCACTGAAAGGAAAATCATTGGAATGGTATAGGCTACTAAATGACTCTCACCTGCTGGAGTGGGAAGAGATCCAGTCTCTCTTTTACTCCAAGTTTTATCCTCTTCATGAAGTCCATGAGAATAGGAATTATGTTTATAATTTTTATTCTCATGACGGAGAGAGCATAGCTCAAGCTTGGGGGAGACTGAAAACGTTAATGCTAAAATGTCCTAACCATGGGCTCCCCAAAGATATTATTATTACTAATTTCTATGCAAGGCTCTCTCGACAGGATAAAGATTTGCTCGATGCTTCCTCTATGGGTTCTTTCACAAACGAAAAGACTGATGCTAAATGGGAACTCCTTGAAAGAATTCAACGCAACACTGAAGATTGGGAGATCGACAAAGGTAAAGAGTCAGGTATAATTTATGAGTATGATTGCATTAAGTCCTTTGTTGAAACTACAAGTTTTAATAAGTTTAGTGCTAAGTTTGGACTTGATTCTCAACTCCTTGTTGATTTCCTCAAATCTTTTGCTTCACATCTTAATATGCCTAAGGAGGATTGGATCAAGCATCATAAACCTTTTAAAGAGATTTGCAAAGAAAATGAAATTGTTCATGATGATTGCAACATGCATGATCCAATTCCTAAAAATGAAGTTTTATATAAGCATGTTAATTTTTGTGGAGTGGATAGACCTTGTGAAAAGCCTATGATTGAAGAAGAGAAGTATTGTAAGCAACATAAGCATGAAAGAACAATCACTTGGGTTAGAGATTTAAATGAAATTGCTAGAGAATTGTGTGACCTTTATCCTTTTACGTGTGAACTTTGCCGTATAGAGGGTCACTTTAATTTTCAATGCATGAACTTTCAAAACATAACTGTTAACCAGTTGTGTGATAACATGATCACCTCTGATCTTTATGATGAGCTTATGTTATTTTTGATGTGTGAAGAGTTATCAGAAAAGACTTCATGGCTAGATGTTAATGCCATAGGAATAAAAAACACTTTGCAAAATTGCCATCTCTATTGTGTTGTTAATTGCCATGGAAATGATTACATAGGTAAGATTATAAAGGAGGGAACTTTACCAAAGTATAAAAATGTCTCTTATATTTCTGCTAATAAAAAGGAGAGTTTCTCCCAAGTTTCCCCTATTGTTTCTAATGATAAACCAGGATATGTGGAGAAGCTTCATCTCCAACCACTCCTTCCTAAGGTTAAGAAGAAGAAAAAGAAGAGGAGGAGGAAGAGGAGAAAGAAAGAAGAAGAATGGGTATCAACCTGGCCTGAGCATATTCCTCCCATCAACTTTTGTCCTAACGATTGTAAGTTTAAAGAAGAAGGTGAAGTTTATTGCCTTAATTATCATCTTGATGATACGTCCGTAGGTACTATTGAAGATGATTTTGATTATGATATGCATGTTACTTATTGTGATTGGGAAAATGATGATAATGCTACTTATGATCTTGAAAATCTTTTTGGTACCAACTCTGAAAGTGATGATATGGGAAGCTCTAAGCTTGGGGATGATAGGATTGCAAGTCCTTTACCCACTAGTGATGTGATAAGTGATAATTCTTTTGCTAGTAAGAATAAAGACAACATGTTTACAAATATAGTTGCTAGCAATGATAATGCTCTTCTCTACCATGATGATGTTATAACTCCAATCTATAGTGATTATAAAGGTACCTATGACATAAGGAGAAATTATCCTTATGAAACTTGTCATAATAATGGAGGGAATTACTCCCTTGTTGAACACCACCCTCCTAATATACAATTAATCTATAGTGTTCAAGTTGTTTATGATAGTCCTACTCCCACTATTACCAATGAGAAAGATTATGCTTATGTGGAGAGTAAGAGTACCTTTTTGCATATGGATCATGGTAACAATGCTTTATGTGATGCTTATATTGTTGAGTTCATCCATGATGCCACTGAAATTTATAATGAGAGAGGGAGACTTGGTTCTAAATATCTTAATAATAAGAAGTTTCCTTTCTTTATGGTGAATATTTTGAAGTTATGCTTGTTTTGCCTTCCTATGCTAGTTGCTTTGTGCTTCAATGAATTATTCTATTGCAATATTCCTATGCATAGGAAGCATGTTAGGCTTAAATGTGTTTGGTATTTGCTTCTTGATGCTCTCTTTTGTTCTTCAACTCTTATTCCTACGAGAGCATCATTAAAGTCTTATGCCTAGCTTAAAGGCATAAAAGAAAGCGCTTTTGGGAGGCAGCCCAATGAATAAAATTATTTTTCTTTTGTTGAGTCTTGATGTTGTTACTACTGTAGCATCATCATTGTATCTTTGCTTTTCAATTTTGTGCCAAGTATAGCCTCTAATTGCAAGAAAGTTCAAAAGTTGTGACGTGCTGTCCAGGAAACAGATTCTGTCCTTGGATAGAAAAAATCGTATAAAATCACCAGATCATCTTTTTGGTCTGAATTTTTTCGACAGCGTGATCTATATAATTGTCTTTCGTGCGTCTGTTTTGAGTTTTTTGATTAGAGTTGCAGAAGTGCCCCGAACAAATCATTTACTACCTGCTGTTCTGTTTTTCACAGATTCTGTCCTGTTTTGCCTTTCCTTCATTTTGCAAACCTAGAGCTTGCTTTTTCTTTGCAAAAACCTTTTGGCAATCTTGAGAAACAGTAGACCTTCAAGAATATCCTTATTTCCAGCAAGGAACAATTATTTTATTATGGGTACTAACCTCGCTAATCACATTATGATGAGTTATGTATGAAGGGAGTTTTCAAGTGTGCGAGGGAAGATGATAAAAAGATTCAGGAGTGTCAAGCGCTCAAGCTTGTGATCCTAGAGTTGATCACTGTACTATAACCGCTTCCGCCAACCACTAGATAAATTCATCGGGTCTCACTCCGACACTCGATGAACTGTAAGATATTGGAGTCGTGTCACCCACTACACTGTGACATATCCACCACCACTTTTTATTACGAATCAGTAGTTATGCCACCCTACCCTTGTGTCATATCCGCCCTTATGTATAATATCGGCGTGCTTGTAATAAATTGTTGAGCAACCTCAGCTCAACCTTGAATAATATTCAGTCCTCTGGAATTCTGTATCAAGGATTTGTCTACCAGTGAGAAGTATTCTTCTATACTGGTCCGATAATAAGGTCGGTTTCTCAGTAAATATTTTACTGGAAAATCGGTCCCGACAGTCGCTTATCGAGGATCAATAATGTGAACTTTGTTTTTATATTTGTCCAGCATATATAGTATGCAGCGGTGATTCTTCTCGAGTGGAATGAATATCTACATACAAAATATTTGTTTCTTAGTTTAATATAGAGAGATATGATAGAACGCATATTTTTGATTTTGTTGTGGAGTAAAGGGATGTTACCATATTTGCCGTTGAGAGCTTATTCTGTTGATGTTCTTTGAGATACATAGGAACTACCTGATTCTTTGTTTTTTGTAATCCAGTTTTAAATTTGCTAATAGTAGTTTTGTGATTCTTTAAATCTAGTGTACGCTACAAACAATAATTACGATAAAAAAAACTTTCAGAAAAAACAGCTGTGTAACAATATAAAAGAGCGGGTGTTGCAATATAGACAAGTTTGTGCTTTAAAAAAATTTACCTCTGCAAAGTTTGGGCCTAATATTACTCTATCGATCTCTTTTGAATCTTGTCTGCTTTCCTAGATTTCTGCTATATCATCGAGCACTCTCTTTCTATGTGATGTGGTATGCTCGTCTGTGCAGGTCTTGGACCAAATACTGCTTTCAGTTGGGCTCCAGTTAGTTGTGTGCTTTCACTCTCTCTATGAATGCGTTTAAATATAGTTTTGCTGCGACATGAAAATGAAATAATTTTGGAGGTTAGAGTCAGTGAGAAACATATTTATATATTATTTTTGGCCTCGGTCCAACTATTTTGAGGTGCAATATAAAACATCTCACTTTTTAAATTCCTCCTGCCAGATGTCGCTCATGACTATTTGGAAGAGGTCGGACGCCTCCTTTGTGTGTTGGAAGCAATGTGAATGTTTTTGGTATGGATTGGTGCTTCATCCGTTTTTCCTTTTTGTTGCATCTGTTTCTCTCAGTGGAAGCAGATATGTAATATGTAAGCTCTCCTGATACTAAGGACATTGGTCAACTATGGGATGGGTAGGTCATTACAAAAAAAGATAACCAAACATAATTTTCTTACCTTTGCTGGTGGAAAAGAACTTTGAAGTTTTTGATTTGAATTATTTTATTCTTCCAGGTTGTTGCTCGCACTTTACATGGTTTATTTCACCAAATATGGCTGTAAAAAGAAACTCTTGTATCCACTCGGCATCTACCTTGGCATGTTGCATGAAGGTCATCGGATATTCTTTTATTTTTCTTTGTTGAGATAATTGAAGTATTCAAGGATTGTTGCTTCTAAAATAAAATAGTTGCTCTCGTACAATTCACTTACATGGAAATCCTCATCATTGTTTGTGAGATCAATGCCATTCTAGTATTTTGCAAATTAAACCATGAAGTGTCCGCATTGGGTACCCTGCTGTTTTGGCACGCAAACTCTGTTGGGTGTTTCTGCTATTGTTGACCAGTTCGGTTCACTGTTGGCTTCTAGTTACGCTTCTCCGTAATGCTTCTTCATGAGTGCATACATCCTTTTAATCCGTGATTACGGTTTGGTTTTATTGTTGGATATTGCCATTAAGAAAGGTAAATGCAAGAATTAGAAAACCAAGGTTGAATTGACGTACCAGTTCTTGGTGATCCTTATGGTATTTTCTCTATGTATTATTTCCTGTGTGTCTGTAACTCAATGAGTCAAGTATGTCGATGGAGCTCGTGTACTTGTTCAGCACGTACAATGTGAAGTGTTTAGCTGTGTTGTGAGGTATCATAATCTGCGGTGTTTGGAGACAGAGTGAGTTAAAGTTCATTGTTGTCAAGCGAATTAAATGACATGTAAATGTGCAATCTTTAGGAAGAATGTTTGTATATTTCTATTAACTTACCAACTTTTTCTTTAAAAGTTCTTTCTCTCTTACAAGGGGTACAAACTCTTTCAATGCTTCTTCCTCATTGAATTCTCGTAGTCCTCCTTCTTTTCCAGAATTAACACCGAGCACAAGTTGTGACAAAAAAGTTTTGTACTTTTTAGTTGAAACATATAATCACTAAAATGATGCAAGTTTTTTCGTCCAATTGGACTTCATAAATTTGCAAATTCTATGGATACTATGGCTTTATCGGTTGTGTTGTATAGTTGCTGCTCCGTCCATTCTTTGAACAATGCGTTTGCGATGGAGCCCTCCATCTATCCATCTCCTTTTCGTAGCTGTTGCATTATTTCTTTTCCTGTAATCCAATCGGGTCGCTTTGAGCTATTATATACCACTACTGCAAGATGCTGCTAACGCGACACTACGATTAGAGACCCTTCGACGAAACCGTGTGCGATGCAATAATCGCAGACGGTGGTGTAAAAAACCCATCAAGAAAGGTGCAAAACGTTCGCGATGATGAATGCATCAAACACGGTTCAGATTTTAGTTTCGTGTGCGATGAAGGGCATATAGTTCGATTGAATTAACTATTTGCGATGAGGAGGAACAAAAGAAACGGGCAGCCAGATGAAGGTGTGTGCGATATACAACATACGGTTCACTTAGATGAACTATTTGTGATTAGGCAACACAAAAGAAACGATCAGCTAGATCAAGGTGTGTGCGATATACGGCATGCGGTTCACTCTAATGAATTGTTTGCGTTGAGACAAGAGAACAGAAACGGTTCAATATAACAAGATGTGTGTGATATGCGGCAAACAGGTCTGTAATCAGAAATGTGTGTGAAGACCGATAATAACACAGATGATTGCTGCTAATAAGACGTGTGTGTTGTGCGACGGGATTGTATACAGAACAACATATATGTTTGGGTGTGCTTGTTGTGTTGTGGGGCGCGATCGAAAGGTTGAAGTGACTAAGTTTATAATGGCCGCGGAATTAAAGGGGAAGTTGGACGACCTGGAATATTGGCATGCCCTGATGGCAGTTCTAATTTGCAGCGCGTAACTCCATCGTGCCGTACGTAACTGCATCACGTGGCAACGCGCGCGGCGCAACCGCATGCATACGGGGCCCTCGACATGATCGTGCGCAGGCCCAACCACTGGCAGAGCGCACTCGGAGGGATGCGAGCAAAGCGCTCTGCGGTCGCCCCAATGGCGAGCAACCATATATATGCATATAGCACTTGAACACGCAAGTAAAAGCTGCCACAAGCCGAGCGCGCCGCGGCGCCTAACGGCGATCATAGCGCGCTGCGGCGCCTAACGGCGAGCAGAGCTTGCCGAGGGACGCGAGCAGAGGCTGGCACAGTGATACGTGCCAAATAAGATGAACTGTGCGAGCGATGTCGGAGACATCAAGCACGGATCTTATTAGAGTTGCACGTGCGATATGTGGCATACAGTTGATCCATCCGAGCTGTTTGTGATGGAATAAGCCGTGTGTGTTGTGGGCAAACGCTTGCTGGTATAACCTTAAATTTAACCAACAAAATATTAATGCATGTTACAAAAATTATATAACTGGAAACTATGTTCAAATACGAATCCAACGATATAATCTTTGGCAACATGCATTCGTATTTTATTAGTTAAATCCTACTTATAAACCAGGACGGGGTATAGTAGGTAATTACATCGCAAACCTTTTTTATTAATCGTATGTGTACATGTCCTTTCGTCCTCCTCTCGCATGTCTTGTCACCCTGCTGCCGCAGACAACTTCGAGCGCAAGCTTGAGTAGCGCGCGCAGGCGTTCTTTTGGCCAAATGGTGGTGAGCCTGTTCCCGCGCAACCGCGCAGGTTCCCGCGCAAGCTTCACGCCCGACTAGGTGAAATCCCCCAAAATCGCAATGCTTACCAGCCAACTATATAAACCCTCATGGCCGGCGAGTCCTGTGTCGCATTTTCACCCCCCCCTGTAGCTTATCTCGTCTGCTTCTCCCATAATTGCCAATGGCACCAGTCCATCGTCATCGCTCAACCACTCCGCCGTTTTCAGAGGACAGCTCCATCTGGGAGGCTACACCGCGGTGGCGGAGCAGTCCCTGGTGTAATGTAGTGTGCTAGGCGTCCCTATTCGATCTTCGCCGAAGACGCACCACACGCTCCGCCGCCGCTGTCCGTCGGCAGCTGTTGTCGGCCGCCGTTGCCACTACACCACCGTCGAAAGCCAGGGCCATCGCCCGCTCCGCCGCCGTGACCTGAAGGCGGGAGGTGGCCGTCGTGGCCACCATCCTGGCCATGACCCGCTCCCCCACCGCGGCCTGAAGGCGGGAGGTGGTGGTCGTGGCCGCCACCCCATTGTCGGCCACCGTGGCCGCATGCCCATCATCGACCGCCGGGATCATCACACGCTCCGCCACCGCCGCCTGAAGGAGGGAGGCAGAGGTGGAGGCCCGCACGTGCATCAGCGACCTTGCGCGCTACATTGAGGTCCTGTGGGAGGAGGAGGAGCGCCTCGTCGAGCACGCAAAGATCCTTACCGCAGCCATGACCGCAACACACACCGACGTAGAGGCGAGGAATCAGGAGTTCTACGAGCACTCTGGCCGCTTCGAGAGGGGTCGTCTGGAGCGGTAGAGGGCGTTAGAGGTGAGCATCGCTGAAGGTGTAGCAGCGGCAGGCACCGTATTGCATGTTGTCCAGCTCAGCGGTAGGATCCTTCTCCTCTTCCTCTTACTAAGCGCGCTCGGCAGAGGAGAGGCTGCCGGAAGTAGTACAAAGCCCCTCCATAGTAGTAGTAGTATTTAGGGGCTATTCTGTTCAGTTCTTCTTACTATAGATGTGGTGGAACTGTACAACTTACTTAAAATTAGCTACTATATATAGTTGAACTAGCTATTTCAGTACGTGGTTGGCAACAATTGGGGAAAAATTTGGTCGGTTCAGCTGTTGATTTGAACTGTTTGTATAAATTAAGAACGACTGCTTAATCTATGAATGAAATCTATGCTTAATTACTGAATTTTAGTTGCAAAAATTAGATAGTGCTAGTGATTTTTAGCTGCATATTTTTTACAAATCGTTGTGTTACAAGGATTGACAAATGGCAATGTTACTAAATCAACAAATCTCAAACTTTCCAGTTTGACAAATGGCAATATACCCTATAAGACAGATGCAAATCTTACCAAATTTTCTGTACATGGTTGCACATGGGTCATCCGAAAAAACCGTTTGCGTTGAAGGGAGGTACAAATCCTTCTTGCCAAATTTTCTCTTGGCTTAGCGGCAAAGTCTCGCTTTGCATGCCTTATTCAATCTAAACCATTTCATTGAAGAGATGCACAAATCTTGCGCGGCAAATTTTCCCTTGGCTTATTGCGGAAGACCATAGCTCTCACTTTACATACAAGTGCTCTATCTAAAACGTTTGCGATGAAGAGCTGCAAATCCTGCTCGGCACATTTTCCCTTGGTTTACTGGGCAAGCTGTCGGTATACATACGGGTGTTCTATCTAAAATGTTTGCGATGTTAGAGTGGCCGCTATTTGTTTCAAAATGCCTTTGTTGGTTGTTATTCGAGTGCGCCTTCTCTCAAAATGGACACGAAAAATACCACAACATGCCAGGTGCCATTCCATGATATCATGCCAAGTTTCATAAATTTCAGATGAGTTTTGGATTTACTAGAATTTTAAAACAAAGTATCTCAATGTTTTGCCGGCAATCAACAGTGCCCTGGTGTTTGAAATTCATTCCCATTTCTTGCATGGGACCTAAGCATGCAAGCAAGGACACATATTTGATTTTTCAACCAATTTATATGCACTAGAGCATGTGCATGTAGTTCAAATTTGAATTATGCACATAAAATGCCTAGAAAACCCACTTAATGTATACAAATGTTCAAACGAACCCCGAAAAATTCCAAAATTTAACACAACACTCCTGTTGTTCTATGTTGACACTTGAATTTTTTTTGAATGCAATAAGAGGCAACGGATATCGTTTCGTCCCCAAAGGTGGCACGTTCCGTACCGAAACCATCAGGCTGGTTTGTGAGAAGCCTATACCCAAACCTGCCCCAAATGGGATAATTTTTTTTACCATGGCATGTTGATGCCGCTCCATGATAGCATGCCAAGTTTCACGAATTTCAGACGAGTTTTGGATTTACTAGAATTTAAAACTAGGTATCTCAATGTTTGCGGTCGAGTGACGGTGCCCTGGTGTTTGAAATTCATTCCCATTTCTTGCATGGGACCTAAGCATGCACCCAAAGACACATATTTGATTTCAATTAATTTATATGCACTGGAGCATGTGTATGTAGTTCAAATTTGAATTATGCACGTAAAATGCGTAGAAACCCAGTTAATATATAAAAATGTCCAAACAAACCCCAAAAAATTCCAAAATTTAATACAACACTCCTGTTGTTCTATGTTGACACTAGAATTTTTTTGAAAACCATAAGAGGCAATAGATATCGTTTCGTCCCCAAAGGTGGCACGTTCCCTACCGAAACCATCAGGCTTGTTGTGAGAAGCTCTGGTTTATGAGAAGCTTATATCCAAACCTGCCCCAAATGGGACAAATTTTTTACCACGGCATGTTGATGCAACTCCATGACAACATGCCAAGTTTCATGCATTTCAGACGAGTTTTGGATTTACTAGAATGTAGAAACTAGGTATCTCAATGTTTGTGGCCGAGTGACGGTGCCCTGATGTTTGAAATGCATTCCCATTTAATGCATGGGACCTAAGAATGCACCCAAGGACACATATTTGATTTTTGAAACAATTTATATGCACTGGAGGATGTGCATGTAGGTCAAATTTGAATTATGCACATAAAATGCCTAGAAAACCTAGTTAATGTATAAAAATGTCCAAACGAACCCCCAAAAATTCCAAAATTTAACACAACACCCTTGTTGTTCTATGTTGACATTAGAATTTTTTTGAAAGTAATAAGAGGCAACGGATATCGCTTCGTCCCCAAAGGTGACACGTTCCCTACCGAAACCATCAGGCTTGTTGTGAGAAGCTCTGGTTTGTGAGAAGCTTATACCCAAACCTGCCCCAAATGGGACAAAATTTTTACCACGGCATGTTGACGCCGCTCCATGATAGCATGCCAAGTTTCATGGATTTCACACGAGTTTTGGATTTACTAGAATGTAAAAACCAGGTATCTCAATGTTTGCAGCCGAGTGATGGTGCCCTGGTGTTTGAAATTCATTCCCATTTCTTGCATGGGACCTAAGCATGCACCCAAGGACACATATTTGTTTTTTCAACCAATTTCTATGCACTAGAGCATGTGCATGCAGTTCAAATTTGAATTATGCACATAAAATGCCTAGAAAACCCAGTTAATGTATAAAAATGTCCAAATGAACCCGAAAAAAATCCCAAAATTTAACGCAACACTCCTGTTTTTCTATGTTGACACTAGAATTTTTTGAAAGCAATAAGAGGCAACGGATAGCGTTTCGTCCACAAAGGTGGCACGTTCCCTACCGAAACCATCATGCTTGTTCTGAGAAGCTTATGCCCAAACCTGCCCCAAATGGGACAATTTTTTACCACGGCATGTTGATGCCGCTCCATGATAGCATGACAACTTTCATGAACTTTAGATGAGTTTTGGATTTACTAGAATTTAAAAACCAGGTATCTCAATGTTTGCGGCCGAGTGACGGTGCCCTAGTGTTTGAAATTCATTCCCATTTCTTGCATGGGACCTAAGCATGCACCCAATGACACACATTTAATTTTTCAACCAATTCATATGCACTAGAGCATGTGCGTGTTGTTCAAATTTGAATTATGCATATAAAGTGCCTAGAAAACCCAGTTAATGTATAAAGATGTCCACATGAACCCCGAAAAATTCCAAAATTTAACACAACACTCCTGTTGTTCTATGTTGACACTAGAATTTTTTTTAAAGCAATAAGAGGCAACATATATCGTTTCATCCCCAAAGGTGGCACGTTCCCTACCGAAACCATCAGGCTTGTTGTGAGAAGCTCTAGTTTGTGAGAAGTTTATACCCAAACCCGCCCCAAATGGGACAAATTTTTTACCACGGCATGTTGATGCCGCTCCATGATAGCATGCAAAGTTTCATGAATTTTAGACAAGTTTTGGATTTACTAGAATTATAAAACCAAGCACCTCAATGTTTGGTGGAGAGCCACGGTGTGCCATGGTGTTTGAAACTCATGCCCATTTATTGAATGGGACATAAGCATCAACCCATGGACACATATATCTTTTTACAACCCATTTTGGTGCACCGGAGCATGTGCATGTAGTTCAATTTTTAATTGTGCACCTGACATGCCTAGAAAACCAAGTTAATGTATAAAAACGTCCAAACGAACCATGAATAATTCCAATTTTTTATGACACACCTATAGTTTCATGTTCACCGCAGATAAAAGTTCTAGCAATTCAAACACCATCCTTTGTAGCTGTGACCCCATTATGTAATGCAAATCAAGATGAAAAATCAAGTATATCGCACATAGTTTATTATCACCAACCGTGTGAGATGCAGTACAAAATATCCCGGAGCACCGTCGGTGTATATGTAGTACGCATATGGCTTACGCGAGATGGTGCGTCGGCTACAGTCCACAACCGGCATGTAAAGCACACTAGCTCGCTCCCCAAATATCATTTCACTGTTCAATCATCGCCGGTGAAAGATATGGACATGGACCCGCTTCGTGAGGGAAACTTCGGCAGCCCACTCCGATGAGAGCACGGCCGCAGCCACCAGGCGTGTGCTAGCAAACTTCGTGAGCGCGAGCGCAATCTATGTCCGAGCGGCCAAGGCAACCCAAACGGACGTTATTGCTTCTTAGGTGGCGGCAGCAACATCTGCCTCGGGGATAGCAACTGGCGAGAGCGGCCCAGCAGTTGTCCATTCCGCAGCGGCGACCTTAGCCCTGTTGGAGGCCGCCCACGACCATGTTGAGACCACCCACGCCCAGCACATGGCGGTCACCACATAAAATCAAACGAAGCTTCTCCGACAACAGTCGGAATCCCACGGCCGAAGACTTGCCAATCACCGAGAGCGTTCGAGTAGCCGGCCGTACCTACGCGGCTTACCTTGCCAGGACGGAGCCCGCCCAAGCCCAGATCGTGGCCGCCCACGCCAACCTCGTGACGGCCTATTCCAAAGATATGGCGGATGCGGATGGCGAGATGCTTGCCTAGTATGGTGCGATGGATGCCATGGAGCCCCTTCCCTGGGAGATCGTCGGGCGCGAGCTGTACATGGAGGAGGCGGCGGAGATTGACGAGCACCAGCCATAGTGGTTGTTTTGTTTAATTAAGAGCGCCGGTCTTTAATTTATTAGAGTAATGTTTAGGTAAGCTAGCTCTATTTAATTGCTGAAATTGCTCGATTAAGAAGTGTGGGTGTGCTGTAGTCTCCTTTGTGTACGCAAATTATGCAATGACGTTGATGACCACTATAACCAGGGAAATTTGACCCAAATTTTTTGACGTTCAAACTCATCACACACGGGTTAAGCTATTTGAATCGTTTGTCACATATCGTACACAGTGCTGAATAAGGGACCATGTGTGATGACACTTTGCGCACCAGTTTTTTCGCTGAACCGATTCAAAATTTTCGGCTTCCACGGAAATATCTACCTCCCCCCTCCCCCTTACCAAAAGCCACATTTCCCCTGTTTCCGCCTTCTTTTCCAAGTTGAGCCTTCACTCCTTCCTTGTAGCGCCACCTCCTCGCCGGCGACCCTCCTTCACGCTGCTCGGCCTCGTCTATCCAGGCAGGTAATCCACACCCGATCGCATCCTCCTCCTCCTTCCACATCCCACATGCCCCAACTGCCAGCGCGACACCTTCCTCCCAAATCACCGTCCCCTCCACCAAATAAGCGCCGCCCTAAGCCATGGTGCACGTAGTATAGCCAGGAGCTCAAGGAGCATTTGGCAGCAGAGAAGCAAATCGCGCCCACACGCGCGGATGAGGTCGCGATGGCTGCCATTCGTGCCGACCCCCGGATCTTGGAGGAGCACCTCGCCGTCACGACCACCGTCGATGCCTCGTTCGCCGACGCCACGACGGGGTTGGCTGCTTTAAACGACAGTTCGTGGCATTTTCTCGAGGCCACCCTCGGTGCCTTTGACGAAGACTACGAGTTGTTTTCTCAGGGTGCACATGCTTACCTCAACTCGAGAGCCAGCAGGTTGGTGCCCGAAGCGGATCAGGTGACTCACCACTACGACGAGGGCACCCATGATGCAGAGGCCTAGCCCTCTTCCATGTCTAAGGAGCCAATCGTCATCGATATTTCCGACAATGAGGAGTAGCTTGTCTGAGCTCACTATAAGGACCCATGTTCAGTTTGCTAGCCACTGCCTTTCCTTAACAAATTCTAGTTAATTGTGCTATCTACTTTTACCATGCAATCTGTTGCTCTAGTGTATATGTTCTATATGTCATGCAATGTGGTGCTCACTTATTAACTATTTGGTTAATTAGTTGTTGTGTTCAGTTAACTGTTTGGTTCAATTATGCAAATGTGATGTTCAATTCTTCAGGGTGCAATTTTGTATTGTCTTCCATGTGAGAAATAAATCAAAATTTTCTTTACGAAATACATGTGAAACATATACAATTGCTATATTTCCAAGTTCTCTAGCATGCTTGGTTTGGTTAACTGTCCGATCTTCTAGTATGTTATACAGTATGCAATGTGGTGCTCAGTTAACGTTTGGTTCATTTGTTGTGGTGTTTAGTTAAATGTTTGCTACAGTTCTGCAATGCGATGTTCAATTGTTGTGGGTGCATTCTGTTATTAAATACCATGTTAGAAATAAATCAAAATTGGCTGTACTAAATACATGAGAAACAAATACAATTGCTATATTTCCAAGTTGTTAAGCATGCTTGGTTTGGTTAAATGTCTGATCTTCTATTAGGAGTATGTTTTATTGTGCAATGTGGTGCTCAGTTAATTTTTGGTTCATTTGTTGTGGTGTTTAGTTAACTGCTTGGTTCAATTCTGCAAAGCGATGTCCAATTGTCATGGGTAGAATTTTGTATTGTTGTGCATGTGAGGAATAATCAAATTTGGCTGCACTTATGAAAGCACAAGTGCTCCTTGGGTGATTTTGGTAATTAATGACAACATATCTCTTGTTGGACTACTATTTTCATCTAGTATATTTCAGACGAGTTCAACAGTGGAGTGGCAGGACAAGAACCCCTTCCACAAGCTAAGGACAAAGATTGGCAAAAGCTCAAGACTCTTCATTTCAATTTTAGTGATCCAAGATCACATCGAGTCCATTGGAAAGCCAATACTATTAAAAGGGGATGATGTGTTGTTTAATGGTCTACTTGTTCAACGTGCTTAGTGATATTATCCAAAGCCCTCAACCACTTTCTCATTTCCACATATGTCCTAAACCCAAAGTCAAACTCGGCCCCACCGATTTTATCTATCTAGCACCACCGAGTTCACTTGACATAGCCACTGCCACAAACCCTAATCAGTCCGGTCTCACCGATAGGGATCTTGGTCTCACCTAGATGGGATTGCAAACTCTTTGTTTCCCTTCGTAGCATTTCGGTCTAACCAAGATGAGCGAATCGGTCCCACCGAGTTGGCAATGCAAACTCTTTGTTTCCTTTTCGTAATATTTCGGTGTCACGAAATGAGCGATCAGTCCCACCGAGTTTTCCCGGCCAAGTCTTTGTTAACCTAATAGTAAAATTGGTCACACCGAGTTTATGTGATCGGTCTCACCGAGATGAGGTTTTCCCTAACCCTAACGCATTGGTCCCACCGAGTTGATACTGTCGGTCCCACCGAAAAGCCTAACGTTCACATTTTGAACTTCTTTGGTCTGACCGAGTTCATCTATCTGGTTTGATCGAGTTGGGCCAAATGTGTGTAACGGTTATATTTTGTGTGGAGGCTATATATACCCCTCCCCCACCCCCATCATTGGAGAGAGACATCAGAACATGCCTACACTTCAAGTACTCATTTTCTGAGAGAGAACCACCTGATCATGTCTTGAGACCAAGATATTCCAATCCAACCACAAGAATCTTGATCTCTAGCCTTTCCAAGTTGCTTTCCACTCAAATCATCTTTCCACCATATCCAAATCTGTGTGAGAGAGTTGATTATTGGGGAGACTATCATTTGAAGCACAAAAGAAAGGAGTTCATCATCAACACACAATTTATTACCTTTTGGAGAGTGGTGTCTCATAGATTGGTTAGGTGTCACTTGGGAGCCTCCGACAAGATTGTGGAGTTGAACAAAGGAGTTTGTAAGGCAAGGAGATCGCCTACTTTGTGAATATCTACCCTAGTGAGGCAAGTCCTTCGTGGGCGACGACCATGGTGGGATAGACAAGGTTGCTTCTTCGTGGACCCTTTGTGGGTGAAGCCCTCCGCGGACTCGTGCAACCATTACCCTTAGTGGGTTGAAGTCTCCATCAATGTGGATGTACGATAGCACCACCTATCAGAACCACGCCAAAAACATCCGTGTCCCCAATTGTGTTTGCACACTCCAATCCCCTCCCTTTACTTTCTTGCAACTTGCATGCTTTACTTTCCGCTTCTCATATACTCTTGCCATGCTTGCTTGAAATGTATTATGAATGTTTGAAATTATGCTAAAAACTCTACCTCAAGTTAAAGAATTTTAAAACTGCTACTTTTCTTGTTGAGTGTCTAATCACCCCATGTAGACACCTCTTCTTCGATCCTTTCAATTGGTATCAGAGCATTGGTCTCCATTGCTTTGGTTTAATCACCATTAGAGGAAGATGGACGAGTCTACATTTGGGAGTATTAGACATAGAGTGCCTATCCTTGAAGAGGAGTTTTATAAGGAATGGAAAAATGACATGGTTGAGATCTTCAATGAATATCATTTGAACAAGTATATTGTTAGCCCTTATGTGCCCCCATTGACCCTTTGAACACAACTTCCGATGAGCATCTTGACATGGTTCACACTCTTAGAACTGTTGATATTATCACTAGAGGATTGTCTAGAAATTTGCTTGTTTGCTTACGAACTTTCGAATGTGCTTATACTATATGGAGATTTCTTGAGGAAAGATTTCCAGACTACTCTTTGAAAAATCTAGATGTGATCCTTCAAAAGTCCATTGCTTTAAATAAAATGAATCCTAGTGATCCTCAATTTGATGGATGTTTATTTGAGTTTTGTTACCTTATGCGTGCCAAAGGAGATGTAGGTATCATTAGTAATATCATCTCGGAAGTCATTAGAATTCATAAAGATGAACATTGTCATGATCACATAACTAATGAATCACTCTCTCTAGGTAAAGATCAATCACAAGACGATATTGAACATGGATATTATCATGAGGATGATGATAGTGACTTTGACCTTTATGAACAAATGAGACACTTTGGTCTTATGGCTATTCTTCATGGTTACGCAGCCGGAGGAAAGGAGTGGGTTCTTGATAGTGGATGTACAGATCATATGACCGGAGATAAGGACATGTTTGATGAGCTTGCTAGAAATGATGGTCCACGAAAGTATGTTGCCTTTGGTGACAACTCTAAGGGTAAAGTTGTTGGCCTTGGTAAGGTGGCCATATCCAACGATGGCTCTATAAAAAATGTCATGCTTGTTGAATCTCTAGGATATAACCTTCTTTCAGTGTCTAGATTAGCTGATTTTGGTTTAAATGTGTTATTTACTCATGTTGATTGCCAAGTCTTTCATAGAGATAATCATAACATGGTCTTTAACAGCATTCGTAGAGGTGACCTATACATTGTTGATTTCACTAAGAAAGCCCAACCTCGCACTTGCTTTATTGCTAAATCTTCAAAAGGTTGGTTGTGGCATAGAAGGTTAGGTCATGTTGGCATGAGAAATCTTGATAAGCTTATTAAAGGTGATCATATCCTTGGTGTTAAAGAGTTTATATTTGAGAAGGATAGACTTTGTAGTGCTTGTCAAGCAGGAAAACAAGTTGGAGGAAGTCATCTTGTGAAGAATATCATGACCACTAGAAGACTACTTGAGTTACTTCACATGGATCTTTTTGGTCCCAATGCTTACAAGAGTCTCGGTGGTAACTCCTTTGGATTGGTCATTGTTGAAGATTTTTCAAGATTTACGGGAGTGTTCTTTCTTGATGATAAATCACAGGTCCAAAAGATCTTCAAGAACTTCGCTAGGAAGGCCCAAAATCAATTTGAAGTGAAGATCAAGAAGGTTCGGAGCGACAACGGAACGAAGTTCAAGAACACCAATGTGGATACCTTTCTTGACGAAGAAGGGATTTCACATGAGTTCTCGTCTACGTACACACCTCAACAAAATGGAGTTGTTGAGAGGAAGAACCAAACATGCATCAAGATGGCGAGAACGATGCTTCATGAGTACAAGATGCCAAAACACTTTTGGGCGGAAGCGGTTGAGACAGCTTGTCATGCTACAAACCGACTATATCTTCACAAGCTTCTCGGCAAGACGACATACGAGCTTCTCACAGGTAACAAACCCCAAGTTGGATACTTCGAGTATTTGGCTCAAAGTGTTACATTCTTGACAAGCATCATCGTTTGTAATTTGCTCCTAAATCTCATGAAGGTTCCCTACTCGGTTACAGCTCAAACTCTCACACTTACTGTGTCTACAACAATTTCACCCGAAAGGTTGAAGAAACTGTATATGTGAAGTTTGATGAATCTAACGGCTCGCAAGTAGAACAACTGCCAATTGATGTAGGAGACAAAGACCCTTTGGAAGCAATACAAGACTTTTCTATTGGCAAGATCCATCCAACGGAGGTGAAGGAGAGTACTTCGCCCATTCAAGTGGATGCCTCAACTTCACGACAAGGTGAAACATAAGTCGACTTGGAGGCATCCAAAAGTGGAACACGCCAAGATGAAGGAAACGAGGAAGTGCATTAATATGAACCTCATTGACCTCCTTCTCCACCTCCACAAGAGGACAACAACGCCAACAACAATGAAGAAGGACAAGAAGAAGAAGGCAATGAAGAGGATGTTCCACCCCAAACCAAACAAAAGCTCCCAGGAGTTAGAGCAAGGATTGCTAGAGATCATCCCATAGAACAAATCTATGATGATACCCAAACCGGGAGAATCACCCACTCTAATTCTCGTTTAGCTAACTTTTGTGAAAATTACTCTTTCATATCTAACCTTCAACCTATGAAGGTTGAAGACGCTCTTGATGATCCAGATTGGGTGAATGCTATGCACGAGGAACTACATAACTTCAAGAGAAACCAAGTTTGGACATTGGTTGAGAAGCCCGACGACGACAACAACATCATTAGTACCAAATGGGTGTTTCACAATAAGCAAGATGAAGATGGACAAGTTGTACACAACAAGTCCCGTTTCGTCGCCCAGGGCTACACTCAACTCGAAGGTATGGATTACGGTGAGACATATGCCCCCATTGCTAGACTTGAGTCCATACACATCTTACTTGCTTATGCCAACCATCATGATATCACTCTATATCAAATGGACATTAAAAGTGCTTTTATCAACGGTGAAATTGAGGAGGAAGTTTATGTTAAAAAACCTCCCAGCTTTGTTAGTCCCAAGAAACCTAATCATGTTTACAAGCATCACAAAGCTCATTATGGTCTTAAACAAGCTCCTAGAGCATGGTATACATGGTTGACCAAGTTCCTTATTGAAAAAGGCTTTGAAATTGGGAAAATTGATTCAACACTTTTTACTAAAAGAGTTAATGGTGAACTATTTATGTGCCAAATTTATGTTGATGATATCATATTTGGCTCGACTAACCCTCATTTTAGTAAAAAGTTTGGAAGGCTAATGTTGGAGAAGTTTGAGATGTCTATGATGAGTGAAGTCAAGTTCTTTTGGTTTGCAAATCAAACAAACTAAGGAGGGTACCTTTGTTTCTCAAACAATTTAAGAAGTTCAACATGCAAGAATGCAAAGGTATGAATACACCCATGCCCACTAGTGGACATCTTGACTTGACTAAGGATGGCGAACCGGTTGACCAAAAGGTTTACCGCTCTATGATTGGTTCATTGTTATATCTATGTGCCTCCCATCCCGATATTATGCTAAGTGTGTGCATGTGTGCACGATATCAAGTGATGACCCACAAGTGTAGGGTATCTATCGTAGTCCTTTCAATAAGTAAGAGTGTCGAACCCAACAAGGAGCAGAAGGAAATGATATGCAATTTTTAGTAAGGTATTCTCTGCAAGCACTGAAATTATCGGTAACAGATAGTTTTGTGATAAGGTAATTGGTAACAAGTAACACGTAGTAAAATTAAATAAGGTGCAGCAATATGGCCCAATCCTTTTTGTAGCAAAGGACAAGCCTGGACAAACTCTTATATAAAGGAAAGTGCTCCCGAGGACACATGGGAATTATCATCAAGCTAGTTTTCATCACGCTCATATGATTCACGTTCGTTACTTTGATAATTTGGTATGTGGGTGGACCGATGCTTGGGTACTGCCATCGCGACGTGGTTAGCTTAAAGGGGTTAAATGGGACAAAAGACACGGGGAGTTTATACTGGTTCGGCCCCTTGCGGTGAGGGTAAAACCTAATCCAGTTTGAGGTGGAATTGCTAGGGTCTCGATTGCCAGGGAGCGGATGCGCTTGCCTAGCCCTCGATCTGTTGTTTCTTGCCCTAAGCCGCTGCCGGGTCGTCCCCTTATATACATGGGTTGACACCATGCGGCCTACGGAGTCCCGGCCGGCTCATACAATCGTGTCCGGCCTGGTGACTCTTGTTACATGCCTTACAATACAAGCTTAACACATATGGCGGTTTATGCTTACATGCCTTAAGACGTTCCGGGCCTTGGGCCCTTTATCAATTACTCTCATTAAACCTCCATCTTAAACATGCTTCTGGGCTTGGCCTGTTCCGAGCCTTGGGCCCTTTATCAATTACGCGACTAGGTCTCTTCCGCGTGCCGTCACCGTTTTTCACGACCAGGTGCGTTCTTGACCGTATCCTCCTAGATCCATTAGGGTTCCCACAAAACTCACCAAAGTTCATCTTCTTCTTCCTCGGCAACTATAGTTTTCCTCTTGAACTTGATGTCCCTTCGTGTGCTGATGTTGAAAATGTCCCTTTAGGAAATACTGTAATATCTCATCTCTGCGAAAAAATAGATTCATCCCCAAGAACTACATCATATTGATCTTAGGTTTGCCTATTCGTCATTTTTAGCCATATTTTCTGAATCGCGATAGATCCAAAATTACGACTTCATTCTGTGAAAACTGTTTGTCCCCATACTTAGTGGAATCTGCCTTCCGGAACATCCGCGCTGGTCATGGCGGCTTAATTTTCCGGCTTACAATTATACTCATGCCATTAGACCCCATTTAAGCCATCATGCCGAACTTATACTGTAACCTGCTTTTCCGGCTTAATGAATCAATTTTGAACCGGGAATGACTTTGTTTTTCTTTAGGCTTGCTTACTCATAATGCCGCCGAAGACAGTCATGACGTGCAACTGGGTCCCTTCCGTTGTTACCGAGGCTACACTTGCCGATTTTATCAAGGTTGGATATCTGCCGAAGAAGTCAGTTATGCCCTACCGCTCCCCTAACCGGGTGAAGAGAAGCCTGCTCCAAAAGATGATGAAGTTATTGTCTTCACTGACCACATGAACCGGGGTTTTTCACCACCCGGCTCTAAATTCTTCAGGGACGTTCTGCACTTTTTCGAACTCCATCCTCAAGACACCGAACCCAATTCCGTGTCAAATATCTGCAACTTCTAGGTCTTCTATGAAGTGTATCTTCAAGAGGAGCCCAACATCTTGCTCTTCAGAGAGTTCTTTTATTTAAACCGCCAGAATGAGTTCACCAATGGACCTAGTTTGGAGCTTGGGGCCATATCAATTCAAAAAAGAAGAGACTCTATTTTTCCTTATGCCTGTCTGCCGAGTCATCCAAAAGACTGGAATCAAACATGGTTTTACTGCAAAGACACTTCCCTGGCTTATGAGCATCCATTGCCGGGTTACCCTACCCAGCGTTTAGATACCAAGCATCCTCTTTCTGAGAAACTCACTGCCGCAGAGCGCAAGAAAATTGCTCCCACTCTTTCATAGGTGAAGGCCCTACTGGGAAATGGGTTAACCGGAATTGACTTGGCCCGGTGCTGGCTCGCTTGGCGGATCATTCCTTTGAGCAGCAGGACCGGGTTAATGTGCAATTACACTGGAAAGCCCGATGATCCATTACGCCACAGCTCGGAGGATCTAGAGGAGGATGTAATCACAGACATGACCAAAACTATCTTGAACGAGAGCCTGGCTGACTGCAGCAAAGTGGGCATGCGCCCTTTCTGCAAACTTAACCCGGCACGAGAGGTAAGTCTTAATTCTAACTGTTGTCATCTTATAATTTTGATTCCCCTGTCAATCTTGAATTTGCCGCCTCTCGCAGGCTAAGTTGGCTTTCTGGAAAAAAGCTTATGACCATGAGGCTGCTAAGAGGGCTAGAATTGTTAAGAAAGCCGCCAAGAAAGCCGTAAAAAAGACCAAGAAGAAAACCGGTGCTTCTGAATTGTTGGAAATGGACTATGGCACTGAGTCAGAGGTAGTCCTTGACTCTCTTGGTTCTTATTTCAATCACCTTATTGCCACTGATTATTGTCAGGATGACACGGAGGCCAGCCAGGCCGCTGATGAAGAGGTAATTACTGTTTCCTCCGGCTTAGGATCCTTGCCAAGACAAAAAGTTCGGCGGGTAATCCAGAAAGTAAGATTTTCACACCCTTCAGCTCATTTAGATCCTCACTTTATTTTGAAGCAACAACAACATGAGAGCCGGCGTCGGACTTGGAACACCGGGGAAGAGTAATTGTCCTCCGGTTTACCAAATACCCCAACTCATCGAAAACGCCAGAATGAGGTCTTTCCACTCTTAAACTCTCATTACCCGCTAGCGGGTCTTATATGTCAACAACTGAATTCGTCCAATTCAAACTATCAGGAAGTCTCCCGCTCTTCATCTGGCGACTCATCTCAAAGTCAACTCCCGGCTTTCAAGACTGCCCCTGGGTAAACAATTTCTTCCATGTTCATATTTTCCTTGAATCTTTGTAACTTTGCAGTGACTCACTTTAACTCATACAGAGGCCAAGCTAAGCCTATCAAGAGAGCCAAGGCGAGTAAGCCGGCAGCTGATCCAAAGGTCATTGAGCCGGAGCAGCAGGTTTTGGCAACAGATGTTCATAAGCCAACAGAGGAAGCCACTCATGATGCTCCTCCTGAGATTCCTAACGTCTCTATTGACCCTGCCAAATTTGATTCTGCAACTGCTGAACCGCCAGCCCCGTCTGAGCTGGCAGAGAACCGGACTGATGATGTTACAACTACTGGTACTGCTTTCACAGAGCCGGGCAATCCGACTGTGCTAGCCAAACATACTGCTAATCAAGAACTCGTTGAGAAGCGGAAAGTGAGGTTTGACACGGCTCAGTACGCACAGCTGAGCACTGGTGAAGTCCTTTCTAGATATCTCAATCAGGTCCAGAGTAGCCGTGACCTTGAGATTGACATGGTGAAGCAGATGCACCAGAAGTTTGAGGTAAGACTCTTGACCAAACTATAAACGTTCTTCCAGCCCCCGAGTCTATTGGATATGATAGAAGTGAATATGATGCAGACTTAGAAATAATTGACACCTTTTTGAATCGGCACACATCTTAATAAGAAATCTGTCTTTGAGCAACATTGCATGTGTAGCCCCCAAGGGCCGGCTTAATCATCATGAATGAGCCGGTCCTAATTATCATTGTATAGAACTTGCCTGCATACCCCTCATGAGCCGGTGGTAATGACGATTTGGCCGCCGGGTTAGTGTAAATGAATAATAATAAAGAAGCAATATGCATTAGCCCCCAGGTGCCAAGTACTCTTGCTTGCAAAGTGCTTGGGACTTTTATTGGTATGAACTGTTAATTTATAAAACACTTCTGCGTCCATTAGCCCCCAAGGGTCAAGCGCTCTTGCTTGCAAAGTGATTGAGACTTTATTGATATGAACCGACATCGAAAGAAAAAACTTCAGCATCCATTAGCCCCCAAGTGCCAAGTGTTGTTGCTTGCAAAAGGCTTGGGACTTTAACTATTGTAAACCGGTAACTAATTTGTTTCATGTTCTCTTTGTCTGTTCAAGATACTACTGCTGAATTGCAAGTGCAGTTAAATGATGCAAGGAACCGGCTTAAGCATCAAGAGTCTGGGACCTAGAAGGCTGAATCAAAGTTTCAATTTAGCCTGTATGAATTAAATGAACTGAAGGCTAAACTTAAGACGGAGAAGTCTACATGGGCAGAAGAAAGAACTGCCTTGGTGCAGAGAGCTGAAAAAGCCGAAGCAACTCTTGAAGAGGTGACAACTGAACTCACCTGGTTAAAGCATCGTATCTCGGAAATGACTTCAGCCCTCTTTGGTAAGCCGCCATGTTGTAATTTGAATAATATCTTTAGGTAACATAACCCGTTACTGACCAATTTATGGCTCATGTAGGTAGTAGGAGCAGTAATCTTGGCGGAGAGCCGCTTGTAAAGCTCAAAGCTATCTACACCCTTGTGGAGCAGCTATACACTGGAGCGCAGCGCGTCTTGGCTGTTGTCTCTCAATCCAACCAGGCACCAAAATTGTTCGTGGATATTTTAAGAAGACTCTCCATTCTACCTACCACAATAGATGAAATAAAGCGGTCGTCTGCAAGAGCCGGTGCTGTAACAGCCTCGAGCCGGGCTAAGGCGTGGCTTCCAGAGCTGCACCCGTCCGACTTGTCCACTGGCTATCCAAGCTTAAAAGAAAACGGCACAACTTTTGACCATAAGGACTTTGCTGCCCGTGTCAAGAACATCTGCCCTCTGGCCAGCTTAATCGTTAATGAACTGGACTTGTCCAAATATCAGCCGGCTTATAGTATGGAGAATCAGAAGATGCCCACTCCGTCTTACAAAGTGATGGAGCTGATCCCTCCAATCAGTAAGCATACTTTTTCCCGTGAAATTGATCCCTCTGAACTTATTGATGAAGGCGCTGAGTTTGAATCTTTGACTGGCTTGGATTGGTTGGCATAGAACTTTTAGATAGAGAAGGGCGAAGAACCGGAGAAGGATAACCCGGAGTCTTCAAAGCAGCAAGGCCAAGGAGAATGAGCTGCCGAGCGGTTCTCATGCTTGATCCTATTTATGCAAAACACTTATGTCGATTGGCTTATTGAATCTTCTAATAGGGTAATTGGACCTGAATCTGGCGTGCCATCACGCACGGCTATGCGGCTGTATGATACAATTAACACGCCAGGCATCTAAGTATGACTTTCTATAGTTGTGACAGTATTGTCTTGTGTAGTTCAGTATAACCCTTGTCCTGCACATAAACAGAGAACATATGCCCTGGCGGCTTACCGCCGGGCGGGTCATTATGCCCAACCGGTGCCACTGGGGTCAGATGTCCATAACCAGGGCCGGTTTAATTATTATAAAAATAGTCATACATGAAGATACAATTTGGACTGCCGGCTTGATCAGTCCTCATACAGTCATAACCATGTATAAGTGTAGTTCCAGAAATAAGATTGTTATTTTCTAGAGGCGTAGAGCCGTTCATTAAGTTGGGTTGGAAAGACCCGGAGAGGCTTCAAATATGCACCGTAAGGAGAGGCAGCTTGGCAGAACTTGCAAAGAACGCAAATTAAAACCGAAGACTCACAAAAAACAAAAGAACCAGAGAGAAAAGATCAAAAAAACACTCGAGGCTTTTGCAGGCCGCCAAGCCAAAGGTTCTTCTTCAATGAAACTAGCCTTGGTGGCCACTGGAAGGTACGTGCGTGCTATGAGCTGGCTCTCACAGTACCCAATCGACATTTGAACCTAGACAAGTACAGGTCTTTGTTTTAAAGATAGACTTGCCTAGAGTACGCGGGGTCAGAGTTGCATCTTGCATCATAGGCCGAATTATCCAAGTTTCAAGGAAGGCGGCATTTTGAGCCTGGATCTATCCTGACTATCTATAAGCCGTGCTCTCACAGTGACAGCCGACGTTTGAAACTTAACAAGCTCAGGTCTTGGTCGAATACGCCATATAAGATTGATTGCCAAGAGTTCGCCGGGTCAATCAGGATGACCTGATGGAGTTGAAGCAGCTGGGCACACGTAGGATGACCCACATGTTATGTCCTCTTTGGTCGAATACGCCTATGTTTGAACATAACCGTGTCAAATGGGTAGTAATGTTGTGTTCTCTTTGGTCGAAGACACCTATGTTTGAACAGGAAGCCCCCAAGTGACATACTTGCAAATTATTCTCATCAAGGGATTATGCTTGAGTTGTGCCATGCATCCAACTCGCTGTTGTCCCTATAATTTGGGTATTAAGCCTCTTGAGTAAATATGTATGATGATGACAAGGACTCAGCTTTGCAGAAAATGGCAGAGGCCTCGAATTATCAGGGATGCCGTCTTTATTATATTGTTCTAATATTTACACCATCGAATTACATCATGAGAGCTGGAGGCTTAGGTATAGTAAGGCCGGAGGTGAGAAATATTCCACGGCCGATTAGTCTCCTCCTCTGATGTACGTGAATCCTTGTGCTCTCGAATGTCAATCATATAGTATGACCCATTGTGCAGATTCTTGCTGACGACAAAAGGTCCCTCCCAAGGCGGTGAAAGTTTATGCATATCAGTCTGGTCTTGGATGAGCCGGAGAACTAAGTCGCCTTCTTGAAAGGTTCTGGTCTTGACCCACCGGCTGTGCTATCGTCGTAAATCCTGTTGATAGATTGCTGAACGAGCCGCCGTGAGATCATGCTCTTCATCCAACCGATCCAACGCATCCTGACGTGCCTTCTCATTATCAGCTTCGACGTAAGCCGCCACTCGGGGCGAGTCATGACGGATATCGCTGGGAAGAACCGCCTCAGCTCCATAGACCATGAAGAAGGGCGTGTAACATGTAGATCTGTTGGGTGTTGTATTAATGCTCCATAACACAGAAGGTAACTCTTCCACCCAACAACCCGGCGTTCTCTTTAAAGGAACCATAAGCCGGGGCTTGATCCCTCACAGAATCTCTTGGTTAGCCCGCTCTGCTTGACCATTGGACTGGGGGTGAGCCACAGAAGAAACATCAAGTCGGATATGCTCACGCTGACAAAACTCCCTCATAGCACCCTTAGACAGATAAGTGCAATTGTCTGTTATGATACTATGGGAAAACCAAAACGGAAAATCACCTTCTTGATGAATTGAACCGCTGTTTCCGCATCACACTTGCTGATTGGCTCTGCCTCAATCCACTTGGTAAACTTATCCACTGCCACCAAAAGGTGGGTTTTCTTATCTTTGGACCTCTTTAAAGGCCCTACCATATCAAGCCCCCAAGTCGCAAACGGCCAGGTTATCAGGATCATCCTCAACTCTTGAGCCGGGACATGAGCATGCCGTGAAAATTTCTGACAACCGTCACATCTGTTGACCAAGTCTTCAGCATTAGCATGAGTCGTCAACCAATAGAATCCGTGATGAAAAGCTTTTGCCACAAGAGATTTAGAGCCGGCGTGATGACCACAATCTCCCTCATGAATCTCCTGCAGGATCTCACAGCCTTCCTCAGGCGAGACACAACGTTGAAATGCCCCTGTAACACTGCGATGGTGCAATCGTCCGTTGACAATCGTCATCGACTTAGACCGCCGGGTTATCTGTCTGGCTAAGATTTCATCCTCAGGTAACTCACCTCGGGTACATGTAAGCCAAATGCGGGACTGTCCAGTCAGGTATAACATGAAGAGCCGCCACCAACTGTGCCTCCGGGGTCAGGAATAGCAAGGTCCTATGCTACTTCTCGAACTTGCGTTGTATTCCCTTGAAGAAGAAAGGGTGATTGTCGGGGAAACTGGACACCCACGAACACCTATGGGACCGGAGCCCCTTCTACGTTGCGGTAAGGGAGCGGAGGGAGCACGGAGAGCAGATCGAGGAGCACACGCGGGCAGTTTACCCAGGTTCGGGCCGCGCGGACGCGTAAAACCCTACTCCTGCTTTGGTTGTATTGAGTTCTTGGGCTCGGGAGCTTGAAGATCTACAGTACCAGCTACACCGAGCGAGAGAGTGAGCGAGTTTCTGGGATCGAACCCCCTCTACGTTGTGCATGGGCCTCCTTTTATAGCTCAAAGGGGTCACCGACAGGTGTCAACGTAGAGGAGGGTAGAAATGTAAAATCGGTGGTAGTTGTAACAGTGCATGAACAGTACGTGAACAGTGGTCTTCACCTAACTCTGACGGTGGGGGACAAGGGCATTGAATGCCCGTCGCCGTCGCTCCCAAAAGCGTCCGTCCATGCGTCTCCGTTCGCCACAGCGACAGCCTCGTCACCGCGGCTCGCCACCGTGTACCCCAGGCTGCACAGCCATCTGCCACGTGCCCCTGGAAGGGCCCCAGGTCGACGCGTGGCCAGATGAGCTGGAGCGCAGGCACACAGCATGAGCTTCCCCGGCAAGCACCTTGCCGGGGTCGTGACCTTGCCGGGCCCGGAAGCTTGTCGCTCTCCGGGTCCTGCCGGGGCGCATGACGCGCCGCGATATCTCTTCTTAAGATGCCGTTCTTTGGCCTTCCTGGCAAGCACCTCTTGCCAGGGTCTTGTGTTGAAAAGATGTCCTTGTGCCTGGTGCAGTCTTTCCCGACAAGCTCCTCTTGCTGGGGTCTTGTTCTTCTGACTTGTATACTTTGTTCTTGAATGGTTTCAAAGGGACCAGAGCGGACCTTGGCGAGCGCGTGGTAAGCCCTGCCACGGGAAGCTGCTACTGCCCGTGCACAAGTTGGGGTACTAAGGTACCCCTATCTTAGTACACCGACAGGAGCCCTCGGGCCTGGGCCACACACGGTGCCGAGCACTGTTGGGCCAGGCCCAAGACAGTGCACGGGCACACGCGGCCCACGGCGAGCCGTATCCCTCTCCGTATCCGCCGCATCCCTCCCTAACGGCACGCGTCGATTGCGGCGTTGTGGGAGAGATCGTGGCCTGTTCTTTAATGGGAAATGCGGAACGTCCCCCACTTCCCCCTTAAAAGCAGAGGAAGCAGGGGCAGTTTCCCCCCATCGCCTTCATTCTGTCTTGAATCTCCAGAAACCCCCGCCGCTCTCTGCCTCCCCTCAGGTCGACAGAGAGCCAAGCTCCTCCCTTCCTCCGCCGTCCCCAGCATCCGCGACGCCGTCGACCTCCTTGCCTCCCTCCTCGCCGCCCCCGCCATGGCTCCGAAAAGCGACAAGGCGAAGAGCGACAAGGCGAAGAAGGAGAAGTCCGAGCAGGCGGCGAAGCTGGCAGCCATGCGGAGAAAGAGGGTGGTCTTCCCGCCAAGGCTCGGGGCGAGGGAGCTGCGGGACAAGTATTACTTGTTCTGGGCGAGGGAGACGAAAGCTCATCCTCGCACCAGAGTCCTCCCCGCCGTCGCCGTCGACATGTTCCCGGGAGGTTACTACTATTTTGCTGCATTCTTCCATTCCGGTCTCTGCCCTCCGTTTTCGGAGTTCTTCTGTGATGTGATGAACACGTACGGCCTCCACCTCCTAGACTTCACCCCCAACGCCGTCCTTACGATGGCTATTTTCGCACATCTGTGCGAAAACTTTGTCGGGGTCCACCCAAACGTAGCTCTTTTCTGCCATTTCTTCACGCCTAGAGTAGAGTCTGGATCCCCACTCTCCGGCGGCATCTCCTGGATCTTTAGGCTGAACAAGAAGGAGGCGTACTTGAAAGGGGAGCTCCGCGGCAAGTGGGAGGAGTGGAGAGCCGATTGGCGCTGGATTCTGGAAGACAAGCCTGAGCCTTTTACCTCGCCACGCCAGACTGCAATAGTGCGCGGCAAGGATTGGAGCGAATTGGCCCCGGAGGACGACAAGTTACAGATTGCCCTCACTAGGATCCTTCGCCTCCGGGCCGCCAATCAGACCGTGGGTGAAGTTGGGGCCGATTTCCTCCGCCGCCGCATCGCCCCCCTGCAGGAGAGGAAGAGGCCTGCCTGGGAGTTTGGCAACGCGGCAGATCGCATGAGGCTGCGCCCCGGGCTGAACTATAATTTCACTGTCTTGGAGCTGAAGGGGATGGTCCGGGAGCTGTTTAAGCATGACCCCAACCACCCGGAGTGGTTCAGACCGTCCCGGGGAGTGGTGCCGTTGTGCAACAACACTGCCCTCAGTGCCATACGCGCGGTGATGCCCGAGTGCGACTCCCACGGGGTCGTCCCCACTTGGCTGGTGCCTTCAGCGGAGAATGTGCAAGCCTTCTTCGACAACCTGGTCGAAAAGCCACGCAACGCCGAGGAGAGGAAAGGCCTCACCCGGGATACCACCGACCGGGATGTAGCATACATTGCCTCCAGAATGGAGGAGGCCGCCGCAGCTGCGGCTGCGGGCAAATTTGGATATACTGTGGACGAAGCAGAGGCAGTGGACGCAGTGAGCCAAGCCGAGGAGGCGGAAATCCTCAAGCTGCTGAAGATTGCGCCCGAGGAGTTTGCCGGGGAGCCTTCCGGGAAGCTTGCCGGGGCGAGCGAGGTTTTCGGGGCGAGCGAGACTGCCGGGCAGGGTACTGAGTCCAGCGGGCCTGCCGAGGAGGAGGAGGACGCCGAGTCCGGAGATTCCGATGAAGACTCTGGTGGGTCTCTGAATCTTGACGACGATGCCTCCTCATCCTCGGAGAACTCTCCGCCGCCAACAAGCCCTCCGCCGCAGCAGAAGAAGCGCCTCCACAAGGCCGCTGAGGCGACGAGGCCACAGGCGCCTTGACAGCTGCCGAAGCGCCGTGCGACACGCGCCACCACGACGAGCGAGGTCGCCAAGGAGGCGCCTCGTGCCCGAGCGACAAGCGGAGGGGGGTCTTCCCGGAGTGGCTCTGGTGCCCCTCCTGCCCCTCGGTCTTCGGCGACGACCGGGGCTGGGTCTTCACAGCCCACAGCCCCGGAGCCCGCCAAGCGCCCGAGGGAGCCTTCTCCTCCAGCCCCTCGCGCTGGAGCACACGAGGCGGGATTTGACTTCCCCGCCCTCAGCTCCGATGAAGAGGAGGAAGAGTAAGTACTTGCAATTTCCTTTGGTTTTTGTTGCATTTGTCTTGATTGCTCTTCTGTCTAACTCCGATCTTGTTTGGTTTCCAGGACCTTGACCCAGCGGATGGCGAAGAGGGCCAAGATCCCTGTGGTCAACATCGAGGACGACGAGCCTGCCGCAGCGACGGGGGATGCGCCAACGACAGGCTTGCCGGACAAACCTGCTGCTCCGGGGAGCAGCCCCCAGCGCAGCCCCCAGCGTAAGCCTTGTGTTCACTTTCCTGCTTGACGGGCGCGCCTGAGGATGTTATCCTTACTGATGTCTTGTTGTCTTGTGCAGAAGTGGAGCCGCAGCCGCAGGAGCACCAGGAGGTCACCCCCGACGAGCCGCTTGCTCCACCCTCTCCGCCAAGGATGAACTCCCCGGTGAGGGACAGCGCTCCGCCAAGGACGGGTACTCCACCAAGGGCGAGTACCCCGCCAAGGGTGAGTAGCCCGTCAAGGGTGAGCACCCCGCCAAGGGAGGGCGCGAGCGGCCCTCCACCAGCAGGGGCCACTACTTCGCCGCCAAGGGAGAATTCCCCGGCGAGGGACCCCGTTGTCGAGGAAGCCCGCGAAGGTAACCCTTGTAATTTCTTCTTCTTGGATTCGTCTTTTTGGATATTTGCTTGACGATCTTTCTTTTCTTTTTCTTCTGCTAGATCCTCCCGCCCCGGAGCTGATGGAGACGGAGACCACCGTCGAGGAGGGCGTGCACGGCGACGGCGGCAACGCTACCACCGCCGAGGGAATGGCTGGAGCCGACGAGCCAGTCATCGAGGAGACCGCCCCGACCGCTGACGCCGCGGCTGGGGAAGGGACCGGCGACCACACTGCTGGCCCGGAGGCCGCAGGAGCGCCGGACGCTGCACCGGTCGCCGACCCCTCCGCCCCCGCGGACCGGTCGGGTGTCTATCTGGAGGCCGCCAACGGGGTCTTTATCCAAGTCCCGTGGGCGTCCTCGTCTAGGGCACCCGCGGAGGGAGAGACCTTCGACGGAGAGGTTCTCGCCTCCGCCGGGTTGAAGGTTGTTGATGCGCCCAGCAGCAGCGATGAGCCCGAAGAGGAGAGACTCCTTCGTTGACTCCTGGCCTTGTACCGGGCCAGGCAGGCTAAGTTGGAGTCTCGGGAGGCTCTGGCTGCCAAGGCTGGTGCTGACCTGGAGAAGCGCGCCGCGGAGCTCCGTGCCGCCAACCAGGCGGCCCTCCGGAACTTGGCGGTGGAGCGCGAAGAGCTTGCCGGGGCGCAGCAAGCATTTATCCTCGAAAAGGCCGAGGTCGGTGAGCAGCAGCGTCTGGCCGCCGAGGACTTGTCTCGACGGGAGGGAGAACTCAACCAGCGGAAGGTCGACCTCGACAACCACGAGGACGACCTCACCGCCCGGGAGCAAGCCATCGGCGGGGCTCTGCAAGAGGCGAGGGACGCTGCTGCTGCCGCAGAGACTGCCAAGAAGGATCTGGAGGCCAGGGTGGCGCAGATGGAGCTGTTCTTGAAGGCGAGTGAAGACAGGGTCACCGCGCTCAACGTGGCGCGGGAGAAGGACGCTCACACCAACTCGGAGCTGCAAATCCGCCTCTCCGAGAAGGGCAAAGAGCTCACTGACGCCAGGGACTCCATTGCTGATTTAGAGCTGAAGGTTTCCACCCTTACTGACTCGCTTGACGCTGCCCGGGATCGCGAGACCAAGCTGAAGGACGAACTTCGCACCGAGAGGCTCTTGCTGGAGAGCGCCGCCGTCTCGCAGAACAACTTCTAGCAGATGGTGGAGCAGTGGACTGATGAACTCGTCGCCTCCGCCGCCAACATCGACATGGAGATGATGGCGTTGAGGGCGGAGCACCTCGTGTACTCCCCCGACGAGAACCTCCCTCACAGCGCCAAACTGAGTCTGTTCTTCAGGGGAGTGGCGCCGGCGCTTGTGCGGCTGCGGGAGAAGATCCCCGTGCAGCTGGCCGACGAGGCGCGCCGGCTCTGCATGGGTACCATGGAGCGGGTGTTGTCGAAGATTGTCTACCGCAACCCCGGGATCAACCTCGTCAACGTCCTCCGGACCCTGCCGCCCGAAGCTGACCAGGAGGCGTTGAAGGCCCAAGTTGCCCACATCGTAGCCAAGGTGGGCAAGATCCAGAGGGTCGATGGAGACCGCAGGGACTAGGCTTCCTTCTTTCTGCTTCCTTTGCCGCTGCAGATTAAGTTATAGGCAGTAGTCGTTTAGAACAGCGGCAAGTTATCTCTGTAATATATACTTTTATTTTGGGTAATCAATGCAGTGTTATCTCCCTTGCTTAACCCTTCACTTTGCATGCTTTCCACCCTACGCTTTTAGGGAACTTGTTGGCAAAGGGACACCTGCCGCGAGCGCTGAGTGCGGGACTCTTAGCAGCCTGCTGGCAAAGCCCTTGTCGGCAAGAAACCTTGCCGTAGCTAGTCGCAGCACACTTAGATTGCTGAGCGAACTCGAAAACGAAGTAAGGGCGCGACACTTGTCGCAGGTCACTTAAGCCGTTGAGCGTGCTCGAAACAAAGTAAGGGCGCGGCTAGCCACGGGTAGGTTCCTTCGCGCACAGGTTTTCCATACAAAGTGTGGTTGTTCAAGGTAGACAACTAAAATTTTAAAAATTTGAACTGCTCAAATTCTGGCAACTTAGCTTTCATGAAGTGTTTGCTTCCCGACAAGGCTTTCCTTTCTTGAACAGCACTTGGTCCGCACCTCTATCTCCTTTCCCCCCGGCAATCTTGTGCGCGAGGAGCACTTCTTCTGTTTAAGAGAGAAAGGGAAAAAGGAGGAAACACAAGTATGGGGCCTTGCGGCTTGTTGCTTCTTACCGGGGATGTGTGCTGCACAAAATGTCAGATGATGCATGCAAGTAGAAAGAAAAGCATGAAATGACAAATAGTGCGAGGCACAAAAGTTTTACTGATGCACGGGGTCTGCGCCCGGCTTTGTACAAAGGTTTACATGCAACAGCGGCAATACTTGTACAAAAGGTGGTTGCCGGAGCGGATCACGGCAACCGCGCCTGACGGGTGAAACTTGCGAAGATGCTCTATGTTCCAGGAGTTGCTCACCGGTAAGCCTTCTTCGGTCTCAAGGCGGACAGCGCCGGGTCTTGTGACTTGTCTCACCCGATAAGGGCCTTCCCACTTCGGCGTCAACTTGTTGGAATTCTTGGCGGACTGAACACGCCGAAGAACAAGGTCGCCTTCCTCGAGACTCCTGGCCTTGACCTTGCGGCTATGGAAGCGACGCAAGGCTTGCTGGTATCGAGCAGCTCGTACAGCAGCCTGGAGACGTTCCTCCTCAAGGAGCAATGCATCATTTTGCCGCAGTTGCTCTTGCTCGAGCTCATCGTAAGCGAGCACTCGAGGAGACCCGTATACGAGTTCCGTGGGGAGAACTGCCTCTGCTCCATAGACAAGAGCAAAGGGTGTCTGTCCGGTGGCTCGATTTGGTGTCATTCTGATTGACCAAAGAGCCGCCGGCAACTCCTCTATCCAGTTTCTTCCACACTTGTGCAGCCCGTCGAAGGTTCTTGTCTTGAGCCCGCGCAGCACTTCTGCATTTGCCCTCTCTGCTTGACCATTGCTCCTCGGGTGAGCAACGGAAGCAAAGCAGACCTTGGCGCCAAGGTCTTGGACGTACTGCATGAAGGTGCGACTTGTGAACTGTGTGGCGTTCTCGGTGATGATCTTGTTAGGGATTCCGAAACGGCAAACAATTGATCTGAAGAACCTGACTGTTGACTGTGCTGTCACCTTTCTCACTGGTTCCACTTCTGGCCACTTTGTGAACTTGTCGATTGCTACGTACAAGTACTCAAAGCCCCCGACTGCGCGGGGAAAGGGGCCGAGGATATCGAGCCCCCAGACCGAGAAGGGCCAAGACAAAGGGATCGTCTGGAGAGCTTGAGCTGGCTGGTGAATTTGCTTAGCATGGAACTGGCACGCTTCACACTTGGTTACTTGTGCAGTTGCATCTTGGAGGGCTTCTGGCCAAAAGAAACCTTGCCGGAATGCCTTCCCGGCAAGTGCTCTTGCGCCAATGTGGTGGCCACATATGCCTCCGTGTATCTTCGCCAACAGCTTTTGTCCATCTTCCCGGGAAATGCACTTCAATCTGACGCCGTTGAGTCTTCTTCTGTACAGTTCGTTGTCGACGAACTGATACATACTTGACTGCCTGGTTATTCTCTCTATCTCTTCTGGCTCATCGGGAAGTTCTCCAGTTTGAAGAAAACGGACGATTTGCTGTGCCCATGCTGGAGCCTGAGGCTCAACAACAAGGACTAAAGGCATTAGTGCTGCTGCGGGAACCTCAGCTTCTACGGCAAGAACCTGCGGCCCTGCCAGAGCTGAGGGTCCCCCGGCAAGCCTACCGGGGCAAGGCTTGTCGGGAACGCCTGCTTTAACTGTACAGACCCTCGGGTCTGCAGGAGCAGACTGTTCCTCAGCATCTTGGTTGTTGATCTTGGGGACTTTGGTGATGGCTTCAGGAAGATCCGCCGGCAAGTAGTCACCGGAGACCAACTTCCTCTTCTTGCTTTGTCCAACTGATGGTGTGACAGATGGCTGAGTCAGCTTGAACACGAAGGTCCCTGGCTCCACAGGTAACTTCATTGCAGCACACTTTGACAGGCCGTCAGCAATATCATTCTGAGCTCGTGGAACGTGCTCCATCTGCAAGCCTTCAAAGTGTTCTTCAAGCTTCCTCACTTCATCAACATAAGCTTCCATCAAAGGGCTCTGGTAACTCTTGTTTACTTGTCGGACCACCAATTGTGAATCTCCCCGCACAATCAGCTTCTTGATCCCAAGTTCGGCCGCAATTCTGAGGCCGGCAAGCAAACCTTCATACTCAGCAGTATTGTTTGTCGCTTGCTCCTTGGGAAAGTGCATTTGGACAACATACTTGAGGTGCTCTCTGGTGGGTGCTATGAACAACACGCCAGCACCGGCGCCTTGCAGCGAGAAGGCACCATCAAAGTACATTATCCACTCTTTGCTTGCTTCTTGGACGGGGATGCTTGTCTCTGGAACTTCCTCATCTGGTGTTGGGGTCCATTCTGCTATGAACTCTGCCAAAGCTCTGCTCTGTATAGTTGAAGTACTCTCAAACTTGAGACCAAAGCTTGACAGCTCCAGTGCCCACTCGACGATCCTGCCTGTTGCTTCTGGATTTTGCAATATCCTCTTCAACGGAAAGCGAGTGACCACCATTATCTCGTGCGCTTGGAAGTAATGGCGCAGCTTCCTTGAGGCCATGAGGAGGCCGAAGAGCAGTTTCTGCACCCTAGAGTATCTTGATCTAGCTCCCTGCAAGAGGGAACTTACAAAATAAACTGGGCGCTGCACCATCTTCTTCCGCACATCTCCTTGTTCCTGCGCAGACTTGTCCTTGTCGGGGCCAGAGCTTGTCGGGGAAGCCCCCTGCTTGCCGCTGGAAACGCTTGCTGGGGCTGTGGGCTCCTCATCTGCCTCCCTCTCCGCTACCAACGCAGCACTAACCACTTGACTGGTTGTCGCTAGGTACATCAACAACTTCTCTTGTGGCCTAGGTGCGACAAGTATTGGAGTGGAGGACAGGTATCCTTTCAAATCTTGCAGCGCCGCTTCCGCTTCCGGAGTCCATTTCATAGGACCTGCCTTTTTCAAGATTTTGAAGAAAGGCAGGGCGCGTTCTGCAGACTTTGAAATGAACCTGCTGAGGGCAGCCACACAACCAGCAAGTCTCCTTACGTCTTTGACGCGCTTCGGGGCTTCGATCTGCTCGATGGCTTTTATCTTGTCGGGATTGGCTTCAATCCCCCTCTGGGACACAAAGAACCCGAGAAGCTTGCCGGAGGGGACTCCGAAGACGCACTTCTCGGGGTTCACCTTGAGTTGTATCTTGCGCAGATTCTCAAAGGTTTCTCCTAAGTCTTGGATCAGGGTATCTTTGCTCTTGCTCTTGACCACTATATCATCCTTGTAGGCCTCTACATTTCTGTGTATCTGTGGCTCAAAAGCAGTGTGTACCACCCTTGCGAATGTTGAGCCTGCATTCTTCAATCCAAAGGGCATGCGTATGAAGCAGTATGTGCCACATGGAGTAATGAATGCAGTCTTCTCTTCATCTTCCTCAGCCATGAATATCTGGTGGTAACCTGAGTATGCATCGAGGAATGAAAGCAACTCACATCCAGTAGTGGAGTCAACAATCTGGTCGATGCACGGCAAGGGAAAAGGATCCTTGGGACAAGCTTTATTCACATCAGTGAAGTCTATACAAAGTCTCCATTTCCCATTAGCCTTTCGCACGACAACTGGATTGGCCAACCATGTAGGATGGAGTACACCTCTAACCAGGCCTGCTGCTTCCAACTTCTTAATCTCTTCGGCAATGAACTCTTGGCGCTCCACCGCTTGCTTCCTGACCTTCTGCTTGACGGGCCGCGCGTGAGGACAAACAGCAAGCTTGTGCTCAATTACCTTCCTGGGAACGCCGGGGATGTCAGACGGTTGCCATGCAAACACGTCGACATTCGCCCGCAGGAAGGCAACGAGAGCGCTTTCCTATTTGGGGTCGAGTGTAGCACTGATGGTGAAGGTACCACCAGTGCCGTCCTCCTTGGCGGATGCCTTCTTGGTTGCCGGTGGAGCTGCCATTCCTTTCTTGCACTTGCCGATGGAGCTCGATGGTGCGTCCTCGACGGCAGCGCAGCACTCCGAGGAGGTGCGTTTGCCGGAGTGGGCTCCAGAGCTCTTGCCGGACTTGGTCTTGGTCTTCCCCCCGGGAGCTTCAGCGGCAAGTGTGTTGGTGTCTGCCGCGGCTGCTGCGTCCCGGTAGATCTTGTCGGCGCAGATAAGTGCATCCTTCTTGTCGCCGGGGACAGAGATGATGCTTATCGGCCCTGGCATCTTGAGTATGTTGTACGCGTAGTGGGAAGCCGCCATGAACTTGGCGAGCGCAGGACGGCCGAGTATCCCATTATATGGTAATGGAATATCGGCAACGTCGAACGTGATCCTCTCCGTCCTGAAATTGAGCTCCCCGCCAAAGGTCACTGGCAGCGTGATCTTCCCCTTCGGCTTACTCCTTCCCGGGTTGATCCCTTGGAACGACCCGGTTTCCTCGAGCTCGCTGTCGGGGATCTGCAGTTTCTTGATCACAGCGGAGGAGATCAAGTTGAGGCCGGCCCCGCCGTCAACCAACATCTTGGTGACCTTGAGGTTGCGGATTGTTGGTGAAACCAACATCGGCAAACACCTGACCGCAGTTGTGCGGTCAGGGTGGTCCTCAAGATCGAAGATGATGGGCGTGCCGGACCATTTCAGCAGCCTGCGTGACTCGACGGGTGGCTCGGCTGCATTCACTTCCCGCACCCACTGCTTGAGTTGGCGGTGGGAAGTGTGCAGAGAGGCACCTCCGTCGACACACAGAACCTCTGTGGCCTTCTGGAACTCCTGCTCGCTGTTGTCTCCTTCATCCATATCCTCGTCGTCATCTTCGTCTTCATCCTTGTCGCGGCCCCGGGGAGGTCTGTCTCCTTGCCGCTGCTTGGCCTTGCCGCGGCGCCCTCCCCGGCCATTGAACGGCCGCTTCTTGCTGGGTTCTCCTCCGCCTCCTTGGGCCTTCTCCTTGTCGCGACGCTCGTATTCAGCCTTCTGCTTCTCTACGAGGTACTCTACCCTCTTGCAGTTCTGGAGATCGTGGCCCTTGGTGCGGTGGATCTTGCAGTACTGCTTGTCGGAGCCGTCCTGCTTGTCGGCTACCGCTACAGGGGCGGCCTCCTTGCCGGAGCCACCAGCCTGCGTCTTCTTGGCGGCAGTCTCCTTGCCGGACTGCTCGACAACCAGTACTTCCTTGTTCTTCTTCTTCCTGTTATTCCGCCGCTGTCCTTTCCTTGCCGGGGCGGCATCCTCGCTGTCACTTCCTCCTGCACCGGCATCCTCCCCGAGGAGTCTCCTCCCCTCTTCAGCACGTGCACATTTGTCAGCTAGAGCGTAAAGCTCGCTGACGTCCCGGATCTTGGTCATTGCCATCTCCTCCCTCATCCGGCGGTTACGTACGTTCTGGTGGAACGCGCTGATAACCGTGGCAGGGTGGACATCCGGGATATTGTGGTGAACGCGGCTGAACCTTTGGATGTATTTGCGCAGGGACTCTCCCTCCTTCTGGGCTAGGATATGGAGATCGCTCTCCTGGCCGTGGGGTTTGTGGCCGCCCGTGAAGGCGCCGACAAACTGGTGGCACAAATCCGCCCATGAAGGGATGGAGTTCTCCGGCAAGTGCATAAGCCAAGACCTGACGTTTGGCTTAAGCACAAGCGGGAAGTAGTTGGCCAGAATCTTCTCATCGCGTCCCCCGGCAGCCTGCACCGCAATGGTGTAGATGCTGAGGAACTCCGAGGGGTGCGTCTTGCCGTCGTACTTCTCGGGTACGTCGGGCTTGAAGTTCTTCATGCTGGGCCACTGGACTTGCCGCAGCTCTCGGGTGAACGCAGGGCAACTTGCCGCGTACGGCAAGTCGCCCGATTCACCGGGCGCGTGCATGTTAACAGCAGTCCCAGCACGCTGGTCTGACTATCTTCGGGCTTCTCGTCGACGCTTGATACGAGTTCGAGCGTCTTCTTGTCGCCTGTCGTCAAGGACTTGGCGCTGATCGCGGCGAGCCCGCGGATCCGACGACGCCGTGGAGTCGTCGTCGACGTTGATCCGGCGGGGCGGCGATTTCTGCTTCCGCGGCGGGGAGTGCACGGTAGTTGCACCCCCGGCGGTCTTGTCTCCGTCGGCCTTCGTTTGGTCGACTTGCCGCGGCCGTGATGTTGCCGGCTGCTGTGGCGTGTCGTTGTTGGCGAAAGCGATGAGGCTCTGGACCGTAGCCCTCCAGTCTTCGGCCTTGTCTGCCACTGGAGGGAAGTCAAGGAGATGTTGAGCCCTGGCCAGGGCTTCTGCTGGGGAGGAGGGAAACGGTGGCGAACGGTGCGAGGAGCGAGACACGCTCGGATTTCTAACCGCGTTAGAAGGAGCATGTTCTCGCCCCGGCGACCGCGCCTTGCTCGTGCCAGGACGCTGGCCTTGAGCATCCCGCGACCCACCGGCTTGGCCACGTCCCAGCAAGCGTATGGTACCTCCGGTACCACGTCGCTGCTGGTCTGGGACCTCCTGAGAGGGACGTGGTGCGTGCACGGACACCGAGGCTTTGGAGTTCGCCCGGTCATCCGTCTTGTCCTTGGACTTGGTGGCGCCGTGAGTTTCCCCACCGGCGTCCACCCTTCCGCCGGCGTCTCCTCCACCAACCGTCGGTTCTGGTGGTGGTGGGATCGACGCGGACGGGCCTCCGACCTCCGAAGCCTTCTTCTTCGGAGGCATGTTGATGTAGTCGACGAGGTTGATGAAGCTGGAGAGGTTGATGAAGACTGCGCCCGCGTGAGCGCCGGATCAGGTCCGCACAACCTCGACGCCCCCTACCTGGCGCGCCAAAGATGTCGGGGAAACTGGACACCCACGAACACCTATGGGACCGGAGCCCCTTCTACGTTGCGGTAAGGGAGCGGAGGGAGCACGGAGAGCAGATCGAGGAGCACACGCGGGCAGTTTACCCAGGTTCGGGCCGCACGGACGCGTAAAACCCTACTCCTGCTTTGGTTGTATTGAGTTCTTGGGCTCGGGAGCTTGAAGATCTACAGTACCAGCTACACCGAGCGAGAGAGTGAGCGAGTTTCTGGGATCGAACCCCCTCTACGTTGTGCATGGGCCTCCTTTTATAGCTCAAAGGTGTCACCGACAGGTGTCAACGTAGAGGAGGGTAGAAATGTAAAATCGGTAGTAGTTGTAACAGTGCATGAACAGTACGTGAACAGTGGTCTTCACCTAACTCTGACGGTGGGGGACAAGGGCATTGAATGCCCGTCGCCGTCGCTCCCAAAAGCGTCCGTCCATGCGTCTCCGTTCGCCACGGCGACAACCTCGTCACCGCGGCTCGCCACCGTGTACCCCAGGCTGCACAGCCATCTGCCATGTGCCCCTGGAAGGGCCCTAGGTCGACGCGTGGCCAGATGAGCTGGAGCGCAGGCACACAGCATGAGCTTCCCCGGCAAGCACCTTGCCGGGGTCGTGACCTTGCCGGGCCCGGAAGCTTGTCGCTCTCCGGGTCCTGCCGGGGCGCATGACGCGCCTCGATATCTCTTCTTAAGATGCCGTTCTTTGGCCTTCCTGGCAAGCACCTCTTGCCAGGGTCTTGTGTTGAAAAGATGTCCTTGTGCCTGGTGCAGTCTTTCCCGGCAAGCTCCTCTTGCCGGGGTCTTGTTCTTCTGACTTGTATACTTTGTTCTTGAATGGTTTCAAAGGGACCAGAGCGGACCTTGGCGAGCGCGTGGTAAGCCCTGCCACGGGAAGCTGCTACTGCCCGTGCACAAGTTGGGGTACTAAGGTACCCCTATCTTAGTACACCGACAGTGATGCAGCACAATAGCGTAAGTATTTCCCTCAATTTTTGAGAACCAAGGTATCAATCCAGTAGGAGACCACACGCGAGTCCCTCACACCTGCACAAACAAATAAGAACTTCGCAGCCAACGCGATAAGGGGTTGTCAATCCCTTTACGGTCACTTACGAAAGTGAGATCTGATAGATAGGATAGTGTGATATTTTTGGTATTTTTGGATATAAGAACAGAAAGTAAATAAAACAAAGTAAAGTAGATAGGATATTAATATGTTGAGAATAGACCCAGGGGCCATAGGTTTCACTAGTGGCTTCTCTCATGATAGCAGAATTCTACGATGGGTGAACAAATTAATGTCGATCAATTGATAGAAAAGCGCATAGTTATGAGAATATCTAGGCATGATCATTATATATAGGCATCGCGTCCGTGACAAGTAGACTGAAACGATTCTGCATCTACTACTATTACTCCACACATCGACCGCTATCCAGCATGCATCTAGAGTATTAAGTTCATAAGAACAGAGTAATGCTTTAAGCAAGATGACATGATGTAGAGGGATAAACTCAAGCAATACGATATAAACCCCATCTTTTTATCCTCGATGGCAACAATACAATACATGCCTTGCTGCCCCTGTTGTCACTGGGAAAGGACACCGCAAGATTGAACCCAAAGCCAAGCACTTCTCCCATTGCAAGAACTATAGATCTAGTAGGCCAAACCAAACCAATATTTCGAAGAGACTTGCAAGGATATTATAATCATACATAAAAGATTTCAGAAAAGAATCAAATATTTCTCGTAGATAATCTTGATCATAAAGCCACAATTCATCGGATATCGACAAACACACCGCAAAAAGATTACATCGAATAGATCTCCTCGAAGACCGAGGAGAACTTGGTATTGAGATCAAAAAAGAGAGAAGAAGCCATCTAGCTAATAACTATGGACCCGAAGGTCTATGGTAAACTACTCACAACTCATGGTGAGGCTATGGTGTTGATGTAGAAGCACTCCGTGGTAGAACCCCCCCCCTCCGGCAGAGCTCCAGAACATGCCCCAAGATGGGATCTCAAAGGAACAGAAGGTTGCGGCGGTGGAATTAGGGTTTTCTCTGTTTCCTCGATGTTTTCAGGGTACATGGGTATATATAGGAGGAAGGAGAGCATCGGGGGAGCCAAAGGGGGCCCACGAGGGTGGGGGCACGCCAAGGGGGAGGGGGCGCGCCCTGGACCCTTGTGACCACCTCCTTCGTTCCCTCGCGTGTACTCCAAGTCTTCCGTGAAGATATTGTTCCAAAAATAACACTCCCGAAGGTTTCATTCCATTTGGACTCCGTTTGATATTCCTTTTCTGCAAAACCCTGAAATAGGCAAAAAAACAGCAATCTGCACTGGGCCTTGGGTTAGTAGGTTAGTCCCAAAAATAATATAAAAGTGTATAATAAAGCCCATTAAACATCCAAAACATACAATATAGTAGCATGGAACAATAAAAAATTATAGATACGTTGGAGACGTATCAAGCATCCCCAAGCTTAATTCCTGCTCGTCCTTGAGTAGGTAAATGATAAAAACAGAATTTTTGATGTGTAATGCTAACCAACATAATTTTCAATGTAAATTCTTTATTGTGGCATGAATGTTCAGATCCGAAAGATTCAAGACAAAAGTGTATATTGACACAAGAATACTAATACTTCAAGCATACTAACAAAGCAATTATGTCTTCTCGAAATAATATGGCCAAAGAAAGTTATCCCTACAAAATCATATAGTCTGGCTATGCTCCCTCTTCATCACACAAAATATTCATATCATGCACAACCCCGGTTTCAGCCCAGCAATTGTTTTCATACTCAAATTTTTTCAAGCCTTCCAACTTTCACGCAATACATGAGCGTGAGCCATGGATATAACACTATAGGTGGAATAGAGTGGAAGTTGTGGAGAAGACAAAAAGGAGGAAGATAGTCTCACATCAACTAGGCATATAGATGGGCTATGGAGATGCCCATCAATAGATATCAATGTGAGTGAGTAGGGATTGCCATGCAACGGATGCACTAGAGCTATAAGTGTATGAAAGCTCATCAAAAGAAACTAAGTGGGTGTGCATCCAACTTGCTTGCTCATGAAGACCTAGGGCATTTGAGGAAGCCCATCGTTGGAATATACAAGCCAAGTTCTATAATGAAAATTCCCACTAGTATATGAAAGTGACAAAACAAGAGACTCTCTATCATGAAGATCATGGTGCTACTTTGAACACAAGGGTGAAAAATGATAGTAGCATTGTCCCTTCTCTCTTTTCTCTCATTTTTTTGGAGGGGCTTTCTCTTTTTTTAGCCCCTCTCTATTTTTTGGGCCATCTCTTTTTTTTGGCCTTTCCTCACATGGGGCAATGCTCTAATAATGAAGATCATCACACTTTTATTGACTTACAACTCAAAGATTACAACTCGAAGCTAGAACAAAATATGACTCTATATGAATGCCTCCGGCGGTGTAGCAGGATGTGCAATGAATCAAGAGTGACATGTATGATAAATTATGCATGGTGGCCTAGCCGCAAATACAATGTCAACTACATGATCATGCATGGCAATATGACAATATGAAGTGTGTCATATGAATGGAACAGTGGAAAGTTGCATGTCAATATATCTCAGAATGGCTATGGAAATGCCATGATAGGTAGGTATGGTGGCTGTTTTGAGGAAGGTATATGGTGGGTATATGGTACCGACGAGAGTTGCACGGTGCAAGAGAGGCTAGCAATGGTGGAAGGGTGAGAGTGCGAATAATCCATGGACTCAACATTAGTCATAAAGAACTCATATACTTATTGCAAAAATATACGAGTCATCAAAACAAAGTAATCAATGCATGCTCCTAGGGGAAGGGTTGGTAGGAGTTAACCATCCTGCGATCCCGACCTCCACACAAAGGATGACACTCAATAAATACCTCATGCTCTAACTTCGTCACATAGCGGTTCACCATACGTGCTTGCTACGGGAATCACAAACTTTAACACAAGTATTTATCAAATTCATTATTACTCCACTAGCATGAATCTAATATCACCATCCTCATATCTCAAAACAATCATCAAGTATCAAACTTCTCATCATATTCAATGCACTTTATATGAAAGTTTTTACTATATTCATCTTGGATGCCTCTCATATTAGGACTAGTTTTATAACCAAAGCACATTACCATGTTGTTCTAAAAGACTCTCAAAAGGATATAAGTGAAGCATGAGAGATCAACAATTTCTACAAAATAAAATCACCACCGTGCTCTAAAAGATATAAGTGAAGCACTAGAGCAAAACTATCTAGCTCAAAAGATATAAGTGAAGCACATAGTGTATTTTAACAAATTTTAAACCATATTTATCTCTCTCAAAAGGTGTATCCAGCAAGGATGATTTTGGCAAACTAAAGAGTAAAGACTCAAATCATACATGACGCTCCAAGCAAAACACATATCATGTGGTGAATAAAAATATAGTCCCGAGTATAGTTACCGATAGATGAAGACGAAAGAGGGGATGCCTTTCTGGGGCATCCCCAAGCTTAGGCTTTTGGTTGTCCTTGAAATTTACCTTGGGGTGCCTTGGGAATCCCCAAGCTTAGGCTCTTTCCACTCCTTATGCCATAGTCCATCAAAGCCATACTCAAAACTTGAAAACTTCACAACACAAAACTTAGCCAAAAATCTCGTGAGCTCCGTTAGTATAAGAAAACAAACCACCACTCAAAGGTACTGTAATGAACTCATTCTTTGTTTGTATTGGTGTTAAACCTACTATATTTCAACTTCTCTATGATTCATATCCTCCAATACTACTCATAGATTCATCAAAATAAGCAAACAACACACGAAAAACAGAATCTGTCAAAAACAGAAAAGTCTGTAGTAATCTGTAACTTTCGAATACTTCTGTAACTCCAAAAAAATTGAAATAAATGGGTAAACGTGAGGAATTTGTCTATTAATCATCTACAAAAATAATCAACTGAATAGCACTTTCCAGTAAAATCTGGTGACTTATCTCGTGAGCGCTAAAGTTTTTGTTTTTTATAGCATGATCATATAAACTTCACACAAGTCTTCCCAAATGTTCTACTTGGCACAAACACTAATTAAAACACAAAACCACATCAAAACGGAAGCTAGTGCAATATTTATTCCTAAACAGAAGCAAAAACAAAGAAATTAAAATTGGGTTCCCTCCCAACAAGCGCTATCGTTTAACGCCCCTAGCTAGGCACAATACAAGAATAGATCTAGGTATTGCAATCTTTGGAAGGCAATCCATAAGTGGCTCTCATAATAGATTCATATGGTAATTTAAATTTTGTTTCTAGGAAAGTGTTCCATGCCTTTCCTTAATGGAAATTGGAATCTAATATTTCCTTCCTTCATATCAATAATTGCACCAATCGTTCTAAGGAAAGGTCTACCAAGAATAATAGGACATGAAGGATTGCAAACTATATCAAGAACAATGAAATCTACGGGAACATAATTCCTATTGGCAACAATAAGAACATCATTAATCCTTCCCATAGGTTTCTTAATGGTAGAATCCGGAAGATGCAAATTTAAAGAACAATCATCAAGCTCATGGAAACCTAACAAATCACACAAACTTTTTGGGATAGTAGAAACACTTGCACCCAAATCACACAAGGCAAAGCATTCATGATCTTTAATTTTAATTTTAATAGTAGGTTCCCACTCATCTTAAAGCTTTCTAGGGATAGAAACTTCTAATTCAAGTTTTCTTCATAAGATTGCATCAAAGCATCAACTATGTGTTTGGTAAAAGCCTTATTTTGACTATAAGCATGCGGAGAATTTAGTACGGATTGCAACAAGGAAATACAATCAATCAAAGAGAAATTATCATAATTGAATCCCTTGAAATCCAAAATAGTGGGTTCATCACTATGCAAAGTTTTAATCTCTTCAATCCCACTTCTAACAATTTTAGCATCAAGATCTAAAAACCCCGAATCATTGGGACGCCTTTTAACTAAAGTAGACTCATCTCCAGTCCCATCTTTATCAAGATTCATATTAGAAAACAAGGATATAATAGGAGACACATCAATAACTTTCATATCTTGATCTTTATTTTCATGATAACTAGAAGAACACGCTTTCATCAAGCACTCTTTTTTAGCAAGCATCCTAGCGGTTCTTTCTTTCCATTCATCAATGGAAATTATCATGGCTTCGAGAGACTCATTGATATCATGCTTGGGTGGAATAGATCTAAGTTTCAAAGAATCAACATCAAGAGTAATTCTATCCACGTTTCTATCCAATTCATCAATCTTAAGCAATTTTTCTTCAAGCATAGCATTGAAATTCTTTTGCGAAATCATAAACTCCTTAACACTAGTTTCAAATTGAGAGGGCATCTTACCAAAATTTCCATAAGAGTTATTGTAGGAATTACCATAATTATTAGAGGAATTATTAGGAAAAGACCTAGGATTAAAGTTTCCTCTATAAGCATTGTTACCAAAATTATTCCTACCAATAAAATTCACATCCAAAGATTCATTATTATTTTCAATCAATGTGGATAAAGGCATATCATTAGGATCAAAAGAAGCACTCTTAGTAGCAAATAATTTCATAAGTTCATCCATCTTTCCACTCAAAACATTAATCTCTTCAATAGCTTGCACTTTTTACTAGCAGATCTTTCGGTGTGCCATTGAGAGTAGTTAACCATAATATTATCTAGTAGTTTGCTAGCTTCTCCTAAGGTAGTTTCCATGAAAGTGCCTCCTGCGGCCGAATCTAAAAGATTTCTAGAAGCAAAATTCAAGCTAGCATAAAAGTTTTGTATAATCATCCATAAGTTCAAACCATGTGTAGGACAATTACATATCATTAATTTCATTCTCTCCCAAGCTTGTGCAACATGCTCATGATCTAGTTGCTTAAAATTCATAATATTGTTTCTAAGAGAGATAATCTTGCGAGGAGGAAAATACTTTGAGATAAAAGCATCTTTGCACTTATTCCATGAATCAATACTATTTCTAGGCAAAGAGGAAAACCAAGTTTTAACACGATCTCTAAGTGAAAACAGAAATAGCTTCAATTTAACAATATCATTATCCTTATCCCTCTACTTTTTCATATCACACAAATCAACTAAGTTATTTAGATGGGTAGCGGCATCTTCACTAAGAAGGCCGGAAAATTGATCTCTCATGACAAGATTCAACAGAGCAGCATTGATCTCACAAGATTCAGCATCGGTAATAGGAGCAATCGGAGTGCTAATAAAATCATTATTGTTGGTATTGGAAAAGTCACACAATTTGGTATTGTTCTGAGCCATAGTGACAAGCAAGCAATCGAACACACAAGCAAACAAGAAGCAAGCGAATGGTAAACACACGGCAAAAAGAAGAGCAAATAAAACGACAATGGTGAAGTGGGGGAGAGGAAAACGAGAGGCAAAAAATGTAATGCGAAGCATAAGGGTTTGTGATAGGTACTTGGTATATGACTTTTGCGTAAGCCTCCCCGGCAACGGTGCCAAAAATTCTTCTTGCTACTTATCAAGCTTGCGTTGTATTCCCTTGAAGAGGAAAGGGTGATGCAACATAGTAGCGTAAGTATTTCCCTCAGTTTTTGAGAACCAAGGTATCAATCTAGTAGGAGACCACACGCGAGTCCCTCGCACCTGCACAAACAAATAAGAACTTCGTAGCCAACGCGATAAGGGGTTGTCAATCCCTTTACGGTCACTTACGAAAGTGAGATCTGATAGATAGGATAGTGTGATATTTTTGGTATTTTTGGATATAAGAACATAAAGTAAATTAAACAAAGCAAAGTAGATAGGAGATTAATATGTTGAGAATAGACCCGGGGGCCATAGGTTTCACTAGTGGCTTCTCTCATGATAGCAGAATTCTACGGTGGGTGAACAAATTATTGTCGAGCAATTGATAGAAAAGCGCATAGTTATGAGAATATCTAGGCATGATCATTATATATAGGCATCACGTCCGTGACAAGTAGACCGAAACGATTATGCATCTACTACTATTACTCCACACATCGACCGCTATCCAGCATGCATCTAGAGTATTAAGTTCATAAGAACAGAGTAATGCTTTAAGCAAGATGACATGATGTAGATGGATAAAATGAAGCAATACGATATAAACCCCATCTTTTTATCCTCGACGGCAACAACACAATACATGCCTTGTTGCCCCTGCTGTCACTAGGAAAGGACACCGCAAGACTGAACCCAAAGCCAAGCACTTCTCCCGCAAGAACTATAGATCTATTAGGCCAAACCAAAACAATAATTCGAAGAGACTTGAAAGGATATTATAATCATACATAAAAGATTTCAGAAAAGAATCAAATATTTCTCGTAGATAATCTTGATCATAAACCCACAATTCATCGGATTTCGACAAACACACCGCAAAAAGATTACATCGAATAGATCTCCTTGAAGACCGAGGAGAACTTGGTATTGAGATCCAAAAAGAGAGAAGAAGCCATCTAGCTAGTAACTATGGACCCGAAGGTCTGTGGTAAACTACTCACAACTCATGGTGAGGCTATGATGTTGATGTAGAAGCACTCCGTGGTAGATCCCCCCTCCGGTGGAGCTCCGGAACAGGCCCCAAGATGGGATCTCAAAGGAACAGAAGGTTGCGGTGGTGGAATTAGGGTTTTCTCTATTGCCTCAATGTTTTCAGGGTACATGGGTATATAGGATGAAGGAGGGCATTGGGGGAGCCAGAGGGGGCCCACGAGGGTGGGGGCCACGCCCAGGGGGAGGGGGCACGCCCTGGACCCTCGTGGCTGCCTCCTTCGTTCCCTCGCGTGTACTCCAAATCTTCCGTGAAGATATTGTTCCAAAAATAACTCTGCCGAAGGTTTCATTCCGTTTGGACTCCGTTTGATATTCCTTTTCTGCAAAACCCTGAAATAGGCAAAAAACAGCAATCTGCACTGGGCCTTGGGTTAGTAGGTTAGTCCCAAAAATAATATAAAAGTGTATAATAGAGCCCATTAAACATCCAAAACATATAATATAATAGCATGGAACAATCAAAAATTATAGATACATTGGAGACGTATCATCCTCCTCTGTAGGCAACTTGACAGACGGGTTAAGCAAAACATCCAAAAAGGTGTTGGGCGGCACCGGCTTACGTTGAGATCCGAACCGACTTAAGGCATCAGCTGCCTCGTTCTTCCTTCCATCAATATGCTCAACTTGGTAACCCTTGAAGTGACCCACAATAGCATCAAACTCTCGACGATAAGCCGCCATGAGTGGCCCCTTGGTATCCCAGGTGCCAGAAACCTGCTGAGCTACCAGATCTGAATCACCGAAGCATCTTACCCGGCTTAAATTCATCTCATTGGCCATCCAAAGACCCTGGAGCAAGGCCTCATACTAAGCTGCATTATTAGCACATGGGAACATTAACCGGAGAACATAAGAAAATTTATCACCTCACGGGGAAGTTAAAACAACTCCAGCCCCTGAGCGTTCTAACTGTCTGGATCCATCAAAGTGAATTGTCCAATATGTGCTATCCGTCTTTTCCTCAGGCGTCTGCAGCATCGTCCAGTCATTGATAAAATCCACGAGCGCTTGTGACTTGATGGCTGTCCGAGCCACATATTTTAAACCATGAGGCCCAAGCTCGATGGCCCACTTGGCCACGCGTCCTGTGGCTTCTCTGTTTGGGATGATATCTCCTAAGGGAGCAGAACTCACCACCGTAATGGGATGACCCATGAAATACTGTTTAAGCTTCCGGCTTGCCATGAACACCCCGTACACTAGCTTCTGCCAATGTGGATATCTCTGTTTCGATTCAATGATCACCTTGCTGATATAGTAAACTGGCCTTTGAACCGGGTGCTCCTTGCCAGCCTCTTTCCTTTCCACCACAATAGCCACACTGACAGCCCTGCTATTTGTAGCAACATATAATAACAGAGGCTCTTTATCAATGGGGGCCACGAGAACTGGCGGCTCAACCAATTGTTTCTTGAGTGCCTCGAACGCCTCGTCAGTAGCTTCACTCCAGACAAAATCATCTATCTTTTTCATCATCTCATATAGAGGGATAGCCTTCTCACCTAAGCGGCTTATGAACCAGCTCAATGCTGCTATCCGTCCTGCCAAGCGTTGAACATCATTGACACACTTCGGTCTTGCCAAGGAGGTGATGGCCTTGATTTTCTCCGGCTTAGCCTCGATGCCTCGCTCAAAATCTAAAAAACCCAAGAGCTTGCCTGCTGGAACACCAAAGACACACTTGGCCGGGTTAAGCATCATCTTGTACACCCGGAGATTGTCAAACGTTTCCTTTAAGTCATCGATCAGGGTCTCCTTCTTTCTGGATTTGACCACAATGTCATCCACATAAACATGAACGTTACGCCCAATCTGGCCATGCAGGCAATTCTGTACGCACCGCTGGTAAGTCGCTTGGGCAATCTTAAGCCCGAAAGGCATAGATACATAGCAGAAGGCTCCAAACGGAAGGATGAAAGCCGTCTTCTCCTGGTCCTTAACTGCCATCTTGATCTGATGATACCCGGAATATGCATCCAAAAAACTCAAGCGCTCACAACCCGCCGTAGCATCAATGATCTGATCAATACGGGGGAGGTCGAACGGGTCAGCTGGGCAAGCTTTGTTTAAGTCTGTGTAGTCTACACACATTCGCCAAGTGCCGTTCTTTTTAAGCACCAAAACCGGGTTAGCCAACCACTCTGGATGAAAAACTTCAATGATAAACCCGGCTGCCAAGAGCCGGGCCACCTCTTCACCAATGGCCTTTCGTCTCTCTTCGTTAAAACGACGAAGAATTGTCTGACCGGCTTAAATTTCGGATCAATATTGAGAGTGTGCTCAGCGAGTTCTCTCGGTACACCCGGCATGTCTGAAGGCTTCCATGCAAAGATGCCCCGGTTCTCACGGATGAACTCGATGAGCGTGCTTTCCTACTTCGGATCCAGATTAGCGCTGATGCTGAACTACTTAGATGAGTCGCCAGGAACAAAGTCAACTAGCTTGGTATCGTCTGCCGACTTAAACTTCAACAACGGATCATGCTCGGTGGTTGGGTTCTTCAAAGACGTCATATCTGCCGGGTCAATATTATCTTTGTAAAACTTAAGCCCTTCAAAGTTGCCCTTCAAGAACTCCAAACCACAGGCTGCATGCCCCATGATGGGCGCCAACTGTCGTGGAGTTGTCACGGCAGATGTCCTAAGGGAAGGACTTGATTGCGGAGCCATAGCGACGTGGTTAGCTTAAAGGGGTTAAACAGGACAAAAGACACGGGGAGTTTATACTGGTTTGGCCCCTTGCGGTGAGGGTAAAACCTAATCCAGTTTGAGGTGGAATTGCTAGGGTGTCGATTTCTAGGGAGCGGATGCGCTTGCCTAGCCCTCGATCTGTTGTTTCTTGCCCTAAGCCGCTGTCGGGTCGTCCCCTTATATGCACGGGTTGACGCCCTATGGCCTATGAAGTCCCGCCTGGCTCATACAATCGTGTCCGGCCTGGTGACTCTTGTTACATGCCTTACAATACAAGCTTAACACATATGGCGGTTTATGCTTACATGCCTTAAGCCATTCCAGGCCTTGGGCCCTTTATCAATTACTCTCATTGAACCGCCATCTTAAACATGCTTCTGGGCTTGGCCCCTGAACCGTCATTGGGTAACCCGGCCCCTCCTGGGCGGGTCATATCAAATACTCATATCCCCAACAGGTATCAAGACTAGCAAAGCTTAATGGGTATGGAAAGGATAAGTGGTGAGGTTGCAGCAGCGGCTACGCATTTGTATGGTGGCTAACTTACGATTTCTAGAGAAGGATGAGAAGCAACGTAGACAGTCGCAAACTAGTAATGATCACTAAGTGATCCTAACTACTTATGAGTCAAACATAACCCCACCGTGTTCTCTACCCGAACTTACTCGAAAAGAGACAATCACGGTTACTCACGCGGTTGGTGTATTTTATTTTGGATCCTCTGTCAAGTTCTCTACAACCGGATATTAACAAATTCCAATCTGCCACATAACCACGGGCATGGCTTTCGGAAGATCATAACCCTGCAGGGGTGTCTCAACTTAGCCCATCACAAGCTCTCACAATCAGCAGAGGTACAACTCCAAATTGGGAAGACCCGAGTGTTCTTGGAATCCCATGCTCAAGATATTTCGATAAGGGTAAAACTAATCCAGCAAGACCTCCCGACGTGCCGACACCCTGATAAGAGCCGCGCGTATCTCCTCTCAGGCCATGATTGGATAAGCTACGCCTACAGGTGCCAAAGACCCAAAGTTGCCAAGGGGTGGCCCCACACAGTGCTTTGGGTTGGACCAACACTCATGAGGAGCACTAGCCCGTGGGTTGATTACGAATCCATGGGGCCCGGGAAGTCCGTATGCAATTTTTAGTTATTAGGAAAATGGTAAAACCAAGGTTGAGCCTTGCTTGAAAAGTTTTAAACATAGCGAATTATCGAGGGGGGGCATAAACCCCAGCCATGTTAGGAATGCAATATCAAGGAACATAACACCGGTTTATCAGGACCAAAGGCGACATGAGTGGAACAAAACACCAAGCAAAATGCCAAGCCTTCCACCCATTACCAAGTATATATGTGCATTAATTAAGTAAGAGATATTGTGATATTCCAACATATACATGTTCCGACCTGGAGCAAACTTCATCTTCACCTGCAACTAACAACGCTATAAGAAGGGCTGAGCAAAGCGGTAACATAGCCAAACAATGGTTTGCTGGGTTGGTGAAAAGGTTAGAAGTTGTTTCATGGCATAATGGGAGGCTTGATAAACAAGTGGTGGGTAGCGCGACATATAGCGATAGCATCGAGACAACTAGCATAGCAAAGATAGTAGTGAGATCCAAGGTGACGGTCATCTTGTTTGAGATCCCACTAGGAAGAAGAACGAGTCCATGAAGAAGATGAAGCCACGTAGACAAACAAGCGTAGTCGAACGAATCCTCACGATCGCAACGAAACCGGAACTAACGAGAAGAAGCACAACCAGAAAGAAGCAAACAACATGGTAAACACACAACACACAACATGACATGATGCTCAACCAAGTATGGTGCATGACAAGGCTAGATGATGCTACTCATGGCAAGAGATGATGCAAGCAAGAACATCACAACAAGCAAGTTTAAATGAGGCCGGAAACAACATATAACAATTCCGGTAAGTCCTCATATGCAAATTTTGAATTCGGCCCAGATCTGAAAAACCCTTATGTTGGAGTTGTTAAACCGCAAGTTAACATGCACCATGATGATCTACACAATTTTCTAGTCAAGTTACATACAAAGTTCATTTAATTCGGAGCTACGACCTAGAAGATTTGAGTAAAACAAGTTGAACATTGCATTGATGCAAAATGCATTCCAACATCAAGCACACACTCTCAAAACATGGTTCCAACAAGGCAATGCGAATCTACACACAAAACCAATCAAGTTTCATACAGAGCATGCTCCAAATGGAGCCACGGTTCATTACATACACACGAAACAAGATTAAAGGACAAGCTATTCAGAACAGCAACTAGGCATATAAGAAAGCATCAAAACAACATGCTACAAGTACAACATAGGCACAAATATGACATGAACTCAAAGTACATATATCATGCTTCAAATATCATCAAGGTTCAGGTTCATAGGCATCAAGATTACTCCAACATGATCAAAGAAAAAAGCTACTTTATATCACAGATTATGACTATGAAAAACAGGGCATAAACATGAGCAGAGTTAGTATGATGACATGTTGGAGGCAAGAAATAATTAAGCTACATTGCAAGAACATGGCATCAAAAGGTATAGCATGCTATGACATAACCTGGAGCTCAAATAGCTTAACATGGCATATACATATGATCAACAGGTTCATGGCATTCATCAAAACAAGATGCAAATATGAAATAGCAGATTCTCAGACTTTGTGAAAATCTGGGAATGCAAAACAACAACATTATGATGCCGACTTTGGAGGCACATAAAAGCAAGCATAGAAATTCTAATAAACATGCAAAGGTCATGAACATGTAGTAGGCATGACATACATCGAAAGAAACCAAAGGCACGATTTATAAGATGGATAGGTTGATTACAATTAGCTTTGCCAAATGGAACATATTGTTGACAGACTGACAGATTTATCATGATGACAAGTTGAGAGCAAGAAAGAGACATGCTACATCAACTTATAATTGCAAAAAAGGGCATGGATCGATAGAGCATAACATGGTCTTCAAAACATGCTCACTGGACATCTCCAAATATGCATAGATTTTACTGTAGTATCAAGCAAACATGACAACATAATATAACAATTTCAGACTTAGTAGTTTTTCAACAAGTGCAAAAATAGCAACATTATCTTGGCATGTTTGCAAGCTTGTTTCACTCACATCATGGCAAGTCATGGTATGAAATAAATACCAGCATCAATAAGACATAAAAATGAAGCAAAGTCATGTTGACACAATGCCCATATCACACATGCATTAATTCACACGAAAAAGACAAAAGGGCAAGTTATAATAGTTGTCTGTAGCTAGCAGCAACATGCACTTTTGCAAAAGAGATAAGCATGTCAAGATGTATCCTACTATGTATGAAAATGCAACCATCATCTAGAGCATAGAGAGACGAACATTTTGACATATTATGCACGAAAAATGGAGCAACATGCACAAAGTTACAAGCAGACAAAGATGCCAACATAATATGATTTTTCAGGGACTTGGTGAAAAAAAACCTCTGGGGAAAAGTGGACGAGGGGATCCGAGACGGAGCGGTGTGGTTCGGCATGGTGCTGTGTTTGGTTCATTGGTCGCAGGCGAAACGGGAGGAGGAGATCTAGATCTGGAGCTCCGGTGGAGGCGCGCGATGGAGGTGGCTAGAGACGGCGGTTCTAGCGGCGGGGCGACAGGCGAACGACGGGGAACAGATGGGAGGCGGTGGAGGTGATCGCATCCGGGCCGGAGGAGCCCGTTCCCGGCGCTGGCGGCGAGCTCTGACCGGCGAGGAGCTCGGTCGGCGGCGGGGATGAGCGAGGGCGGCGCAGGGAGTTAGGCCATGGGGCGCGGGGAGACGGGGTTCGGTCACCGGTGGACTCCGGCGCGAGGCAGGACGAAGGCAGAGCGGGACAGAGGCGGCGGAGCTTCAGCACGGAGGCGGCGACACTCGTGCTCCGGCGAGCTTCTCCCGGAGCGGCGACGGAGGAGTGCAGCGAGGCGCGGAGGAGCGCTGCGGAAGGAGGAGCGCGGGGCGCTGCGGGTTGGGGCGGCGGGCGCTAGGGCCCCGGATGGGCTAGGGCAGGCCCTAGATGGGCTTGGCAGGGCCACGGTGGCGGGGAGAGGAGCTGGGGGCGAGGTGGCGTGTGGGGATTAATGACTAATGTCTACACACGCCTCTATTCTTGTAGACTATGTTGGGCCTCCAAGCGCAGAGGTTTGTAGGACAGCAGCAATTTCCCTCAAGTGGATGACCTAAGGTTTATCGAACTCAGGGAAGTAGAGGTCGAAGGTGGTCTCTCTCAAGCAACCCTGCAACTAAGATACAAGAAGTCTCTTGTGTCCCCAACACACCTAATACAACTAGGAGTTGTATAGGTGCACTAGTTCGGCGAAGAGATGGTAAAATATGGATGATAGGAGTGGCAAAGCAAAGTAATATAAATCTGTAATAAAAAGTGCAGCAAGCAAACAAGGGGTAAACGGGAGCACAAATGGTATTGCAATGGTGGAAACAAGGCCTAGGCTTCATACTTTCACTAGTGGCAACTCCCAACAATATTAACATAACCGAATCACATGATATTTCCCATAAAACATGCAATGGAGACGCACTTGGAGGTCATTCCTTTGTGGTCAAGAGAGGACGAGAATTATGTAGGGCCACAAAAGCACACCTCAAAGTTCGTAATTCTCAATCTATGGATTTCCCAATGTCACCGCGGCCATCCAAAGAGAGTACCACAATCACCACAACATATCTCAAGGATAGTCAAAGACAAGCACCAAGAGACTCTCAATCTTCAATCAACACACAAAAGAGGAAATCACTCATGAAAATATTCTTCTAACCCATGTCCAATAGACCGCTGTCACCTTGGTCTCGGGGATTATACTAGATAAAGACAAGTGAGTACATCAATCCAATACATAGAGGAAGGGGAAATAGCATGGGATCACCCTAGATTAACATAGCCTATGATCACAACGAAGATCACATCATGGGAGAGAGAATTGACCGCATAGCTACTGGTAGAAACCTCAACCCCGAGGAGGAACTACTCCCGCATCATGGAGGGAGGAAGCAACGTCGATGGAGATGAATCCGGGGGCACTTCCCCGTCCCGGCAAGATGCCGGCACAGGAATTCCGATCCCCCGAAACTTGGTGGCGATGGCGGCGGAGATCGGAATAGCTTCTGGAGAAAAGGGGTCTGGAATCAGGGTTTCCGCGACGCGGTGTAAATATATGCCAAAGGGGGTCACCAGAGGAGGTAAGGGGGGCCCAGGCGGCCTGGCGAGGTGGCCAGGGGTGGGGCCGCCCCCTCAGGGCGCCTGGAGCCCCTCTGGCCCCCTCTGGCCCTACTTCTGCCGCATGGAAGCTTCTGGAGCGCTGATTTTTTATATATTTTTCCCGGAATTTTTCTGGCAATTTAAGTAATGGGAAAACCTTAAATACAAAAACAACAGAAAACAGAAACTGGCACTGGGGTGCACTGAGTTAATAGGTTAGTCCAAATATGATCAAAAGTGTATGTAAGTGCATAAATATCATAGCAATATCACACAAATGAGGCATGGAGCAAGCAGAAATTATAGATACGTTTTGGACGTATCAACATCCCCAAGCTTAATTCCTGCTCGTCCTCGAGTAGGTAAATGATAACAAGCATAATTTCTGTGGTGACATGCTATCAACCATATAAGAACTTTTCACAGTCACATGACAAATGCTTACTGAGATAATGAATCTTTAGTAATTAAATTGCCTCATGAGAATATCACAAAGAACTGAAAGTTTTACAATATGATACTGAAACACCCAATAGATTTGTAGTGAGTATGATGTGCAAACATGACAAAGTGATACCTCGCTTGCCCCCTTTAGTGAAGCAAAACATAAATGCAGGAGAACCTCCGAAGTTTAAGTGACGACTAGATACAATGATTTCAGAATAAGCGATATCATAATCATGCAGAAGACAATGGTACTTTGGGACAATGCACATTACACTCAGAATGACAATCATGCTCTCAATAGTTGGTGCTTTGAAGAAAGAAGGTGGAGACTCAACATAAAAGTAAAAGAATGGCCCTTCGCAGAGGGAAGCAGGGATTACTCATGTGCTAGAGCTTTTTATTTTGAAAACATAGAAACAATTTTGTCAACGGTAGTAATACTTCATATGTGTTAAGCATAAGACATCCTATAAGTTGCAAGCCTCATGCATCGAATACCAATAGTGCTCGCACCTTGTCCTAATTAGCTCGGATTTCCATGGATTATCATTGCATCACATATGTTTCAACCAAGTGTCACAAAGGGGTACCTCTATGTCACCTGTACAAAGGTCCAAGGAGATAGATCGCATTTGATTTCTCGTTTTTGATAGATCTCAACTTGAGGACATCCATACCGGGACAACATAGAAAATAGATAATGGACTCCTCTTTAATGCTTAAGCATTCAACAACGGATAATATTCTCATAAGAGATTGAGGATTAATGTCCAAGCTAAAACTTCCACCATGATACATGGCTTTGGTTGGCGGCCCAATGTTCTTCTCTAAAAATATGCATACTCAAACCATTCAACTCATGGCAAATCACCCTTACTTCAGACAAGACGAACATGCATAGCAACTCACATGATATTCAACAAAAGTGTAACAGTTGATGGCGTCCCCAGAAACATGGATACCGCTCAACAAGCAACTTATAAGAAATAAGATACATAAGCGACATATTCTTTACCACAATAGTTTTTAAGCTACTTTCCCATGAGCTATGTATTGCAAAAACAAGGAATTATTTTGAAGGTTTTAAAGGTAGCACATGTAAATTTACTTGAGTGGCGGTGAAATACCACATATAGGTAGGTATGGTGGACTCATATGGCATAACTGGTTTCAAGGATTTTGGATGCACAACCAGTCAGTCCGCTTAGTACAGGTGAAGGCTAGCAAAAGACTGGGAGCGACCAACTAAGAGAGCAATGACGGCCATGATCATGCAGAGCGACAAAGCAACATTGAATCGGGCATGGAAGTTATATCACTACTCAGAAATTAAAGATCATCAAGGCTTGGTAGACTTTCTTTACAGTCTTAAATATGCGTGAGCATATGCCAAGTCAATCAAAATAAATTCTTGGAGGAAGATATCACTAAACCATACCACATCATAGGCAAACAAATCATGCTGGTACTTCAGTAACACATTAAGAACCCCCAGCTATTTGAGACTAACCATAAGAAAACACGAACTACTAGGCACCACTATGCACATAGCATTTTTATCATAGACATATCAACCAGTGCCACAGAAGCCAACTCTCTTAACAAGATAAGCATGATAACTCAAGAGAGTTCCAGAAGCAACAACCTAAACAAAAGCACTTAAAAAGATAAGCATGAAAACTAAGAGCTAAGCATGACAGCAGCTATGAAAAGATAAAGAACACACACGGCAAAGATAAGCATAAAAATCCTATGTTGTGTTCTAGGTTGAAGTGGAGCGTATTTCTATCCCGAACAATGAATGCTAGGATCTAACTTATTATGAACAGCAAGCAAAGCTAAAGAAAACTAAAAAGGAAACTAAGAGCAAGACGCTCCAAGCATAGCACATAACGCATGAAGTGATTAAAATATAGTGGAACGAAAGACGAACTGATAATTGTTGATGGAGAAGGGGATGCATGGGGGCATCCCCAAGCTTAGACGCTTGAGTCTTCTTGAATATTTCTTGGGGGTGCACGGGGGCATCCCCAAGCTTGAGCGTTTGACCCTCCTGAATCTTTTTATCATCTTCCCTCGCACACTTGAAAACTCCCTTCATACATAACTCATCATAATCTGATTAGCGAGGTTAGTACCCATAATAAAATAATTTTTTCCTTGCTGTAAATAAGGATAATCTTGAAGGGCTACTGTTTCTCAAGATTGCCAAAAGGTTTTTGCAAAGAAAAAGCAAGCTCAAGGTTTGCAAAACGAAGGAAAGGCAAAACAGGACAGAATCTGTGAAAAACAGACCAGCAGGTAGTAAATAATTTTTTCGGGGCACTTCTGCAACTCAAATCAAAAAACTCAGAACAGTCGCCCCGAAAGCCAATTGTATAGAGCACGCTGTCGAAAAAATTCAGACCAAAAAGATGATCTGGTGATTTTATACGAATTTTTCTGTCCAAGTACAGAATCTGTTTCCTGGACAGCACGTCACAACTTTTGAACTTTCTTGCAATCAGAGGCTAAACTTGGCACAAAGCTGAAAAGTAAAGATACAATGATGATGCTACTGTAGTAACAAACATCAAGACCACTAAAACTGAAAGAACAAACTGAAAGCAAAGATAACAAGGGTTGTCTCCCTAGAGCTCTTTCTTTATAGCCATAAAGATAGGCTTAAGACTTTAATGATGCTCTCGTAGGAATAAGAGTTGAAAAACAAAAGAGAGCATCAAGAAGCAAATACCAAACACATTTAAGCCTAACATGCTTCCTATGCATAGGAATATTGCAATAGAATAATTCATTGAAGCACAAAGCAATAAGCATAGGAAGACAAAACACGTGTAGCTTCAAAACCTTCACCATAAAGAGAGGGAACTTGATATTATTGAAATATCTATAAGCATATGTTCCCTTCTCGTAATAATTTTCAGTGGGATCACGAATAAACTCAACAATATAAGCATCACATAAAGCATTGTTACCATGATCCACATGCAAAAAGGTACTCTTACTCTCCACATAAGCATAATCTTTCTCATTGGTAATAGTGGGAGTAGGACTATCATAAACAACTTGAACACTATAGAGTAATTGTGTATTAGGAAGATGGTGTTCAACAAGGGAGTAATTCCCTCCATGATTATGACAAGTTTCATAAGGATAATTTCTCCTTATGTCATAGGTACCTTTATAATCACTATAGATTGGAGTCATAACATCATCATGGTAGAGAAGAGCATTATCATTGCTAGCAACTATATTTGTAAACATGTTGTCTTTATTCTTACTAGCAAAAGAATTATCAATTATCACATCACTAGTGGGTAAAGGATTTCCAATCCTATCATCCCCAAGCTTAGAGCTTTCCATATCATCACTTTCAGAGTTGGTACCAAAAAGATTTTCAAGATCATAAGTAGCATTATCATCATTTTCCCAATCACGATAAGTAACATGCATATCATAATCAAAATCATCTTCAATAGTACCTACGGACGTATCATCAAGATGATAATTAAGACAATAAACTTCACCTTCTTCTTTAAACTTACAACCGTTAGGATAAAAGTTGATGGGAGGAATATGCTCAGGCCAGGTTGATACCCATTCTTCTTCCTTCTTGCTCCTCTTCCTCCTCTTTTTCTTCTTCTTCACCTTAGGAGGGAGTGGTTGGAGATGAAACTTCTCCACATATCCTGGTTTATCATTAGGAACAATAGGGGAAACTTGGGAGAAACTCTCCTTTTTATTAGCAGAAATATAAGAGACATTTTTATACTTTGGTAAAGTTCCCTCCTTTCTAATCTTACTTATGTAATCATTTTCATGGCAATTAACAACACAATAGAGATGGCAATTTTGCAAAGTGTTTTTTATTCCTATGGCATTAACATCTAGCCAAGAAGTCTTTTCTGATAACTCTTCACACATCAAAAATAACATAAGCTCCTCATAAAGATCAGAGGTGATCATGTTATCACACAACTGGTTAACAGTTATGTTTTGAAAGTGCATGCATTGAAAATTAAAGTGACCCTCTATACAGCAAAGTTCACAAGTAAAAGGATAAAGGTCACACAATTCTCTAGCAATTTCATTTAAATCTCTGACCCAAGTGATTGTTCTTTCATGCTTATGTTGCTTACAATACTTCTCTTCTTCAATCATAGGCCTTTCACAAGGTCTATCCACTCCACAAAAATTAACATGCTTATATAAAACTTCATTTTTAGGAATTGGATCATGCATGTTGCAATCATCATGAACAATTTCATTTTCTTTGCAAATCTCTTTAAAAGGTTCATGATGCTTGTTCCAATCCTCCATAGGCATATTAAGATGTGAAGCAAAAGATTTGAGGAAATCAACAAGGAGTTGAGAATCCAGCCCAAACTTAGTACTAAACTTATTAAAACTTGTAGTTTCAACAAAGGACTTAATGCAATCATACTCATAAATTATACCTCACTCTTTACCTTTGTCGATCTCCCAATCTTCAGTGTTGCGTTGAATTCTTTCAAGGAGTTCCCATTTAGCATCAATCTTTTCGTTTGTGAAAGAACCCATAGAGGAAGCATCGAGCAAATCTTTATCCTGTCGAGAGAGCCTCGCATAGAAGTTACTAATAATCATATCTTTAGGGAGCCCATGGTTAGGACATTTTAGCATTAACGTTTTCAGTCTCCCCCAAGCTTAAGCTATGCTCTCTCCGTCATGAGGATAGAAATTATAAACATAATTCCTATTCTCATGGACTTCATGAAGAGGATAAAACTTGGAGTAAAAGAGAGACTGGATCTCTTCCCAATCCAGTAGGTGAGAGTCATCTAGTAGCCTATACCATTCCAATGCTTTTCCTTTCAGTGACAAGGCAAATAATTTCCTCATGACTCCATCTCTTGTCAAACCTGAAATCTTAAACAACTCACAAAGTTCTGTAAGTTTCAACAAATGAATACTAGGATTGACTGTCCCATCATAACAATCATTCCTAATTATTTCAATTATCCTAAGTGGTATTTGGAACGGGATACATTCAGTAGGTGGAGGAGACTTCTCTACCACGGGTGTGGTAAAGCGGCCTTCCCCAAGCAGCGAACTAAGAGTGCGGTTTTCCATAAACATAACTAGTGAAACTAAAAACAAGAAACGAAAAGATTTAATTGCAAGATCTAAAGATATACCTTCAAGCACTTACTTCCCCGGCAACGGCGCCAGAAATAGCTTGATGTCTACACACGCCTCTATTCTTGTAGACTATGTTGGGCCTCCAAGCGCAGAGGTTTGTAGGACAGCAGCAAATTCCCTCAAGTGGATGACCTAAGGTTTATCGAACTCAGGGAAGTAGAGGTCGAAGGTGGTCTCTCTCAAGCAACCCTGCAACTAAGATACAAGAAGTCTCTTGTGTCCCCAACACACCTAATACAACTAGGAGTTGTATAGGTGCACTAGTTCGGCGAAGAGATGGTAAAATATGGATGATAGGAGTGGCAAAGCAAAGTAATATAAATCTGTAATAAAAAGTGCAGCAAGCAAACAAGTGGTAAACGGGAGCACAAATGGTATTGCAATGGTGGAAACAAGGCCTAGGCTTCATACTTTCACTAGTGGCAACTCCCAACAATATTAACATAATCGAATCACATGATATTTCCCATAAAACATGCAATGGAGACGCACTCGGAGGTCATTCCTTTGTGGTCAAGAGAGGACGAGAATTATGTAGGGCTACAAAAGCACACCTCAAAGTTCGTAATTCTCAATCTATGGATTTCCCAATGTCACCGCGGCCATCCAAAGAGAGTACCACAATCTGTCGGAGTACTAAGGTGGGGGTACCTTAGTACCCCAACTTGTGCACGGGCAGTAGCAGCTTCCCGCGGCAGGGCTTACCACGCGCTTGCCAAGGCCCGCTCTGGTCCCTATGAAGCCGTTCAAGAACAAAGTATCCAAGTTAAGAGACAAGACCCCGGCAAGAGGAACTTGCCGGGAAGGCCGCACCAGGCTCAAGGGCATCTTTTCCACACGAGACCCTGGCAGGAGGTGCTTGCCAGGAAGGCCAAAGGATAACACCGCAGAAGATACATCGCGGCGCATCCTGCGCCCCGGCGGGGCCCGGGAAGCGGCAAGCTTCCGGGCCCGGCAAGATAGCGGCCCCGGCAAGGTGCTTGCCGGGGGAAGCACACACTGTGTGGCTGCGCTCCAGCTCATTCGGCCACGCGTCGCCCTGGGGCCCTTCCGGGGGCACGTGGCAGAAGGCTGTGCTGCCTGAGGGACACGCTGGCGAACCGCGGTGACGAGGCTACCGCCGTGGCGAACGGAGACGCATGGACAGACGCTTTTGGGGTCGACGGCGACGGGCATTCAATGCCCTTGTCCCCCACCGTCAAGGTTAGGTGAAGACCACTGTTCATCCACTGTTCATACACTGTTCATGCACTGTTACAACTACCACCGCTTTTACTTTTTTACCCTCCTCTAACGTTGACACCTGTCGGTGACCCCTTTGAGCTATAAAAGGAGGCCCATGCACAACGTAGAGGGGGTTCGATCCCAGAAACTCACACACTCCCTCGCTCGGTGTAGCTGGTACTGTAGATCTTCAAGCTCCCGAGCCCATGAACTTAAGACAACCAAAGCAGGAGTAGGGTTTTACGCGTCCGCGCGGCCCGAACCTGGGTAAACTGCCCGCGTGTGCTCCTCGATCAGCTCTCCGTGCTCCCTCCGCTCCCTTACCGCAACGTAGAAGGGGCTCCGGTCCCATAGGTGCTCGTGGGAGGACAGTTTCCCCCGACATCTTTGGCGCGCCAGGTAGGGGGCGTCGAGGTTGTGCGAACCTGATCCGGCGCTCACGCGGGCGCAACCTTCAGCAACCTCTCCAGCTTCATCAATTTCATCAACTACAACGACATGCCTCCGAAGAGGCCCGTCTGCGTCGCTCCCACCGCCACCAAAACCGACGGTTGGTGGGGTAGACGCTGGCGGAGGGGTGGACGCCGGCGAGAACGCTCGCGGCGCCGCCAAATCCAAGGACAAGACGGACGACCGGGCGAATTCCAAGGCCTCGGCGTCCGTGCATGCACCACGTCCCTCTCAGGAGGTGCCAGACCAGCAGCGCCGTGGTACAGGAGGTACCATACGCTTGCTGGGACGGGGACAAACCGGTGGGTCGCGGGACGCTCAAGGCCAGCGTGCTGGTACGAGCAAGGTGCGGTCGCCGGCGCGAGAACATGCTCCTTCTAACGCGGTTAGAAGTCCGAGCGTGTCTCGCTCCTCGCACCGTTCGCCACCGTTTCCCTCCTCTCCAGCAGAAGCCCTGGCCAGGGCTCAGCTGCTCCTCGACTTCCCTCCAGCGGCAGACAAGGCCGAAGACTGGAGGGCGACGATCCAGAGCCTCATCGCCTTCGCCAACAATGACACGCCGCAGCAGCCGGCAACGTCACGGCCGCGGCAAGTCGACCAAACGAAGGCCGATGGAGATAAGACCGCCAGGGGTGCAACTACCGTGCACTCCCCGCCGCGGAAGTAGAAATCACCACCCCACCGGATCAACGTCGACGACGACTCCACGGCGTCGTCGGATCCGCGGGCTCGTCGTGACCAGCGCCAAGTCCTAGACGACAGGCGACAGGAGGACGCTCGAACTCGCATCGAGCGTCGAAGAGAAGCCAGACGACAGTCTGATCAGCGCGCCGGGACCGCTGTTGATATGCACGCGCCCGGTGAACCAGGCGACTTGCCGTACGCGGCAGGCTGCCCTGCGTTCACCCGAGAGCTGCGGCAAGTCCAGTGGCCCAGCATGAAGAACTTCAAGCCCGACGTACCCGAGAAGTACGACGGCAAGACGCACCCCTCGGAATTCCTCAGCATCTACACCATTGCGGTGCAGGTTGCCGGGGGACGCGACGAGAAGATTCTGGCCAACTACTTCCCGCTCGTGCTTAAGCCAAACGTTAGGTCTTGGCTTATGCACTTGCCGGAAAGCTCCATCTCTTCTTGGGCGGATTTGTGCCACCAGTTTGTTGGCGCCTTCACGGGCGGCCACAAACCCCACGGCCAGGAGAGCGATCTCCACATCCTTGCCCAGAAGGAGGGAGAGTCCCTGCGCAAATACATCCAGAGGTTCAGCCGCGTGCAACACAACATTCCCGATGTCCACCCAGCCGCGGTTATCAGCGCGTTCCACCAGAACGTGCGTAACCGTCGGATGAGGGAGGAGATGGCCATGACCAAGATCCAGGACGTCAGCGAGCTTTATGCTCTGGCTGACAAATGTGCACGTGCTGAAGAGGGGAGGAGACTCCCCGGAGAGGATACCGGCGCGGGAGGAAGCGACAGCGAGGATGCCGCCCCGACAAGGAAAGGCCGACGGCGAAATAACAGGAAGAAGAAGAACAAGGAGGTACTGGTTGTCGAGCAGTCCGGCAAGGAGGCTCCCGCCAAGAAAACACAGGCTGGTGGCTTCGGCAAGGAGGCCGCCCCTGTAGCGGCAGCCGACAAGCAGGACGGCTCCGACAAGCAGTACTGCAAGATCCACCGCACCAAGGGCCATGATCTCCAGAACTGCAAGAGAGTAGAGTACCTCGTAGAGCAACAGAAGGCTGAATACGAGCGTCGCGACAAGGAGAAGGCCCAAGGAGGCGGAGGAGAGCCCAGCAAGAAGCGGCCGTTCAATGGCCGGGGAGGGCGCCGCGGCAAGGCCAAGCAGCGGCAAGGTGACAGACCTCCCCGGGGCCGCGACAAGGATGAGGACGAAGATGATGACGAGGACATGGATGAAGGAGGTACAAGCGAGCAGGAGTTCCAGAAGGCCACGGAGGTTCTGTGCGTCGACGGAGGTGCCTCTCTGCACACTTCCCACCGCCAACTCAAACAGTGGGTGCGGGAAGTGAATGTAGCCGAGCCACCCGTCGAGTCACGCAGGCTGCTGAAATGGTCCGGCACGCCCATCGTCTTTGACCTTGAGGATCACCCTGACCGCACAATAGCGGTCGGGTGCTTGCCGATGTTGGTCTCACCAACTATCCGCAACCTCAAGGTCACGAAGATGTTGGTTGACGGCGGGGCCGGCCTCAACTCGATCTCCGCTGCTGTGATCAAGAAACTACAGATCCCTGACAGCGAGCTCGAAGAAACCGGGACGTTCCAAGGGATCAACCCGGGAAGGAGCAAGCCGAAGGGGAAGATCACGCTGCCAGTGACCTTTGGGGGGTGCTCAACTTCAGGACGGAGAGGATCACGTTCAACATTGCCGATATCCCATTACCATATAATGGGATACTTGGCCGTCCTGCCCTCGCCAAGTTCATGGCAGCTTCCCACTACGCATACAACGTACTCAAGATGCCGGGGCCGATAAGCGTCATCTCTGTCCCCGGCGACAAGAAGGATGCGCTAATCTGCGCCGACAAGATCTACTGGGATGCAGCAGCCGCAGCAGACAGTAACACACTTGCCGCTGAAGCTCCCGGGGGGAAGACCAAGACCAAGTCTGGCAAGAGCTCTGGGGCCCACTCCGGCAAACGCACCTCTTCGGAGTGCTGCGCTGCCGTCGAGGACGCACCATCGAGCTCCACCGGCAAGTGCAAGAAAGGAATGGCAGCTCCACCGGCAACCAAGAAGGTGTCCGCCAGGGAGGACGGCACTGGTGGTACTTTCACCATCAGTGCTACACTTGACCCCAAATAGGAAAGCGCGCTCGTTGCCTTCCTGCGGGCGAATGTCGACGTGTTTGCATGGCAACCGTCTGACATCCCCGGCGTTCCCAGGAAGGTAATTGAGCACAAGCTTGCTGTTTGTCCTCACGCGCGGCCCGTCAAGCAGAAGGTCAGGAAGCAAGCTGTGGAGCGCCAAGAGTTCATTGCCGAGGAGATAAAGAAGTTGGAAGCAGCAGGCCTAGTTAGAGGCGTAATCCATCCTACGTGGTTGGCCAATCCAGTTGTTGTGCGCAAAGCCAATGGGAAGTGGAGACATTGTATAGACTTCACTGATGTGAATAAAGCATGTCCCAAGGATCCATTCCCCTTGCCGCGCATCGACCAGATTGTTGACTCCACCGCCGGATGTGAGTTGCTTTCGTACCTCGATGCATACTCAGGCTACCACCAGATATTCATGGCCAGGGAAGATGAAGAGAAGACTGCATTTATTACTCCATGTGGCACATACTGCTTCATACGCATGCCCTTTGGATTGAAGAATGCAGGCTCGACATTTGCAAGGGTGGTACACACTGCTTTTGAGCCACAGATACACAGAAATTTAGAAGCCTACATGGATGATATAGTGGTCAAGAGCAAGAGCAAGGATACCCTGATTCAAGATCTGGAAGAAACTTTTGAGAATCTGCGCAAGATACAGCTCAAGTTGAACCCCGAGAAGTGCGTCTTCGGAGTCCCCTCCGGCAAACTTCTCGGGTTCTTCGTATCCCAGAGGGGGATTGAAGCCAATCCCGACAAGATAAAAGCCATCGAGCATATTGAAGCCCCGAAGCGTGTCAAGGACGTAAGGAGACTTGCTGGTTGTGTGGCTGCCCTCAGCAGGTTCATTTCAAAGTCTGCAGAACGCGCCCTGCCTTTCTTCAAAATCTTGAAAAAGGCAGGTCTTATGAAGTGGACTCCGGAAGCGGAGGCAGCGCTGCAAGACTTGAAAGGATACCTGTCCTCCACTCCAATACTTGTCGCACCTAGACCACAAGAGAAGTTGCTGCTGTACTTAGTGGCAACCAATCAAGTGGTTAGTGCTGCGTTAGTAGCGGAAAGGGAGGCGGAGGAAGAGCCCACGGCTCCGGCAAGTACTTCCAGCGACAAGCAGGGGGCTTCCCCGACAAGCTCTGGCCCCGACAAGGAGAAGTCTGCGCAGGAACAAAGAGAAATGCGAAAGAAGATGGTGCAGCGCCCAGTGTATTTCGTAAGTTCGCTCTTGCAAGGAGCTAGATCAAGATACTCTGGGGTGCAGAAGCTACTTTTCGGCCTCCTCATGGCCTCAAGGAAGCTGCGCCATTACTTCCAAGAACATGAGATAACAGTGGTCACTCGCTTTCCGTTGAAGAGGGTATTGCAAAATCCAGAAGCAACAGGCAGGATCGTCGAGTGGGCACTGGAACTATCAAGCTTTGGTCTCAAGTTTGAGAGCACTTCGACTATACAGAGCAGAGCTTTGGCAGAGTTCATAGGGGAATGGACCCCCACACCAGATGAGGAAGTTCCAGAAACAAGTGTTCCCGTCCAAGAAACAAGCCAAGAGTGGATAATGTACTTTGACGGTGCTTTCTCGCTGCAAGGCACCGGTGCTGGCGTGGTACTCATAGCGCCCACCGGGGAGCACCTGAAGTACGTTGTTCAGATGCATTTTCCCAAGGAGCAAGCGACAAACAATACTGTCGAGTATGAAGGATTGCTTGCCGGCCTCAGAATTGCGGCCGAACTTGGGATCAAGAAGCTGGTTGTGCGGGGGGACTCACAGTTGGTGGTCCGACAAGTAAACAAGAGTTACCAAAGTCCCTTGATGGAAGCTTATGTCGAGGAAGTGAGGAAGCTTGAAGAACACTTTGAAGGCCTGCAAATGGAGCACGTTCCAAGAGCTCAAAATGATATTGCAGATGGCCTATCAAAGTGTGCCGCCATGAAGTTACCTGTGGAACCAGGGACCTTCGTGCTCAAGCTAACTCAGCCATCTGTTACACCGTTAGTTGGACAAAGCAAGAAGAGGAAGTTGATCTCCGGTGACTACTTGCCGGCGGATCTTCCTGAAGCCGCCGCCAAGGTCCCCAAGGTCAACAACCAAAATGCTGAGGAACAGTCTGCTCCTGCGGATCCAAGGGTCTGTATAGTTGAAGCAGGCGTTCCCGACAAGCCTTGCCCCGGCAGGCTTGCCGGGGAACCTTCAGCTCCGGCAGAGCCGCAGGTTCTTGCCGTAGCAGCTGAGGTTCCCGCAGCAGCACTGATGCCTTTAGTCCTTGTTGTTGAGCCTCAAGCTCCAGCATGGGCACAGAAGATAGTCCATTTTCTTCAAACCGGAGAACTTCCCGATGAGCCAGAAGAGATAGAGAAGATTACCAGACAGTCAAGTATGTACCAGTTCGTCGACAACGAACTGTACAGAAGAAGACTTAATGGAGTCAGGTTGAAGTGCATTTCCCGGGAAGATGGACAGAAGCTGTTGGCAGAGATACACAGAGGCATATGTGGCCACCACATTGGCGCAAGGGCACTTGTCGGGAAGGCGTTCCGGCAAGGGTTCTTCTGGCCAGAAGCCCTCCAAGATGCAACTGCACAAGTAACCAAGTGTGAAGCGTGCCAGTTCCATGCCAAGCAAATTCACCAGCCAGCTCAAGCTCTCCAGACAATCCCTTTGTCCTGGCCCTTCTCGGTCTGGGGGCTCGATATCCTCGGCCCCTTCCCCCGCGCAGTCGGGGGCTTTGAGTACTTGTACGTTGCAATCGACAAGTTCACAAAGTGGCCAAAAGTGGAACCGGTGAGGAAGGTTACAGCACAGTCAGCAGTGAGGTTCTTCAGGTCAATTGTTTGCCGTTTCGGAGTCCCTAACAGGATCATCACCGACAACGGCACACAGTTCACAAGCCGCACCTTCATGCAGTACGTCCAAGACCTTGGCGCCAAGGTCTGCTTTGCTTCCGTTGCTCACCCGAGGAGCAACGGTCAAGCAGAAAGGACAAATGCTGAAGTGCTGCGCGGGCTCAAGACAAGAACCTTCGACAGGCTGCACAAGTGCGGAAGAAACTAGATAGAGGAGTTGCCGGCGGCTCTTTGGTCAATCAGGACGACACCAAATCGAGCCACAGGGCAGACACCCTTTGCTCTAGTCTATGGAGCAGAGGCAGTTCTCCCCACGGAACTCGTATACGGGTCTCCTCGAGTGCTCGCTTACGATGAGCTCGAGCAAGAGCAGCTGCGACAAGATGATGCATTGCTCCTTGAGGAGGAACGTCTCCAGGCTGCTGTACGAGCTGCTCGATACCAGCAAGCTTTGCGCCGCTATCATAGCCGCAAAGTCAAGGCCAGGAGCGTCGAGGAAGGCGACCTTGTTCTTCGGCGTGTTCAGTCCACCAAGAATTCCAACAAGTTGACGCCGAAGTGGGAAGGCCCTTATCGGGTGAGACAAGTCACAAGGCCCGGCGCTGTCCGCCTTGAGACCGAAGAAGGCTTACCGGTGAGAAACTCCTGGAACATAGAGCATCTTCGCAAGTTTCACCCGTAAGGCGCGGTTGCCGAGATCCGCTCCGGCAACCACCTTTTGTACAAGTCTTGCCGCTGTGGCATGTAAACCTTTGTACAAAGCCGGGCGCAGACCCCGTGCATCAGTAAAACTTTTGTGCTTCGCAATACTTGTCATTTCAAGCCTTTCTTTTTACTTGCATACATCATCTGACACTTTGAGAAGCACGCATCCCCGGTAAGCAAGAACAAGCCGCAAGGCTCAATACTTGTGTTTCTTCCTCTTCTCCATTCTCTCTTAAAACAGAAGAAGTGTTCCTCACGCACAAGTTTGCCGGGGGGGGGGGGAGGAGATGGAGGCAGGGACCGAGTGTTGTTCAAAGAAGAAAAGCCTTGCCGGGAAGCAAACAACCCATGAAAGCTAAGTTACCAGAATTTGAGCAGTTCAAATTTTTTATAAAGATTTCTTTAGTTGTCTTCCTTGAACAACCACATTTTGTATGGAAAACCTGTGCGCGGAGGAACCTACCCGTGGCTAACCACGCCCTTACTTTGTTTCGAGCACGCTCAACGGTTTAAGTGAGCTGCGACAAGTGTCGCGCCCTTACTTCGTTTTCGAGTTCGCTCAGCAAGCTAAGTGTGCTGCGACTAGCTACGGCAAGGTTTCTTGCCGGCAAGGCCTTTTCCAGCAGGCTGCTAAGAGTCCAGCACTCAGCGCTCGCGGCAAGGGTCCTTTTGCCGGAAAGTTCCCTAAAAGCGTAGGGTGGATGGCATACAAAGTGAAAAGGCTAAGCAAGGGAGATAACACTGCGTCAATTGCCCAAAATAAAAGTATATATTACAGAGATAACTTGCCGCTGTTCTAATCAACTACTGTCTATGACTTAATCTACAGCGGCAAAGGAAGCAGAAAGAAGGAAGTCTAGTCCCTACGGTCTTCGTCAATCCTCTGGATCTTGCCCACCTTGGCTACAATGTGGGCGACTTGCGCCTTCAACGCCTCCTGGTCAGCTTCGGGCGGCAAGGTCCGGAGGACGTTGACGAGGTTGATGCCGGGGTTGCGGTAGACGATCTTCGACAAGATCCGCTCCATGGTGCCCATACAGAGCCGACGCGCCTCGTCGGCCAGCTGCACGGGGATCTTCTCCCGCAGCCGCGCAAGAGCCGGTGCCACTCCCCTGAAGAACAGACTCAGTTTGGCGCTGTGGGGGAGGTTCTCGTCCGGGGAGTATACGAGGTGCTCCGCCCTCAGCGCCATCATCTCCATATCAATGTTGGCGGCGAAGGTGACAAGTTCGACCGTCCACTGCTCCACTGCCCGGTTGAAGTTGTTCTGCGAGATGGCGGCGCTCTCCACCAAGGCCCTTTCTTTGCGGAGTTCGTCCTTCAGCTTCGTCTCGCGGCCCCGGGCGGCGTCGAGCGAGTCAGTGAGGGTGGAGACCTTCAGCTCTAAATCAGCAATGGAGTTCCTGGCGTCAGTGAGCTCTTTACCCTTCTCGGAGAGGCGGATTTGCAACTCCGAGTTGGTGTGAGCGTCTTTCTCCCGCGCCACATTGAGCGCGGTGACCCTTTCTTCGCTCGCCTTCAAGTACAGCTCCGTCTGCGCCACCTTGGCCTCCAGATCCTTCTTGGCGGTCTCTGCGGCAGCTGCGGCATCCCTCGCCTCCCGCAGAGCCCCACCAATGGCCTGCTCCCGGGCGGTGAGGTCGTCCTCATGGGTGTCGAAGTCGACCTTCCGCTGGTTGAGTACTCCTTCCCGCCGAGACAGCTCCTCGGCGGCCAATCGCTGCTGCTCCTTGACCTCGGCCTTCTCGAGGACGAATGCCTGCTGCACCCCGGCAAGCTCTTCACGTTCCTCCGCCAAGTTGCGGAGGGCCGCCTGGTTGGCGGCACGGAGCTCCGCGGCGCGCTTCTCCAGGTCAGCTCCAGCCTTGGCAGCCAGAGCCTCTCGAGACTCCAACTTCGCCTGCCTGGCCCGATACAAGGCCAGGAGCCGACGAAGGAGTCTCTCCTCTTCGGGCTCGTCGCTGCCGCCAGGCGCATCCACGACCTTCAGCCCGGCGGAGGCGAGAACCTCCCCATCGAAGGTCTCTCCCTCCGCGGGTGCTCTTGATGAGGACGCCCACGGGACTTGTATAAAAACCCCGTTGGCGGCCTCCAGATAGACGCCCTGCCCAGCCGCGGAGGCGGAAGGGTCGGCGACCGGTGCAGCGTCCGCAGCTCCTGCGGCCTCCAGGCCAGCAGTGCGGTCGCCGGTCCCTTCCCCAGCCGCGGCGTCTGCGGTCGGGGTGGTCTCTTCAGCGGCTGGCTCATCGGCTCCAGCCATTCCCTCGGCGGCAGTGGCGTTGCCGCCATCGCCGTGCACCTCCTCCTCAGCGGTGGTCTCCGTCTCCATCAGCTCTGGAGCGGGAGGATCTAGCAGAAGAAAAAGAAAAGAAAGAATCAAGCAAATATCCAAGAAAGACGAATCCAGGAAGAAGAAATTACAAGGTTTACCTTCGCGGATCTCTTCGACGACGGGGTCCCTCGCCGGGGAATTCTCCCTTGGCGGCGGAGTAGTAGCCCTTGCTGGCGGAGGGACGCTTGCGCCCTCCCTTGGCGGGGTGCTCACCCTTGTCGGGCTGCTCTCCCTTGGCGGGGTACTCGCCCTTGGCGGAGTACCCGCCCTTGGCGGAGCACTGTCCCTCGCCGGGGAGCGCATCCTTGGCGGGGAAGGTGGGGCAAGTGACTCGTCGGGGGCGACTTCCTGGTGCCCCTGTGGCTGCGGCTCCACTTTTGCACAAGACAACAAAATATCAGTAACGACAGCAACCTCAAGCGCGCCCGACGAGCAGAAAATTGAACACATAGACTTACGCTGGGGGCTGCGCTGGGGGCTGCTCCCTGGAGCAGCAGGCTGGTCCGGCAAGTTTGCCGCTGGCGCATCCTCCGTCGCCGCGGCAGGCTCGTCGTCCTCGATAGTGATCACAGGGATCTTGGCCCTCTTCGCCATCCGCTGGGTCAAGGTCCTGGAAACCAAACGAGATCAGAACCAAGCGAGAGAAATCAAGACAAAATCAATGGGAACAGAAAGTGCAAGAGCTTACTCTTCCTCCTCGTCGTCGGAGCTAAGGGCGGAGAAGTCGAACTCCGCCTGGCGCGCTCCAGCGCGAGGAACTGGAGGAGAAGGCTCCCTCGGGCGCTTGGCGGGCTCCGAGGCTGTGGGCTGTGAAGATCCAGCACCGGTCGTCGCCGAGGCCCGAGGGGCGGACGGAGCACCAGAGCCGCTCCGGGAAGATCCTCCTCCGCTTGTCGCTCGCGCTCGGGGCGCCTCCTTGACAACCTCACTCATCGTGGGGGCGCGCGCCGCGCGGCGTCTCGGCTGTTGTCGAGGCGCCTGTGGCCTCGCCGGCTCGGCGGCCTTGCGGAGGCGTTTCTTCTGCTGTTGCAGAGGGCTTGGTGGCGGCGAAGAGTTCTCCGAGGATGATGAGGCGTCGTCAAGATTTAGAGACCCGCCAGAGTCTTCGTCAGAATCTCCGGACTCGGCTTCCTCCTCCTCCTCGGCAGGCCCGCTGGACTCGGTACCCTGCCCGGCAGCCTCGCTCGCCCCGGCAACCTCGCTTGTCCCGGCAAGCTTCCCGGCAGGCTCCCCGGCGAACTCCTCGGGCGCAATCTTTAGGAGCTTGAGGATTTCTGCCTCCTCAGCCTGGCTCACAGCGTCCGCCGCCTCTGCTTCATCCACAGTATATCCGAATTCGCCCGCAGCCGCAGCTGCGGCGGCCTCCTCCATCCTGGAGGCAATATATGCTACATCCCGGTCGGTGGTGTCCTGGGTGAGGCCCTTCTTCTCCTCGGCGTTGCGGGGCTTCTCGACTAAGTTGTCGAAGAGGGCTTGCACGGTTTCCGCTGGAGGCTCCAGCCAGGTGGGGACGACTCCATGCGAGTCGCACTCGGGCATCACCGCGCGGATGGAGCTAAGGGCGGTGTTGTTGCACAGAGGCACCACCCCCCGGGAAGGTTTGAACCACTCCGGGTGGTTGGGGTCGTGCTTAAATAGTTCCTAGACCATCCCCTTCAGCTCCAAGACAGTAAAGTTGTAGTTCAACCCAGGGCGCAACCTCATGCGGTCCGCCGCATTGCCGAATTCCCAAGCGGGCCTCTTCCTCTCCTGCAGAGGGGCAATGCGGCGGCGGAGGAAATCGGCTCCAACTTCTCCCACAGTCAGATTGGCGGCCCGGAGGCGAAGGATCCTGGTGAGGGCGATCTGCAACTTGCTGTCCTCCGGGGCCAAATCGCTCCAATCCTTGCCGCGCACTATTGGAGTTTTGCGCGGCGAGGTAAACGGCTCGGCCTTATCTTCCAGAACCCAGCACCAGTCGGCCCTCCACTCCTCCCACTTGCCACGGAGCTCTCCTTTCAAGTACGCATCCTTCTTGTTCAATCTAAAGATCCAGGAGATACCGCCGGAGAGCGGGGATCCTGACTCTACTCTAGGCGTGAAGAAATGGCGGAAAAGAGCTACATTTGGGTGGACCCCAACATAATTTTCGCACAGATGTGCGAAAACAGCCATCGTAAGGACGGCGTTGGGGGTGAAATCTAGGAGATGGAGGCCGTAGGTGTTCATTACATCGCAAAATAACTCCGAGTACGGAGGGCACAGACCACAGTGGAAGAATGCGGCAAAGTAAAAGTACCCGCCGGGGAACATGTCGATGGCGACGGCGGGGAGGACTCTGGTGCGGGGATGGGCTTTCGTCTCCCTCGACCAGAACAAGTAGTACTTGTCCCGCAGCTCCCGCGGACCGAGCCTCGGCGGGAAGACCACCCTCTTTCTCCGCATAACAGCCAGCTTCGCCGCCTGCTCGGACTTCTCCTTCTTCGTCTTGTCGCCCTTCGGGGCCATGGCGGGGATGGCGGGAAGGTCGACGGCGCTGCGGACGCTGCGGACGGTGGAGGAGGGGGTGGAGCTCAGCTCTCTGTCGGCCCTTGCGGTGGCAAGGTGCGGCGGGGGTTTCTGGAGATTCAAGACAGAATGAAGGCAATGGAGGGAAACTGCCCCTGCTTCCTCTGCTTTTAAGGGGGGAGTGGGGGACGTTCCGCATTTCCCATTAAAGAACAGGCCACGATCTCTCCCACGACGCAATCGACGCGTGCCGTTAGGGAGGGTTGCGGCGGATACGGAGAGGGATACGGCTCGCCGTGGGCCGCGTGTGCCTGTGCACTGTCTTGGGCCTGGCCCAACAGCGCTCGGCACCGTGTGTGGCCCAGGCCCGGGGGCTCCTATCGGTGTACTAAGGTGGGGGTACCTTAGTACCCCAACTTGTGCACGGGCAGTAGCAGCTTCCCGCGGCAGGGCTTACCACGCGCTTGCCAAGGCCCGCTCTGGTCCCTATGAAGCCGTTCAAGAACAAAATATCCAAGTTAAGAGACAAGACCCCGGCAAGAGGAACTTGCCGGGAAGGCCGCACCAGGCTCAAGGGCATCTTTTCCACACGAGACCCTGGCAGGAGGTGCTTGCCAGGAAGGCCAAAGGATAACACCGCAGAAGATACATCGCGGCGCATCCTGCGCCCCGGCGGGGCCCGGGAAGCGGCAAGCTTCCAGGCCCGGCAAGATAGCGGCCCCGGCAAGGTGCTTGCCGGGGGAAGCACACACTGTGTGCCTGCGCTCCAGCTCATTCGGCCACGCGTCGCCCTGGGGCCCTTCCGGGGGCACGTGGCAGATGGCTGTGCAGCCTGAGGGACACGCTGGCGAACCGCGGTGACGAGGCTACCGCCGTGGCGAACGGAGACGCATGGACAGACACTTTTGGGGTCGACGGCGACGGGCATTCAATGCCCTTGTCCCCCACCGTCAAGGTTAGGTGAAGACCACTGTTCATCCACTGTTCATGCACTGTTACAACTACCACCGCTTTTACTTTTTTACCCTCCTCTAACGTTGACACCTGTCGGTGACCCCTTTGAGCTATAAAAGGAGGCCCATGCACAACGTAGAGGGGGTTCGATCCCAGAAACTCACACACTCCCTCGCTCGGTGTAGCTGGTACTGTAGATCTTCAAGCTCCCGAGCCCAAGAACTTAATACAACCAAAGCAGGAGTAGGGTTTTACGCGTCCGCGCGGCCCGAACCTGGGTAAACTCCCCGCGTGTGCTCCTCGATCTGCTCTCCGTGCTCCCTCCGCTCCCTTACCGCAACGTAGAAGGGGCTCCGGTCCCATAGGTGCTCGTGGGAGGACAATTTCCCCCGACACAATCACCACAACATATCTCAAGGATAGTCAAAGACAAGCACCAAGAGACTCTCAATCTTCAATCAACACACAAAAGAGGAAATCACTCATGAAAATATTCTTCTAACCCATGTCCAATAAACCGATGTCACCTTGGTCTCGGGGATTATACTAGATAAAGACAAGTGAGTACATCAATCCAATACATAGAGGAAGGGGAAATAGCATGGGATCACCCTAGATTAACATAGCCTATGATCACAACGAAGATCACATCATGGGAGAGAGAATTGACCGCATAGCTACTGGTAGAAACCTCAACCCCGAGGAGGAACTACTCCCGCATCATGGAGGGAGGAAGCAACGTCGATGGAGATGAATCCGGGGGCACTTCCCCGTCCCGGCAGGATGCCGGCACAGGAATTCTAATCCCCCGAAACTTGGTGGCGATGGCGGCGGAGATCGGAATAGCTTCTGGAGAAAAGGGGTCTAGAATCAGGGTTTCCGCGACGCGGTGTAAATATATGCCAAAGGGGGTCACCAGAGGAGGTAAGGGGGGCCCAGGCGGCCTGGCGAGGCGGCCAAGGGTGGGGCCGCCCCCTCAGGGCGCCTGGAGCCCCTCTGGCCCCCCTCTGGCCCTACTTCTGCCGCATGGTAGCTTCTGGAGTGCTGATTTTTTATATATTTTTCCCGGAATTTTTCTGGCAATTTAAGTAATGGGAAAACCTGAAATACAAAAACAGCAGAAAACAGAAACTAGCACTGGGGTGCACTGAGTTAATAGGTTAGTCCAAATATGATCAAAAGTGTATGGAAGTGCATAAATATCATAGCAATATCACACAAAAGAGGCATGGAGCAAGTATAAATTATAGATACGTTTTGGACGTATCAATGACTCACAAGTGTAGGGGATCTATCGTAGTCCTTTTGATAAGTAAGAGTGTCGAACCCAACGAGGAGCAGAAGGAAAAGATAAGCAGTTTTCAGTAAGGTAATCTCTGCAAGCATTGAAATTATCGGTACAGATAGTTTTGTGATAAGGTAATTGGTAACAAGTAACAAATGGTAAAAGTAAATAGGGTGTAGCAATATGGCCCAATTCTTTTTGTAGCAAAGGACAAGCCTGGACAAACTCTTATATAAAGGAAAGCGCTCCCGAGGACACATGGGAATTATCGTCAAGCTAGTTTTCATCACGCTCATATCATTCGCGTTCGTTACTTTGATAATTTGGTATGTGGGTGGACCGGTGCTTGGGTACTGCCCTTACTTGGACAAGCATCCCACTTATGATTAACCTCTATCGCAAGCATCCGCAACTACAAAATAAGTATTAAGGTAAACCTAACCATAGCATGAAACATATGGATCCAAATCGGCCCCTTACGAAGCAACGCATAAACTAGGGTTTAAGCTTCTGTCACTCTAGCAAACCATCATCTACTTATTACTTCCCAATGCCTTCCTCTAAGCCCAAACAATGGTGAAGTGTCATGTAGTTGACGCTCACATGACACCACTAGAGGAAAGACAACATACATGTCATCAAAATATCGAACGAATACCAAATTGACATGACTATTTATAACAAGACTTCTCCCATGTCTTCAAGAACAAACGTAACTACTCACAAATAATATTGATGTTCATAATCAGAGGGGTATTAATATCATTATGGATCTGAGCATATGATCTTCCACCAAATAAACTAACTAGCATCAACTACAATGAGTAATCAACACTACAAGCAACCCACAGGTACCAATCTAAGGTTTCGATACCAAGATTGGATACAAGATATGAACTAGGGTTTGAGAGGAGATGGTGCTGGTGAAGATGTTGATGATGAGAACCCTCCCCAAGATGGGAGAGTTGTTGGTGATGACGACGGCTATGATTTCCCCCTCCCGGAGGGAAGTTTCCCCGGCAGAACAGCTCCGCCAGAGCCCTAGATTGGTTCCGCCAAGGTTTTGCATCGAGACGGCGGCGCTTCGTCCCGAAAGCCTCCATATGATTTTTTCCAGGTCAAAACACCTCATATAGAAGAAGATGGGCATTGGGGGGCTGCCAGGTGGCACACGAGGGAGGGGGGCGCGCCCAGCGGGGGTAGGGCGCGCCCCCACCCTCGTGGACGGTGGGTGGCCCCCCTCCTGTACTTCTTTCGCCAGATATTTTTTATATTTTCCAAAACTGACTTTCGTGAAGTTTCAGGGCTTTTTGAGTTGTGCAGAATAGGTCTCCAATGTTTGCTCCTTTTCCAGCCCAAAATTCCAGCTGTCGGCATTCTCCCTCTTCATGTAAACCTTGTAAAATAAGATAGAAAAGGCATAAGTATTGTGACATAATGTGTAATAACAGCCCATAATGCAATAAATATCAATATAAAAGCATGATGCAAAATGGACGTATCAACTCCCCCAAGCTTAGACCTCGCTTGTCCTCAAGCGGAAGCCGATTTCAAAAAATATGTCCACATGTTTAGAGATAGAGGTGTGCATAATATATAATATAGACATGAAGGCATCATGATCATTCTTATAACAACAACATATATATTGTCATATGATTTCTTATGCTAAAGTAACAATCTATTCACAATGTCAAGTATGAATTAGAATCTTTATTGAAAACTAACAAACTATGATCTTGGTCATTGAAGCAATTGCAATTTATCATAACATCATAAAGAGTCAATATAAGAGCTTTTCTGCAAGTCCACATACTCAGCTATCATCTAGTCTTTCACAATTGCTCACACTCACGTAATACTTATGGGTTTGGAGTTTTAATCAGACACAGAGAAATATTGGGGCTTATAGTGTTGCCTCCCAACCTTTTACCTCAAGGGTAATGTCAACAGTAATAAATCATGATAACTTACATCCAAGTGGGTATATATGTCAGGACCTTTCCAACACAATGTGCTTGCCAAAGGATAAAATGTAAAAAGGAAAGGTGAAGATCACCATGACTCTTATAAGGTAAGAACAATAGATAGGCCCTTCGCAGAGGGAAGCAGAGGTTGTCATGTGCTTTTATGGTTGGATGTTCAAAATCTTAACGCAAAAGAACGTCACTTTATATTGCCACTTGTGATATAGACCTTTATTATGCAGTCCGTCGCTTTTATTGCTTCCATATCACAAGATCATATAAAGTTTATTTTCTCCACACTAATAGATCATACATATTTAGAGAGTTGCAGCAATGACAACTTACTTGAAGGATCTTACTCAATCCATAGGTAGATATGGTGGACTCTCATGACAAAACTGGGTTTAAGGATGTAAGGAAGCACAAGTAGTATCTCTACTTGGTGCAAGGAATTTGGCTAGCATGAGGGGGAAAGGCGAGCTCAACATGTTGGATGATCCATGGCAATATACTTTATTTCGAATATAAGAAGACATAACCATTACGTTGTCTTCCTTGTCCAACATCAAGTTTTTTGTATGTCATATTTTAATGAGTGCTCACAATCATAAAAGATGTCCAAGATAGTATATTTGTATGTGAAAACCTCTCTTTCCTTATTACTTCCTATTAATTGCGACGATGACCAAAACTATGTTTGTCAACTCTCAGCAACTCTTATTCATTATACTCTTTATATGTGAAGTCATTACTTTCCATAAGATCAATATGATCTCTTTGATTCTTTTTATTCTTTCTATTAATTTCTCATGATCAAAGTGAGATATTCAAGCCCTTGACTCAAAACTAATCTTTATTATATATATCTCACGGACTCGATGACAAAGATAAAGATCATAAAGCAAAGCTCACAACTAGATCACACTAAACTTTATTCTACTAGATCAAGATATGACCAAAAGGATCGAACTAAGAAAAACGGTAAGGATATGAGTGATGGTGATACGATACCGGGGCACCTCCCCCAAGCTTGGCAGTTTCCAAGGGGAGTGCCCATACCCATGTGATTATATCTCTTTCTTCGGAGGTGGTGATGATGGAGTTGTTGATGATGTAGGCTTGCCGTCCATCTTCCAAGGCATGGGCTCACCATTGTAGAAGGATGATCGAGTCTCCGGGATCTATAAATCTGCAGCCAAACCCATCTTTTTGAATCTATATTCATACTCACAGTTTTGGTTTTGCAGGTCTTAGATCTGGGCTTGGAGGTGCTCGATTTTCTCGTGGAGCTTGAAGATGGCCTCCCCAATGATGTTGGCATCTAGCTTGTGGTTGTTGGTGAACTCCGTGATCATCATGTGGTTGGCATTGAGTACTCGTTCCACCATACCTTGGCATTTGAAAACTTTTTGCTCCATGGCTTCAAGTCTTGTCTCCACGCTTCCGGTCCTCCTTGGTCCCTCAACATCGTGGATGTGCAGCACCCCCTCACGCACCTCGATGGTGTGAGGGTGTTGCAGCACCTCCGCGAGGTAGGGGTTGATGACCTTCTCGAAGAACTTGTCCTTGGGGGTGCTTGAAGACGTCATGGTGATCTAGATCTGTCAGAAACACTGCTCGAAACAAAAGCAGAAGATTTTCACGTGGTGCGGTAGTCAAAACCTTCGGGAGATTATATAGTGAATTTCTACCGACCAAAAGAAGTAACATGCAAGAAAACGGAGTCCGGAGGGCACACGAGGTGCCCACAAGGTAGGGGGGCACGCCCAGGGGGGTAGGGCGCGCCCTCCACCCTCGTGGACGACTCGTGTCCTTTCCGGACTGCTTCTTATTTTTCTATTTTTCTATATATTCCAAAACAGAGAAGAATTGCCATTAGAACTGTTTTGGAGTCGGTTTACTTACCGTACCACATTCCTCTTCCTTTTCGGAGTCTGGATCATTATGGAAAGTGTCCATTATGTATTCCTCCGGTGTTACGGTTTCAATAACATTGGTTTCAAAATTTATGGGATTACCTTTGATATAGTGTTTGATTCTTTGGCTATTCACCACCTTCGGATTTGTGCCTTTGAAGTTATTGATTTTTATTGCACCAGATCGATAGACCTTCTCGATAACGTAAGGACCTTCCCATTTAGAGAGAAGTTTTCCTGCAGAAAATCTTAAACGAGAGTTGTATAGCAAGACATAATCTCCTACGTTAAACTCACACTTTTGTATCCTTTTTTCATGCCATCTTTTAACCTTTTCTTTAAACAGTTTGACATTTTCATAGGCTTGGGTTCTCCATTCATCAAGCGAGCTAATGTCAAAAATCCTCTTCTCACCGGCAAGTTTGAAATCATAATTGAGCTCTTTAATAGCCCAATATGCCTTATGTTCTAGCTCAAGAGGTAAGTGACATGCTTTTCCATAAACCATTTTATACGAAGACATACCCATAGGATTTTTATATGCAGTTCTATAGGCCCATAATGCATCATCAAATTTCTTGGAACAGTTCTTCTAGATCTATTAACAGTCTTTTGCAAAATTAATATCAGCTCCCTGTTACTTAGTTCTACTTGACCACTAGACTGTGGGTGGCATGGGGATGCAATTCTATGATTAACATCATACTTAGCAAGCATTTTTCGGAAAGCACCATGAATAAAGTGTGAACCACCATCAGTCATTAAGTATCTAGGGACTCCAAACCTCAGAAAAATAACTTCTCTAAGCATCTTGATAGAGGTGTTATGATCAGCGCTACTAGTTGGAATAGCTTCTACCCACTTAGTAACATAATCAACAACAACTAAAATATGTGTATACCCATTAGAGGAAGGAAACGGTCCCATATAATCAAAGCCCCAGACATCAAATGGTTCAATAACAAGTGAATAATTCATGGGCATTTCTTGACGTCTACTAATATTACCAATTCTTTGACATTCATCACAAGACAAGACAAACTTACGGGCATCCTTGAAGAGAGTAGGCCAATAAAAACCTGATTGAAGTACCTTGTCTGCAGTTCTATCTCTAGCGTGGTGTCCTCCATAAGCCTCGGAGTGACACTTGCGTAGGATCCGTTCCTGTTCATGCTCAGGTACACAACATCTAATAATACCATCTACTCCTTTATACAGGTGTGGGTCATTCCAGAAGTAATGTCTTAAATCATAGAAAAACTTTTTCTTTTGTTGGTATGTGAAACTAGGTGGTATAAATTTAGCAACAATGTAATTAGCATAATCAGCATACCATGGAGCAGTACGAGAAGCATTTATGACAACTAATTGTTCATCAGGGAAGCTATCATCAATAGGTAGTGGGTCATCAAGAATATTCTCTAACCTAGAAAAGTTGTCTGCAACGGGGTTCTCAGCGCCGCTTCTATCAGTAATATGCAAATCAAATTCTTGTAGCAGGAGATCCCATCTAATAAGTCTAGGTTTAGCATCTTACTTTTCCATAAGATATTTAATAGCAGCATGATCAGTATGAACAGTTACTTTAGAATCAACAATATAAGGTCTAAACTTATCATAAGCAAATACAAGTGCTAAAAATTCCTTTTCGGTAGTAGCATAATTTCTCTGGGCGCAGTCTAGGGTTGTACTAGCATACTGGATAACATTCAATTTCTTATCAACTCTTTGTCCTAGAACAACACCTACAGCATAATCACTAGCATCGCACATAATTTCAAAGGGTAAATTCCAGTCAGGTGGCTGGACAATGGGTGTAGAAATCAATGCTTTCTTAAGTATTTCAAATTCTTCTACACAATCATCATCAAAGACAAACGGAACATCTTTTTGTAAGAGATTAGTCAGGGTCCTAGAGATTTTTGAGAAGTCCTTAATGAACCTCCTATAAAACCCGGCATGACCAAGGAAACTTCTTATACCTTTGATGTCCTTGGGACACAGCATCTTTTCAATAGCATCAACTTTGGCTTTATCGTCTTCGATACCTCTTTCAAAAAAATTATGCCCCAAGACAATACCTTCATTAACCATAAAGTGGCACTTTTCCCAATTCAAGACAAGATTAGTTTCTTCACATCTCTGCAAAACTCGATCAAGGTTGCTTAAGAAATCATCAAAAGAAGTTCCATAAACCGAAAAATCATCCATGAAAACCTCAACAATATTTTCACAAAAATAAGAGAATATAGCCATCATGCATCTTCGAAAGGTAGCAGGTGCATTACATAAACCAAAAGGCATACGTCTATAAGCAAAGGTACCGAAAGGGCAAGTAAAAGTCGTCTTTTCTTGGTCCTCTTTTGACACGGGTATTTGAGAGAAACCAGAATAGCCATCTAGAAAGCAAAAATGAGTATGTTTGGATAACCTTTCTAACATTTGATCAATAAAAGGCAGAGGGTAATGATCCTTCTTAGTAGCTTTATTTAATATACGGAAATCAATTACCATCCTATAACCTGTAACAATTCTTTGTGGGATCAATTCATCTTTATCATTAGGAACAACAGTAATACCTCCCTTCTTAGGGACACAATGGACATGACTTACCCACTGACTATCAGGAACCGGATAAATTATACCTGCCTCTAGAAGCTTTAGTATTTCTTTTCTTACCACCTCTTTCATCTTAGGATTTAACCATCGTTGGTGATCAACAACCGGTTTAGCGTCCTTCTCCAATTTTATTTTGTGTTGGCATAGAGTGGGACTAATGCCCTTAAGATCATCAAAAGTATATCCAATAGCAGCATGGTGCTTCTTCAGAGTTTTCAATAATTTCTCTTCTTCCTGCTCTGAAAAGTTACTAGTAATAATAACATGATATATTTTCTTTTCATCAAGATAAGCATACTGAAGGGTGTCAGGTAATGGTTTGAGTTCAAACACGGGATCACCCTTGGGTGGAGGAGGATCCCCTAGAATTCAGGCAAGTTGTGTTTCAATAAAGGTCCCTATTTAAATAATATCTCATATATTTCCCTTCTCTCAGATATTGTTCTAAAGGATCATTAGGAGGTACAGCAATAGAAGCAAGACCAATAATTTCATACTTACTAGGTAATTCTTTATCATGGGATTGTCTACGAAATTTAGCAAAGTTAAAATCATCAGACATATCCCCTAAACCAACAGTAACACTGTCCTTTTCGCAGTCTATCTTAGCATTAATAGTATTCAGGAAGGGTCTACCAAATATAATGGGGCAAAAATCATCTTGTGGGGAACCAAGAACAAGAAAATCAGCAGGGTACTTAACTTTCCCACACAAGACTTCAACATCTCTAACAATCCAAACTGGAGAAATAGTATCTCTATTGGCAAGCTTAATTGTAACATCAATACCCTCTAGCTCAGCATGTGCAATATCATGCATAATTTCTTCATATAAGGAATGAGGTATGGTACTAGCACTAGCACCCATGTCACATAAGCCATGATAGCAATGATCTCCTATTTTAACAGAAATAACAGGCATGCCTACAACATGTCTATGTTTATTCTTAGTATCGGGTCTAGCAATTCTAGCAGCTTCATCACAGAGGTAAATAACATGCCCATCAATATCATCGACCAAGAGATCCTTAACCATAGCAATACTGGGTTCAACTTTAATTTGCTCAGAGGGTGTAGGTGTTCTAGTATTACTCTTATGAACCACAGTTGAAGCTTTAGCATGATCCTTTATTCTACAGGGAAGGGTGGTTTCTCAATATAAGCGGTAGGAACAATAGGATCAACATTATAAGTGATAGTCTTTTCTTCAACTTTAACAGGTTCAACTACTTCTACTTCAATGGGGGGATGAAATTTAAACCACTTCTCCTTAGGGAGATCAACATGAGTAGCAAATGATTCACAGAAAGAAGCTACTATCTCAGAGTCAAGTCCATATTTAGTGCTAAATTCACGGAAAACGTCGGTATCCATAAAAGATTTAACACAATCAAACTTAGGTATTATACCTGACTCCTTACCTTCGTCGAGATCCCAATCTTCAGAGTTGCGTCTAATTCTTTCCAATAAATCCCATTTTAATTCAATAGTCTTCATCATTAAAGAACTAGTACAAGAAGTATCGAGCATGGAGCGATTATTGAGAGAAAGCCGAGCATAATTTTTTTGAATAATCATTTCTCTTGAGAGCTCATGATTGGGGCATGAATATAACATTGACTTAAGCCTCCCCCAAGCTTGAGCGATACTTTCTCCATCACGAGGCCAAATGTTGTATATATAATTACGATCACGATGAACCTGATGCATAGGATAAAACTTATGATGAAATTCCAATTTCAATCGGTTGTAGTTCCATGATCCAATATCATCGCATAGCTTAAACCATGTCAATGCCTCTCCCTTCAAAGATAAAGGGAAGACCTTCTTCTTGATCACATCCTCGGGTATACCTGCAAGCTTAAATAATCCACAAACTTCATCCACATAGATTAGGTGCAAATCGGGATGCAATGTTCCATCTCCTGTAAAGGGATTAGCTAGCCGTTTCTCTATCATACCTGAAGGAATTTCAAAGTAAACATTTTTAGCAGGTTCGGTACGTTGAGGAGCAAGTCTTTGCTCTACTGGTCGGGGTGAAGATACCACGAACAAGCCCCACAAAGGATTATGTTCCATAGTAACAAGTGACAGTAAATTTAAGCACACTATATAAAATTTTCCTTACCAAATTACACTTACCAAAGGCGCTTCACTCCCCGGCAATGGCGCCAGAAAATAATCTTGACGACCCACAAGTATAGGAGATCTATCGTAGTCCTTTCGATAAGTAAGAGTGTCAAACCCAACGAGGAGCAGACGGAAATGATAGGCAGCTTTCAGTATGGTAATCTCTACAAGCATTGAAATTATCGGTAACAGATAGTTTTGTGATAAGGTAACTGCTAACAAGTAACAAACGGTAAAAGTAAATATGGTGCAGCAATATGGCCCAATCCTTTTTGTAGCAAATGACAAGCCTGGACAAACTCTTATATGAAGGAAAGCGCTCCCGAGGACACATGGGAATTAGCGTCAACCTAGTTTTCATCACGCTCATATGATTTGCTCTCGTTACTTTGATAATTTGGTATGTGGGTGGACCGGTGCTTAGGTACTGCCCTTACTTGGACAAGCATCCCACTTATGATTAACCTCTATTGCAAGCATCCGCAACTACAAAAGAAGTATTAAGGTAAACCTAACCATAGCATGAAACATATGGATCCAAATCAGCCCCTTACGAAGCAACACATAAACTAGGGTTTAAGCTTCTGTCACTCTAGCAACCCATCATCTACTTATTACTTCCCAATGCCTTCCACTGAGCCTAAACAATGGTGAAGTGTCATGTAGTCGACGTTTACATGACACCACTAGAGGAAAGACAACATACATCTCATCAAAATATCGAACGAATACCAAATTCACATGACTACTTATAGCAAGACTTCTCCCATGTCCTCAGGAACAAACGTAACTACTCACAAAGCATATTCATGTTCATAATCAGAGGGGTATTAATATGCATAATCGATCTGAACATATGATCTTCCATCAAGTAAACCAACTAGCATCAACTACAAGGAGTAATCAACACTACTAGCAACCCACAGGTACCAATCTGAGGTTTCGGTACGATTGGATACAAGAGATGAACTAGGGTTTGAGAGGAGATGGTGCTAGTGAAGATGTTGATGATGATAACCCTCCCCAAGATGGGAGAGTTTTTGGTGATGACGATGGCGATCATTTCCCCCTCCTAGAGAGAAGTTTCCCCGGCAGAACAGCTCCGCCGGAGCCCTAGATTGGTTCCGCCAAGGTTCCGCCTCAAGACGGCGGCGCTTCGTCCCGAAAGCCTCCTTATGATTTTTTCAGGTCAAAACACCTCATATAGCAGAAGATGGGCATCGGGGGGCTGCCAGGTAGCCCACGAGGCAGGGGGCGTGCCCAGGGGGTAGGGCACTGATACGTCCAAAACGTATCTATAATTTCTGCTTGCTCCATGCCTCTTTTGTGTGATATTGCTATGTTATTTATACACTTCTATACACTTTTGATCATATTTGGACTAACCTATTAACTCAGTGCACCCCAGTGCCAGTTTCTGTTTTCTGCTGTTTTTGTATTTCAGGTTTTCCCATCACGTAAACTGCCAGAAAAATCCCAGAAAAATTATATAAAAAATCAGCGTTCCGGAAGCTTCCACACGGCCGAAGTAGGGCCGGAGGGGGGCCACCAGGGCTCCAGGCGCCCTGGTGGCGCGGCCCCCCTCCTGGCCGCGCCGGGGGG
>LR738709.1:574557442-574631746 GCA_902687465.1 Secale cereale
GGGGGGGGGGGGGGGGGGGGGGGGCGCCTGGGCCCCCAGGCCTCCGCTGATGCCCCCCTTTGGCATATATTTAACACGCGTCCCGAAACCCTCGAGGACGGAACCCTTTTTCGCGATCTCATCTCTGTTCCGCCGCCGCCCCGCTTCCAAGATCGGGAGCACCAGGAGAACTCTTCCCGGCACCCTGCCGGAGGGGAGGATCACCACCGGGAGCCTCTCCACCACCATGCACGCCTCCCGGATGAGTTGTGAGTAGTCTCCCTTGGACCATGGGTCCATGACCAGTAGCTATGTGATGTTCTCCTCCCCTTCTTGTGCTTCACTAATTAGACCTCATGAGCTGCCCTACATGATCGAGGCACATATGTAATCCTTATGCTGTTGCTATGTTGAGTTTGCTGGGATCCGATGGATTGTGAGATTATGTTCAGATTGTGTTTGAGTAATATATTTGATTCACCTCTTTTATATTTATGTTCGTAAGTAATTCTTGCATGTTCTCCGTTGCTATTTATTGCTTTGGCCAAGTAGTAGGTAGTGACTCCAAGAGGAAACGTTATGCTTGATCGTGGGTTCATGCCCATCGATGACTAGTTTGAGCGACAGAAACATGAGTCTAGGGGATGTGCTGTTGCCACAAGGGGGAAAACAATGGTGCTTGTACTCGCGGGTGCAAGGATTGTTTACTTTACGCAAAGTTCTTTTAATGCAGTTGTCTGTTGCTTTGAGTTTACACTATGGGTGGGACTCGCAACTTAATACCAGCGAGATGTTCTGGATAGATATCTCAAGGTGGATGATTAGTAGTAGATGCAGATGGATTTCAGTCTACTTGCCTTGGCGTACCGCCCATGCTTTGAACCTCTACCTTTCTCGCAACATAGTTAGCATTGGTTTGCGCACATAATTCTGTCAATTGCCTAGCTGTAATTCATTTACCTCACATAGCTGTTTTATCGTCTTTTGGGAGAGAGACATGACTAGTGAACATCATGGGACCCCGGTCCATATTACCATCACTGATCACATTCGCTATTTACTTTCTGCTTTTACATACTAGTTACAGTTTTACCTATCACTATTATCTCTTGCGTTTGACCCTTTGTAAACGACAAGGCCGGAGGGATTGCCAACCTCTCTGTACTCATTGGGAGCAAAGTTATTTGTATCTGTGTGCAGGTCCAAGTTGATTGCTAATATCTGGCGCCGTTAGCAGTTGACACCTTCTTGTTGAAACTAGGAGTCTCAAGGGAAATCGATCCTTGGTATCTTTGCCAAGGGAAAACTACCGCTACACTGCATCTCAAACCTTCCACTTGGGGTAACCAACGAGGGGCTAGAAGCCATCAAGCAAAGTTTTCTGGCGCCGTTGCCGGGGACTCCACTCTTCAAGATAGGGGAGTTGCACGCTATCTTTTACCTTTGCTTTTAGTCTTGTTAGTTTACCTTTCAACTTTTGCTTTAGTGTCTTCTATCAAAAATTACAAAAAAATTATTTGCTTTTCTGCTAGTAGTCCTTTCTGTTTAGTCAAGCATGTTAGGATTTGGTGCTTTGAGGGAATCAGAAGTCCTAGATTTCCATCAAAGGGATGGAGAAAATATGAAGAAGGCATGGGACAGAATTTCTGATGCACATAGGAGAATTATGCCTTGGATACCTATAAAAATTGTGCTTAGAAATTTTTACCATGGTCTTTTTAAATGGTGTAAACACTCTCTTGATATTATAGCTGAAGGAGATTTTCTAGAGTGTGATGAAGCTAGAGCTCTTGAAATTATACATGGTCTATCTAGTTACTTTGTTTATGATCATAACTTTGATACTGTCATAGATAGACTTGCTACTATTGAGAAGAGAATGGATGCTCTAGACTTGATGAAGGTAGAGAAACCCAAACCCAATAAGAGAGACATTTTGGAAATAGATAATGATTGGGAGCCTTTTGTTAGGATTGGCATTTCTAATCAAGACTTCCTTGCTTATTGTGATATTGGATCTATGGTTTCTACTATGCCAAAAATTGTTCATGATTCTTTAAAATTTAACATGGATAGATTATCATCTTATCGTGAACACACTAATGGAGATATTTCTGAAATCCAGGGAAGAATAGAAGACGTGCCAGTTAAATTCCTTAAAGGGATTACAATGGTTGATTTCTTCATCATGAAGCCAAACCAAGAAATATAGTGCTTGGAAGGGACTTCCTCCGAGCAGTTAAAGGCTTCATCGATATAGGTAAGGGACAAATCTGCTTACGCGGGAAGGCAAAAGATGTGTACCCCTTTCCTAGAAGGAACAAGAGTGAACTTGTTGAGGAACCATTTGAAGCAATTTATAACTCCGATTATTATGATGATCATTGATTCCTCTTTGCATTATGCCTAGCTTAAAGGCATAAAAGAAAGCGCTTTTGGGAGGCAACCCACAATGAATAAATTTTTATTTTGCTTTTGTTGTGTCTTGATGTTGTTACTACAGTAGCATCATCATTGTATCTTTGCTTTTCAACTTTGTGCCAAGTGTAGCCTCTGATTGCAAGAAAGTTCAAAAGTTGTGACGTGCTGTCCAGGAAACAGATTCTGTCCTTGTACAGAAAAATTCGTATAAAATCGTCAGATCATCTTTTTGGTCTGAATTTTTTCGACAGCGTGCTCTATACAATTGTCTTTCGGGCGTCTGTTCTGAGTTTTTTGATTAGAGTTGTAGAAGTGCCCCGAAAAAATCATTTACTACCCGCTGTTCTGTTTTCACAGATTCTGTCCTGTTTTGCCTTTCCTTCATTTTGCAAACCTTGAGCTTGCTTTTTCTTTGCAAAAACCTTTTGGCAATCTTGAGAAACAGTAGACCTTCAAGAATATCCTTATTTCCAGCAAGGAACAATTATATTATTATGGGTACTAACCTCGCTAATCAGATTATGATGAGTTATGTATGAAGGGAGTTTTCAAGTGTGCGAGGGAAGATGATAAAAAGATTCAGGAGTGTCAAGCGCTCAATCTTGGGGATGCCCCCATGCACCCCCAAGAAATATTCAAGGAGACTCAAGCGTCTAAGCTTGGGGATGCCCCCGTGCATCCCCTTCTCCATCAACATTATCAGTTCGTCTTTCGTTCCACTATATTTTTATCACTTCATGTGTTATATGCTATGCTTGGAGCGTCTTGCTTTTAGTTTTCCTTTTTAGTTTTCGTTAGCTTTGCTTGCTTTTCATAACGAGTCGGAACTCAGCTTCCTTTGTTTGGGAGAGAAACACGCTCCACTTCAACCTAGAACACAACATAGAATTTTCATGTCTATCTTTGATCCTTATGTTCTTGGTCTTTCAATAGCTACTGTCATGCTTAGCTCTTAGTTTTCATGCTTATCTTTTTAAAGAGCTTTTGTTTAGTTGGTCGCTGGAACTCTCTTTAGTTATCATGCTTATCTTATTAAGAGAGTTTGCTTCTGTTGCATTGGTCGATATGTCTATGATAAAAATGCTACGTGCATAATGGCGCTTAGTAGTTCATGTTTTCTTATGGTTAGTCTCAAATAGCTGGGGGGGTTCCCAATGTGTTATTGGAGTACCAACATGATTTGTTTGCCTACGATGTGGTATGGTTCAGTAATATCTTCCTTCAAGAATTTATTTTGATTGACTTGGCGTATGCTCGCGCATATTTAAGACTGTAAAGAAAGTCTGTCAAGCCTTGATGATCTTTTATTTCTGAGTAGCGATATAACTTCCATGCCTGATTCAATGTTGCTTTATCGCTCTGCATGATTATGACCGTCATTGCTCTCTAGTTGGTCGCTCCCAGTCTTTTGCTAACCTCCACCTGTACTAAGCGGACTGACTGCTTGTGCATCCAAAATCCTTTAAACCAGTTGTGCCATATGAGTCCACCATACCTTCCTATACATGGTATTTACCTGCCATTCCTAACGAAGACTTTCATGTACCATCTCGAAATTATTCAAAAAAATGCATTTTTGTTTTGTGCCTCTGTTTTAGTTCATGAGGAAGTAGTAGTTAATTCATGATCTTTTTAAGCTGGACAAGCTTCACCCCGGGATTGCATGTCTAATGTGCAAACCCATAATACGAGAAGGAACTGGCATTGAGTGCGCCCGGCTCATTAAAAAAGTAATATAAACAAACAAACCCTCCTTCACGCTTTGTTCCTGAGAAATCAGAAAACTTTGGCAGTGATAAACAAAGGAGATTAAGAGGATGTGATCGTCCTCATTCGGGAGCCGTTCCTCGAAACTTGTCCAGCTCAAGAAGTAATTGAGTTATCTGCTAGCATTCGTTGACAAAACATGCATATCCAAAAAATAATTTTTATTTCTGTTTTTAAAACCAAGAGCTCTGGTACATGCTTTGTCTTTGTTTCCGACCACGGGTTTTCAACCTTGCCAACAAAAGCCACGGTTCGAGAGTCTCCGCCTTCTTTAAGCACCAACTACTCAGAGCATGATTGTCATTCTGAGTGTAATGTGCATTGTCCCAAAGTACCATTGTCTTTTGCATGATTATGATATCGTTTATTCTGAAATCATTGTATCTAGTCATCATTTAAACCTTGGAGGTGCCCCTGCATTTATGTTTTGCTTCACTAAAGGGGGCAAGCGAGATATCACTTTATCATATTTGCACACCATGCTCATTACAAATCTATTTGATGTTTCAGTATCATATTGTAAAACTTTCAGTTCTTTGTGATTTTCTCAGAAGGCAACCTAATTACTACAGATTCATTGTCTCAGTAAGCTTTTGTCATGTGACTATGAAAAATCCTTATATGGTTAATAGCATGTCACCACAGAAATTATACTTGTTATCATTTACCTACTCGAGGACGAGCAGGAATTAAGCTTGGGGATGTTGATACGTCCAAAACGTATCTATAATTTCTGCTTGCTCCATGCCTCTTTTGTGTGATATTGCTATGTTATTTATACACTTCCATACACTTTTGATCATATTTGGACTAACCTATTAACTCAGTGCACCCCAGTGCCAGTTTCTGTTTTCTGCTGTTTTTGTATTTCAGGTTTTCCCATCACGTAAACTGCCAGAAAAATCCCAGAAAATTATATAAAAAATCAGCATTCCGGAAGCTTCCACAGGCCGAAGCAGGGCCGGAGGGGGGCCACCAGGGCTCCAGGCGCCCTGGTGGCGCGGCCCCCCTCTTGGCCACGCCGGGGGGCGCCTGGGCCCCCCAGGCCTCCGCTGATGCCCCCCTTTGGCATATATTTAACACGCGTCCCGAAACCCTCGAGGACGGAACCCTTTTTCGCAATCTCATCTCTGTTCCGCCGCCGCCGCGCTTCCAAGATCGGGAGCACCAGGAGAACTCTTCCCGGCACCCTGCCGGAGGGGAGGATCACCACCGGGAGCCTCTCCACCACCATGGACGCCTCCCGGATGAGTTGTGAGTAGTCTCCCTTGGACCATGGGTCCATGACCAGTAGCTATGTGATGTTCTCCTCCCCTTCTTGTGCTTCACTAATTAGACCTCATGAGCTGCCCTACATGATCGAGGCACATATGTAATCCTTATGCTGTTGCTATGTTGAGTTTGCTGGGATCCGATGGATTGTGAGATTATGTTCAGATTGTGTTTGAGTAATATATTTGATTCACCTCTTTTATATTTATGTTCGTAAGTAATTCTTGTATGTTCTCTGTTGCTATTTATTGCTTTGGCCAAGTAGTAGGTAGTGACTCCAAGAGGAAACGTTATGCTTGATTGTGGGTTCATGCCCCTCGATGACTAGTTTGAGTGACAGAAACATGAGTCTAGGGGATGTGCTGTTGCCACAAGGGGGAAAACAACGGTGCTTGTACTCGCGGGTGCAAGGATTGTTTACTTTACGCAAAGTTCTTTTAATGCAGTTGTCTGTTGCTTTGAGTTTACACTATGGGTGGGACTCGCAACTTAATACCAGCGAGATGTTCTGGATAGATATCTCAAGGTGGATGATTAGTAGTAGATGCAGATGGATTTCGGTCTACTTGCCTTGGCGTACCGCCCATGCTTTGAACCTCTACCTTTCTCGCAACATAGTTAGCATTGGTTTGCGCACATAATTCTGTCAATTGCCCAGCTGTAATTCGTTTACCTCACATAGCTGTTTTATCGTCTTTTGGGAGAGAGACATCACTAGTGAACATCATGGGACCCCGGTCCATATTACCATCACTGATCACATCCGCTATTTACTTTCTGCTTTTACATACTAGTTACGGTTTTACCTATCACTATTATCTCTTGCGTTTGACCCTTTGTAAACGACAAGGCCGGAGGGATTGACAACCTCTCTGTACTCGTTGGGAGCAAAGTTATTTGTATCTGTGTGCAGGTCCAAGTTGATTGCTAATATCTGGCGCCGTTAGCAGTTGACACCTTCTTGTTGAAACTAGGAGTCTCAGGGGAAATCGATCCTTGGTATCTTTGCCAAGGGAAAACTACCGCTACACTGCATCTCAAACCTTCCACTTGGGGTAACCAACGAGGGGCGAGAAGCCATCAGGCACGCCCCCCACCCTCGTGGATGGTGGGTGGCCCCGTCCTATACTTCTTTTGCTAGATATGGAGTTTCAGGGCTTTTTGAGTTGTGCAGAATAGGTCTCCAATGTTTGCTCCTTTTCCATCCCAGAATTCCAGCTGCCGGCATTCTCCCTCTTCATGTAAACCTTGTAAAATAAGAGAGAAAAGGGATAACTATTGTGACATAATGTGTAATAACAGCCCATAATGCAATAAATATCAATATAAAAGCATGATGCAAAATTGACGTATGAGGGATTGGCACGGGGTTGGCTGTGGCGAATTGCATCGCGCCAAGTGGCGTGGAGGGAGGTGGCCGACTCTGAATTGGAGGTGGGACGACGGCTGTGGGTGGTGGTTCGGTGCCAAGTGGCAGTGGGGTTGTGGTCAGGCGCGGATTCCGAGGCGAGGGTGGCGGCTGGAGGTAGGGGAAGGGCTAGGGAGCTAGGGATGCCCAAATTAGGAAGGAGGGGGTGTTTATATAGGGTAGGTGCTAGGGTTTTGAGGGATTTGGAGCGTTTTCAGGCATCGAATCTCCATCCGACGGTCCGTAGTGGAGGAAGGTCTAGGTGGGCTGCATGTGGATGTGTAGAAGGCCTCGGGCTGAGAAGAGAGGAGAGAGAGAGAGGCCCGGCGACAGTTTCGGAGACCGAAACGTGTGACGAATAAACAGACAATGGTGTTCCTCTATGTTTAACGGTTGGGCTATCAAACGGACTCCGAATGCGACGAAATTTGACAGGCGGTCTACCTCCACTATAATAAGACAGAACGCCAAGTTTCATCCCATTCCGAGAACTTTTTCCGGCCAGTTATAAAATAATATTTTGAATGTGCCGCGGGTGCGTGCAAGTGTGTCTGGACTCAGAACGAACAACGGAGAGAACTAGGAGATCGACAAACTACGGACAGATACAACTTTTGAAAACATGCTGATGAAATGCACAGAAACCTAGCACATCGGTCTCGGGGTGTCACAACACTCCCCTACTAACAAGAGATCTCGTCCCGACATCGTAGGAATGAGACGGAATGGAACAGGAAGAACAAAGTTCTTCTCAGAGAAATGAGTGAAACAAAAGAATCTTGAGAGGATGAACAACTCGAAAGAAAGAGCACAACGGAGAAGAACGAGATTGGGAAGCTCCACTGGACGAGAGGAACAAGGAACATTACGAGAATCTTGTTGTTGAAATACATGAAACAAGAGCTCAAGGAACAAGAATGAATTAGAAACCGCTCCGGCTAAAAGATATAGAAAATGAATTCGAACAAAGGAATTTGGGCAGCACTCCAACTGAAATGGAAGGAATATGGATTTGAAAAGATGAAATGGTACTTGACGAGATGAACAACACAATGTCTCCGAAAGAATTGAAAGAGTGCAATGAAAAAAATGGATAAGAGAACGACAACTTCTACCACGAACGAATTTGAAAGCATCCTTAGAAGGAAGGATTGAATGGAGTTGTTGAGAAAATTAACAACAAAAGAATAAGCTTGATGTGGATTTGTGGTAACCATCCCAGAACTTGAGGTGAACTTATGCCACAACCAAAAGGTTGAATATATGAGATGAAGGAAGAAATGCAAAACTCCACTTCAAAAGAATACAGAGAATTACTTGCATCTCGAGGTGCAAGAATAGTAATGCTTGAGCTGCTCCACAAGAATTTGACGAACACTTGAAGAATTAAATGAATCACGATGAACCACCATGAAGAACTCCGGTCATAAAAGTATGATGATACATAAATGAAGGATGAAAAGGGTAAGATTAAAGCTTTGTGATGATTTAGATGGATGTTCCGACTAGATAGCCGAGAAAGCTTTGAACTATGGAGAATAAAAGATGAAAACACTTGGGATTATAATTTATTCATCAAGAACAAACTCTGAATGACATAATTAATCAACTTGTCGAGAAAGAATAAGAATTATTTTATGATTATCCTTCACCAAATTAAATTGATGAGAACCAATGGATTTGCATACTACTTATTCTTGTTGAAATTAATTAAAGAGGGATATAGCGCAAAACTTGAGAAAGTCTTCATGAAACACTAGTAGGATTGGAAAGAACGAATGAGTTGATATGGTACAAATGAATTGGAATCATGAACGAACCCTCGTAAGAATTGAAATTGAACGAAGAAAAGAGAATGTATCATCGGGAAGAATTGGAAAACGGACAAAGATACTTGAAGCAATTTAGAGACAAAAGAACGAAGAGATTGCGAACTGATTAAAAAAACACTTGAACGAAGCACTGGAAGAATACGGAGACGAACGAGGAGGCATCCATTAAGAATAGTTGGAGGACGAAGTTGAAAACTAAGAACGAAGAAATCTTCAAAAACGATGGCCGTTGGAGGATCACAGGGGAAAGAATTCTTGAAATACTTTGGATGTCTAAGCAAAGAATTTGTCACGATCCGACAATTTGAGGGGATATCATTAAGCTAGAACGATGAATAGTCGAGGGAACTGACAATATTTAGAGGAATTCTTCTTCGTTCTTAAAATGACATCGGAAATGCCATGAAGAATTTGTGAGGTACTCCAGAAGAATGAAAATAGGAAAAGGTTGAACCAAACATGAAAATAATTTGAAAGCGATTTTGGAGAAGGCATGTGACCGATGGAATCCATTCTTACGTCACACTTTGAAAAGAATTCGAGAATAACTCCCAAAATATTAGAAGAGTCAGGTAAGATCCCGGGAAAAGACCTGTGGGTTATGAGCCCACCTAAAAGAAAACAACGTTGGAAAGAATTGTTTGAAAGAGAGATGATGGACCAGAACGACTGAAAGAATCGAATGAGGTGACAACCTCGAATTAATTGAATGTAAACACAAATCCTCTGACATGTCTTCAGAACTCTGGAACAATTAAATGGCGAGAGGCGAACAAGATGTTTGAACCAAGGAAAGATGTGAACAACACCAAAAAATTGAAATTGAAATCCACCGGAGGAGAAAATGAGATGAAGAATGACAAACTTAGACGAGAATTCACCAGTTCAAATAATTTAGGAGGGAAAGCAAAGTCTTCGCACGATTAGGATAGATACTCGATTAAGGACTCCAGCTCCAAGAAGAAAAAGGGTGGGCGCGTGGTAAAAACAAAAACCACTTCGGATGGCATTGTTTATCTTCGGACGGGGAAACAACATCATTGAGAAAGAATTGGGGATTGGTCTTGCAAAAGACAATGAGGGTCGAATCAACTCGAAGAGAAGTGCGCCGGATGAATAGAGCTGACAACACAACAAATGAAAACTAACTGCGTGACCCTAAAACAAATTCGAAGGGGTAGAGGAGTAATTCAAAACACCCACGTCAAGATTCCTCACCAGAACGACGAAGGGGCTAAGGGATAAAAAGAATTCCTACTCTCTGATATAACTAGACTCCAAAATAATTTTTGCTAGACTCGACAACAGCCAAACTACGATCAATCAAGGGGGCTCCTATGGTTGGTCGAGGCTCCGATACCAACTTGTCACGCCCAAGATGTGATTCTATCTTGATCATGTGATAAACTCATGGTTGGGGCACAACTGCATTTCGGGCGCTTAGCAAGATGGATATCATAACATCATACCATTACATAAATACATGGGGATACAACAATAGGCAACAATTTCCCCATGAATACAACAACATCATACACAAGACATCCGACTACAAATGAAAACACATGAAAAACACAACGACATCCATCCTGCTATCCCAGGTGCCGACCAGGAACCTATCCCAAGATCAAAGAAGAACAACAAGAAGGAAGAACTCCAACACAAGTAAACATCGCTCTCACGTCAAGTCATCGGAAACCTGTACCTGCAACTGGTGTTGTAGTATCTGTGAGCCACGAGGACTCAGCAATACCATAACCATGGGTATCAAGACTAGCAAAGCTTAATGGGTATGGAAAGGATAAGTGGTGAGGTTGCATCAACGGCTAAGCATTTGTATGGTGGCTAACTTACGATTTCAAAAGAAGGATGAGAAGCTATGCAGACGGTCGCAAACTAGTAATGATCACTAAGTGATCCTAACTACTTACGAGTCAAACATAACCCCACCGTGTTCTCTTCCCGAACATAGTGGAAAAGAGACGATCGCGGTTACTCACGCGGTTGGTGTATTTCATTTTGGATCCTCTGTCAAGTTCTCTATAACCGGATATTAACAAATTCCAATCTGCCACATAACCGCGGGCACGACTTTCAAAAGATCATAACCCTGCAGGGGTGTCCCAACTTATCCCATCACAAGCTCTCACGATCATCGGAGGTACAACTCCAAATTGGGAAGCCACGAGTGTTCTCGGAATCCCGTGCACAAGATATTTCTACAATGGTAAAACTAATCCAGCAAGACCTTCCGACGTGCGGACACCCTGATAAGAGCAGCGCATATCTCGTCTCAGGCCACGATCAGATAAGCTACGTGTATAGGTGCCAAAGACCCCAAGTTGCCAAGGGGTGGCCCCGCACAGTGCTCTGGGTTGGACCAACACTCATGAGGAGCACTGGCCCGAGGGTTGATTAGGAAGCCACGGGGCCCGGGAAGTCCATATGCAATTTTTAGTTATTAGGCAAATGGTAAAACCAAGGTTGAGCCTTGCTAGAAAAGCTTTAAACTTAGCGAATCATTGAGGGGGGCCCATAAACCCCAACCATGTTAGGAATGCAATATCAAGGAACATAACACCAGTTTATTAGGACCTAAGGTGATATGAGTGGAACAAAATACCAAGAAAAAGGCCAAGACTTCCACCCATTACCAAGTATATATGTGCATTAATTAAGTGAGAGATATTGTGATATTCCAACATATACATGTTCCGAAATGGAGCAAACTTCATTTTCACCTGCAACTAACAACGCTATAAGAGGGGCTGAGCAAAGTGGTAACGTAGCCAAACAACGGTTTGCTGGGTTGGTGAAAAAGGTTAGAGGTTGTTTCATGGCATAATGGGAGGCTTGATAAACAAGTGGTGGGTAGCGCGGCATATAGAGATAGCATCGAGACAACTAGTACAGCAAAGATATTAGTGAGATCCAAGGTGATGGTCATCTTGCCTGAGATCCCGCTAGGAAGAAGAATGAGTCCATGAAGAAGACGAAGCCACGTAGATGAACAAGTGTAGTCGAAGAATCCTCACGATCGCAACAAAACAGGAACTAACGAGAAGAAGCACAACCAGAAAGAAGCAAACAACATGGTTAAACACACAACACATAACATGACATGATGCTCAACCAAGTATGGTGCATGACAAGGCTACATTATGCTACTCATGGCAAGAGATGATAGAAACAAGAACATCACAACAAGCAAGTTTAAATGAGGCCGGAAACAACATATAACAATTCTGGTAAGTCCTCATATGCAAATATCTAAATTGGTCCAGATATGAACAAACCTTATATTGGAGTTGTTAAACAGCAAGTTAACATGCACCATGATGATCTACGCTATTTTCTAGTCAAGTTACATGTAAAGTTCATTTAATTCGGAGCTATGACCTAGAAGATATGAGCAAAACAAGTTGAACATGGCATTGATGCAAAATTCATTCCAACATCAAGTACACACTCTCAAAACATGGATGCAACAAGGAAATGCTAATCTACACACAAAACCAAGCAAGTTTCATATAGAGCATGCTCCAGACGGAGCCACGGTTCAACACATACACACTAAACAAGATTAAAGAACAAGCTGTCTAAAACAGCAACTAGGCATATAGCAAGCATCAAAACAACATGCTACAAGTACAAGATAGGCACAAACATGATATGAACTCAAAGTACGAATAGCATGCTTCAAATATCATCAAGGTTCAGGTTCATAGGCATTAAGATTACTCCAACATGATCAAAGCAAAAAGCTACTTTATGTCACAGATTATGACTTTGTGAAAAACAAGGCATAAACATGAGCAGAGTTAATATAATGACATGTTGGAGGAAATAAATAATTAAGCTATATTGCAAGAACATGGCATCAAAAGGTATGGCATGCTAGTACATAACCTGGAGTTAAAATAACACAACATGGCATACACATAGGAGCAGCAGGTTCATTGCATTCATGAAAACAAGATGCAAACATGAAATAGCAGATTCTCAGACTTAGTGAAAATCTGGGAATGCAAAACAACAACATTATGATGCTGACTTTGGAGGCACATAACAGCAAGCATAGCAATTCTAATAAACATGCAAATGCCACGAACATGTAGTAGGCATGACATACTTCCAATTAAGCCAAAGGCACAATTTATAAGATGCATAGGTTGATTACAATGAGCTTTGCCAAATGTAACATGCTGTTGACAGGCTGGCAGATTTATCATGATGATAACTTGAGAGCAAGAAAAAGACATGCTACAACACCTTATAATTGCAAACAAGGGCATGGATGGATAGAGCATAACATGTTATTCAAAACATGCCCACTGGACATCTCCAAATATGCATAGATTTGACTATAGCATCAAGCAAACATGGCAACATAATATAATAGTTTCAGACTTAGCAGTTTTTCGACAAGTGCAAAAACAGCAACATTATCTTAGCATGTTTGCAAGCTTGTTTCACTCACATCATGGTATGAAATAAATACTAGCATCAAGAGAACATAATAATGAAGCGAAGTCATGTTGACACAGTGCCCATATCACACATGCATTAATTCACACGAAAATACAAAAGGGCAAGTTATGACAGTTTTCAGCAGCTAACAGCAACATGCACTTTTGAGACAGAGATAAGCATGTCAAGATGCATCCTATTATGTATGAAAATGCAACCATCATGTAGAGCATAGAGAGATGAACATTTTGACATATTATGCATGCAAAACGGAGCAGGATGCACAAAGTTACAAGTAGACAAAGATGCCAACATAATATCATTTTTCAGGGACTTAGTGAAAAAAAACCTCCGGAGAGAAGTGGACGAGGGGATCCGGGACGGAGCAGTGCGATTCGGTGTGGTGCTGCGTTTGGTTCATGGATCGCAGGCGAAACGGGACGAGGAGATCCAGATCTGGAGCTCCGGCGGTGGCGCGCGATGGAGGTGGCGGAGGCGATGGTTCTGGCGGCGGGGCGACCGGCGGACGATGAGGAACAAAGGGGAGGTGGCGGAGGTGATCGCACCCGGGCCGGAGGAGCCCGTTCCCGGCGCTGGTGGCGAGCTCAGGCCGGCGAGGAGCTGGGTCGGCGGCGGGGATGAGCGAGGGCGGCGTAGGGAGTCAGGCCGCGGGGCGCGGGGCGATGGGGTTCGGTCGCCGGTGGACTCCGGCGCGAGGCAGGACGAAGGTGGAGCGGGACCAAGGTGGCGGATCTCCGATGCGGAGGCAGCGGTGCTCGTGCTCTGACGAGCTTCTGCCGGAGCGGCGACGGAGGAGAGCGGCGAGGCGTGGAGGAGCACTGTGGGAGGAGAAGCGCGGGGCTCGGGCGCGCGAGGCGCTGCGGGCTTCGGCGGCGGGCGCTCAGGCCCCGGATGGGCTCGAGCGGGCCCCAGATGGGCCTGGCAGGGCCGCGACTGGGGGAGAGGAGCTGGGGGCCAGTTGGCGTGTGGGGATTAGCCCGGGGTTGGCTGTGGCGAATTGCATCGCGCCAAGTGGCGTGGAGGGAGGTGACCGGCTCTCAATTGGAGGTGGGACAACGGTTGTGGGCGGCGGCTCGGTGCCAAGTGGCGGCTAGGTTGTGGTTAGGTGCGGATTCTGAGGCGAGGGCGGCGGCTAGAGGTAGGGGAAGGTCTAGGGATGCCCAAGGAAAGAGGGGTGTTTATATAGGGTAGGTGCTATGGTTTTGAGGGATTTGGAGCATTTTCTGGCATCGGATCTTGATCCGACGGTCCGAAGCGAAGGAGGGTCTAGTGAAGGTAATATGCCCTAGAGGCAATAATAAAATTGTTATTTATATTTCCTTATATATCATATAAATGTCTTTATGCATGCTAGAATTGTATTAACCGAAAAGTCGATACATGTGTTAATAACTAGACAAAACAGAGTGTCCCTAGTATGCCTCTATTAGAGTAGCTCGTTAATCAAAGATGGTTGAGTTTCCTAACCATAGACATGTGTTGTCATTTAATGAACATGATCACATCATTAGGAGAATGATGTGATGGACAAGACCCATCCGTTAGCTTAGCATATTGATCGTTTAGTTTTATTGCTATTGCTTTCTACTTGACTTATATATGTTCCTCTAACTATGAGATTATGCAACTCCCGAATATCAAAGGAACACCTTGTGTGCTATCAAACGTCACAACATAATTGGGTGATCATAAAGATGCTCTACAGGTGTCTCCGAAAGTGTTTGTTGAGTTAGCATAGATCGAGAATATGATTTGTCACTCCGAGTGTCGGAGAGGTATCTCTGGGCCCTCTCTGTAATACACATCACAATAAGCCTTGCAAGCAAATGACTAATGAGTTAGTCACAATATGATGTATTACGGAACGAGTAAAGAGACTTGCCGGTAATGAGATTGAACTAGGCATGATGATACTGATGATCGAATCTCGGGCAAGTAACATACTGATGACAAAGGGAACAACGTATGTTGTTATGCGATTTGACCGATAAAGATATTTGTAGAATATGTGGGAGCTATGAGCATCCAGGTTCCTCTATTGGTTATTGACCGGAGATGTGTCTCGGTCATGTATACATAGTTCTCGAACCAGTAGGGTCTACACGCTTAACGTTCGATGATGATTTATATTACGAGTTATGTGTTTTTGATGACCGAAGTTTGTTCGAAGTCCCGGATGAGATCACGAACATGACGAGGAGTCTCAAAATGGCCGAGAAATAAAGAATGATATATTAGGCGATGTTATTTGGACACGGGATGAATCCTGAGGGGTACCGGATAACTATCGGAGTGCCGGAGGGTTATCGGAACCTCCGGGGGAACTAATGGGTCTTCATTGGGCCTTAGTGGAAAGGAGAGGAGGGACGCAAGGGTGGCCGCCCCCCCATGGCAAGTCCGAATTGGACTAGGGTGGGGGCGGCGGCCCCCTCTTTCCTTCTCCTTCTCTCCCTCTCCCTCCTTCCCCCTCTCTACCTCTTGGTGGAATCCTACTAGGACTAGGAGTCCTGGTAGGACTCCCCTCTTGGGGCGCGCCCAACCTCCTCCTCCCGCTCCTTTATATACGTGGGGAGGGGGCACCCTAGAACACATAAGTTGATCTTTTAGCCGTGTGCGGTGCCCCCCTCCACAGTTTTCCACCTTGGTCATATGTTCGTAGTGCTTAGGCAAAGCCCTGCGGAGATCACATCATCAACATCGTCAACACATTGTTGTGCCGCCAGAACTCTCCCTCGATCCTCTGCTGGATCAAGAGCTCGTGGGACGTCATCATGCTGAATGTGTGCTGAACACAAAGGTGCCGTAGTTTGGTACTTGGATCGGTTGGATCATGAAGACATTCGACTACATCAACTATGTTACTAAATGCTTCCGCTTTCGGTCTACGAGGGTACATGGACACACTCTCCCCACTCATTGCCATGCTTCTCCTAGATAGATCTTGCGTGATCGTGAGATTTTTTTTGAAATACTACATCCTCCAACAGTGGAATCATGAGCCAGGTCTATGCGTAGATGATATGCACTAGTAGAACACAAAGAATTGTGGGCGGTAATAGTCATACTGCTTACCACCAACGTGTTACTTTGATTCGGCGGTATTGTTGGATGAAGCGGCCCGGACCGACATTACATGAATGCGTTCATGAGGCTGGTTCTACCGACGTGCTTTGCACACAGGTGGCTGACGGGTGTCTGTTTCTCCAACTTTTGTTGAATCGAGTGTGACTACGGCCGGTCCTTGATGAAGGTTAAAACAACATACTTGACGAAAAATCGTTGTGGTTTCTAGGCGTAGGTAAGAATGGTTCTTGCTAGAAGCCCGTAGCAGCCACACAAAACTTGCAACCACATAGTAGAGGATGTCTAACTTGTTTTTGCAAGGCATGTTGTGATGTGATATGGTCAAGACATGATGAATTATACGATATTTTATGAGATGATCATGTTTTGTAAATTATTGACAACCGACAGGAGCCTTATGGTTGTCTCTTTATTGTATGAATTGCGAACGCCATGTAATTTCTTTACTTTATCACTATGAGTTAGTGATAGTAGTAGAAGCAATAGTTGGCGAGATGACCACGACACTACGATGAAGATCATGGTGTCAAGCCAGTGACGATGGAGATCATGACGATGCGATAGATATGGAGATCAAAAGTACAAGATGATGATGGCCATATCATGTCACGTATTTTGATTGCATGTGATGTTTATCTTATTATGCATCTTATTTTGCTTAGAACAACGGTAGCATTATAAGATGATCCCTTATAAAATTTCAAGGTACAAGTGTTCTCCCTGAGTATGCACCGTTGCGATAGTTCGTCGTGCCGAGACACCACGTGATGATCTTGTGTGATAAGCTCTACGTTCACATACAACGGGTGTAAGACAGTTTTGCACATGCAAAATACTCGGGTTAAACTTGACGAGCCTAGCATGTACAGACATGGCCTTGGAACACTGGAGACCGAAAGGTCGAGCGTGAATCATATAGTAGATATGATCAACATAAGATGTTCACCATTGAAAACTACTCCATCTCATGTGATGATCGGACATGGTTTAGTTGATTTGGAACACGTGATCATTTAGATGACTTAAGGGATGTCTATCTAAGTGGGAATTCTTTCGTAATATGATTAATTGAACTTTAATTTATCATGAACTTAGTACCTGATAGTTTTTTTGCATATCTATGTTGTTGTAGATCAATGGCCCGTGCTACTGTTCCCTTGAATTTTAACGCATTCCTAGAGAAAGCTAAGTTGAAAGATGATGGTAGCAACTACATGGACTGGGTCCATAACTTGAGGAATATCCTCATTGCTGCACAGAAGAATTATGTCCTTGGAGCACCGCTAGGTGGCAAGCCCCCTCCCGCTAATGTGGATGCTTTGAACGCCTGGCAGACACGGTCTGATGACTACTCGACAGTTCATGGTGCCATGCTTTACGGCTAAGAATCAAGACTTCAAAGACGTTTTGAACATCATGGAGCATATGAGATGTTCCAAGAGTTGAAGTTAATATTTCAAGCAAATGCCCGAGTTGAGACATATGAAGTCTCCAACAAGTTCTATAGCTGCAAGATGGAGGAGAACAGTTCCGTCAGTGAACACATACTCATAATGTCTGGGTACCACAATCACATGACTCAACTTGGAGTCAAAGTTGATGATGATAGTGTTATTGACAGAGTTCTTCAATCACTGCCACCAAGCTATAAAGGCTTCTTGATGAACTAGGGATGCAGAAGACAATACCCAAACTCTTCGCAATGCTCAAAGCTGCGGAGGTAGAAATAAAAAAGGAGCATCAAGTGTTGATGGTTAATAAGACCACTAGTTTCAAGAAAAAGGGCAAGGTAAAGAAGGGGAACTTCAAGAAGAATAGCAAGCTAGTTGCTACTCCCGGGAAGAAACCCGAGTCTGGAGCCAAGCCTGAAACTGAGTGCTTCTACTGCAAAGGGACTGGTAACTGGAAGCGGAACTGCCCCAAGTATTTGGCGGATAAGAAGGATGGCAAAGTGAACAAAGGTATATTTGATATGCACGTTATTGATGTGTACCTTACTAATGCTCGCCTGGGTATTTGATACTGGTTCGGTTGCTCATATTTGTAACTCGAAACAGGGGTTACGAATTAAACAAAGATTGGCTAAGGACGAGGTGACAATGCGCATGGGAAATGGTTCCAAAGTCGATATGATCACCGTCGGCATGCTACCTTTACATCTACCATCGGGATTAGTTTTAGACCTAAATACTTGTTATTTGGTGCCAGCGTTGAGCATGAACATTATATCTGGATCTTGTTTGTTGTGAGATGGTTATTCATTTAAATCAAATAATAATGGTTGTTCTATATATATGAGTAATATCTTTTATGGTCATGCACCCTTTATGAGTGGTCTATTTTTGTTGAATCTCGATCGTAGTGATACACATATTCCATAATATTGTAGCCAAAAGATGCAACGTTGATAATGATAGTGCAACTTATTTGTGGCACTGCCATTTAGGTCATATTGGTGTAAAGCGCATGAAGAAACTCCATGTTGATGGGCTTTTGGAATCACTTGATTATGAATCACTTGGTGCTTGCGAATCATGCCTCATGGGCAAGATGACTAAGACTCCGTTCTCCGGCACAGTGGAGTGAGCAACTGACTTATTGGAAATAATACATACTGTTGTATACGGTTCGGTGCGTGTTGAGGCTCGTGGCGGGTATCATTATTTTCTGACCTTCATAGATGACTTGAGCGGATATGGGAATATCTACTTAATGAAACACAAGTCTGAAACATTTGAAAAGTTCAAAGAATTTTAGAGTGAAGTAGATAATCATCGTAACAAGAAAATAAAGTTTCTATGATCTAATCATGGAGGAGAATATTTGAGTTACGAGTTTGGTCTTCATTTGAAACAATGTGGAATAGTTTCGCAACTCACGCCACCTGGAACACCACAGCGTAATGGTGTTTCCGAACGTCGTAACCGTACTTTATTAGATATGGTGTGATCTATGATGTCTCTTACCGATTTACCACTATCGTTTTGGGGTTATGCTTTAGAGACAGCTGCATTCATGTTAAATAGGGCACCATCTAAATTCGTTGAGATGACACCTTATGAACTGTGGTTTGGAAAGAAACCCAAGTTGTCGTTTCTTAAAGTTTGGGGCTGCGATGCTTATGTGAAAGAGCTTCAACCTGATAAGCTCGAACCGAAATCGGAGAAATGTGTCTTCATAGGATGCCCAAAAGAAACTGTTGGGTACACCTTCTATCACAGATTCGAAGGCAAGATATTCATTGCTAAGAATGGATCCTTTCTAGAGAAGGAGTTTCTCTCGTAAGAAGTGAGTGGGAGGAAAGTAGAACTTGATGAGGTAATTGTACCTTCTCCCGAATTGGAAAGTAGTTCATCACATAAATCAGTTCCAGTGATTCCTACACCAATTAGCAAGGAAGCTAATGATGATGATCATGAAACTTCAGATCAAGTAACTACTGAACCTCGTAGGTCAACCAGAGTGCATTCCGCACCAGAGTGGTACGGTAACCCTGTTCTGGAAATCATGTTACTAGACCATGATGAACCTACGAACTATGATTAAGCGATGATGAGCCCAGATTCCGCAAAATGGCTTGAGGTCATGAAATCTGAGATGGGATCCATGCCTGAGAACAAAGTGTGGACTTTGGTTGACTTGCCCTATGAACGTCAAGCCATTGAAAATAAATGGATCTTTAAGAAGAAGACTAATGCGGACGGTAATGTTACTGTTTACAAAGCTCGACTTGTTGCGAAAGGTTTTCGACAAGTTCAAGGAGTTGACTACAATGAGACCTTCTCACCTGTAGCGATGCTTAAGTCTGTCTGAATCATGTTAGAAATTGCCGCATTTTATGATTATGAAATATGGCAAATGGATGTCAAAACTGCATTCCTTAATGTATATCTCAAAGAAGAGTTGTATATGATGCAACCAGAAGGTCTTGTGGATCCTAAAGGTGTTAACAAAGTATGCAAGCTCTAGCGATCCATCTACGGACTGGTGCGAGCATCTCGGAGTTGGAATATACGCTTTGATGAGGTGATCAAAGCATATGGTTTTATATAGACTTTTGGAGAAGCATGTATTTATAAGAAAGTTAGTGGGAGCTCTGTAGCATTTCTGATATTATATGTGGATGACATATTGTTGATTAGAAATGATGTAGAATTTCTGGATAGCGTAAAAGGATACTTGAATAAGAATTTTTCAATGAAAGACCTCGGTGAAGCTGCTTATATATTAGGCAGCAAGATCTATAGAGATAGATCAAGATGCTTAATTGGACTTTCACAAAGCACATACCTTGATAAATTTTTGAAGAAGTTCAAAATGGATCAGTCAAAGAAAGGGTTCTTACCTGTGTTACCAGGTGTGAAGTTAAGTCAGACTCAAGGCCCGACCACTGCAGAAGATAGCGAGAAAATGAAAGTCATTCCCTATGCTTCAGCCATAGGTTCTATCATGTATGCAATGTTGTGTACCAGACCTGATGTGTGCCTTGCTATAAGTCTAGCAGGGAGGTACCAAAGTAGTCCAGGAGTGGATCACTGGACAACAATCAAGAACATCCTAAAATACCTGAAATGGACGAAGGATATGTTTCTCGTTTATGGAGGTGACAAAGAGCTCGTCGTAAATGGTTACGTCGATGCAAGCTTTGACACTGATCCGGATGACTCGAAGTCACAAATCGGATACGTATTTTAGTTGAACGGTGGAGCTGTCAGTTGGTGTAGTTCCAAGCAGAGCATCGTGGCGGGATGTACGTGTGAAGCGGAGTACATAGCTGCTTCGGAAGCAGCAAATGAAGGAGTTCATATCCGATCTAGGTGTAATACCTAGTGCATCGGGTCCAATGAAAATCTTTTGTGACAACACTAGAGCAATAGCCTTGACGAAGGAATCCAGGTTTCACAAGAGAACCAAGCACATCAAGAGACGCTTCAACTCCATCCACAATCAAGTCAAAGAGGGAGACATATAAATTTTTAAAATACATACGGATCAGAATGTTGCAAACCCGTTGACTAAGCCTCTTCCACGAGCAAAACATGATCAACACTAAGACTCCATGGGTGTTAGAATCATTACAATGTAATCTAGATTATTAACTCTAGTGCAAGTGGGAGACTGAAGGAAATATGCCCTAGAGGCAATAATAAAATTGTTATTTATATTTCCTTATATATCATGATAAATGTCTTTTATTCATGCTAGAATTGTATTAATCGGAAACTTTATCATGTGTGAATAACTAGACAAAACAGAGTGTCCCTAGTATGCCTCTATTAGACTAGCTCGTTAATCAAAGATGGTTGAGTTTCCTAACCATAGACATGTGTTGTCATTTGATGAACGGGGTCACATCATTAGGAGAATGATGTGATGGACAAGACCCATCCGTTAGCTTAGCATATTGATCGTTTAGTTTTATTGCTATTTCTTTCTTCATGACTTATACATGTTCATCTGACTATGAGATTATGCAACTCCCGTATACCGGAGGAACACCTTGTGTGCTATCAAATGTCACAACGTAACTGGGTGATTATAAAGATGCTCTATAGCTGTCTCCGAAGGTGTTTGTTGATTTTGGATTTGTCACTCTGAGTGTCAGAGAGGTATCTCTGGGCCCTCTCAGTTATACACATCATAATAAGCCTTGCAAGCAAATGACTAATGAGTTCGTCATGAGATGATGTATTACGAAACGAGTAAAGAGACTTGCCGGTAACGAGATTGAACTAGGTATGATGATACCGACGATCAAATCTCGGGCAAGTAACATACCAATGACAAAGGGAATGTAACGCCCCGGATGTAACAATTCCCAATATGGCAATATATTCATTGCTGACTTAATCAATTCCATTCTGGGCTCTTCCTTCATTTCGGGTTTCTTCGTTTTTGCCTTGTGTGTGTGTTGCATGTCACCATGTCATTTTCATTATGTGCATTGCATTGGCATAGTCTCACTTGCATCCGTGTGTAGTTGCATCGTCTCCGTTCTCTCCGTTATCCATTTCAACTTCCGACACTCACACACGTGCCCGTCGCACCTCTCAAGCCTTTGTTTCGTGAGTGGGTTGAAAACATCCTCGGAATGGGCCGGGAGTTGTCAAGTGGTCTTGGTATGTCACCGGTAGACCGCCTGTCAAGTTTCGTCTCGTTTGGAGGTCGTTTGATACTCCAACGGTTAACCACATGGGCCAAAAACCCCTATCTCTTTTGGCCCAACACCCCTCCACAACAGCCCACTAGCCCAGCACAACCACCTCAGTCCTCTCGATCGTTGGATTGTGATCATGTGGGCAAAAACCGCACCTCAATTGGACACTCCTAGCTCCCTCTACCTATAAATATGCCTATCTCCCCCGAAATCCGGATCAAACCCTAGCAGTCCATTCCACCTGGCCACCGGACACGTCTGGACCGCGCCGGACACGTCCACCGGACAAGCCCGACCAATTGCAGAGTGACAAGTGGCCCTGCAACCGCCGGATTCCGCCCCACAGCCGCGGCCCGCGAAGCCCGCGCCCGCGCCCGCCACCGCCCTCCGTCTCCGGCACCGCCCCGCCGCCCGACAGCCGCCGCCCTCCGGCTTCGCCTCACCGCGCCAGCCATCTCCATCGCGCCGACCGCCTCCACCCGCCGGCCTCGCCTCCTCCCGCCGGCACGCCACTTCCACCACCGGCCGCCGCCTGTTCCACCGCCGGCCACCGCCTCCGTCTTCCTCGCCGTCTGCAGCGAGCAGCTCCAGCGAGATCTGGGCAGGTGGATGAGATCCACCCGTCCGATGATCCAAACGCGGCCCGATAGCCCTGATTACTCCGTCCCGCTCCGATCCATCTCGAGTTGACTTTTTCGAACGGGTATATTCCACTAAGTCTCGGATCTGTGTAAATTTCATGCCCTCTTCATCATGTGGTAACTTCGTGCTCGTAGCTCCGTTTCGCGCATATGATATATCAAAATGTTCGTCTCGAAGTGCTCTACATGTTAGCATAATTTTCATGCATGTTAGGGTTCATCTAGATGTCTTAATATTTGTTGCAAGACTGCTTCGTGATGTTACTATTTCAGCACTAGTTGTCTGTTTACAATTTATTGGCATGTTCGTGAGGTCGTAACTTGGTGCATGTTGGTCCAAATGGAGTGTATGATATGTCAAAATGTTCGTATTGTGATGCTCTTCAAGATGGATGCATTTGCATGCATGTTAGGTTGCATTATGCCATGTTTAACCGTGTTGCAAAAGTGCATGTGGCTGATAAGTTTCTGGAATTGTTCTGAGATGATGATTTGTCTTTTTCGTGTGAATTAATCCATGTGTCATATGAGCTAGGTGTCAACATGAGTTTTGCTCATTGGAATGTGCTCTACATGATAGATTTATTTTAATGCCATGATATGTGCTGAGATGAGTGCATCAAGCTTGTTAACATGCCATCGTGATGTTAAATTTCTGCTATGAATCTGTTAATTTTTATGCCATGTTACCATGAGGCTACCGTCTTTGTCGTGCATGGTTAGAGTTGTCCAGTGGGTGTTCCTTGATGTATATGTTATGTTCTAGCTATCCATGCTCTTGTTTTCCATGATGCCTTGATGTAGCTTGTTGTTTTCATGCTCTCGAGTTGCTATAAAATGTTTCTGTCAGCCTATTATCAGCAAGTTCAGTTTTGCCATGTGAATAGCTAGTATTCTATGCATCCTATGACCATGTTCTTGCCATGAGTAGCTTCACAGACATGTCTTCTTGCTATTGGTTACATTCACATGCCATGATAAGCTTTGAGATGAGTTGCACAAGCTTCCAAACATGCCTCCTTTAGGTTTAAGAGCATCCTCATGCATACGCACATCATGACTTGCATTCCATGACATGTCTTGCATCATGTTGTTTGCGCATTGCACCGTGATTGATCTTGTACCGTTGTGTTGCTCTTGTGTTGGGTAGAGCCGGTAGCCGATACCGACTTCGAGGATCTTGTCGAGACTGAGTTTGAGGAGCGGTCTTACCATCCCACCGAGGACTTACCAGGCAAGATGACCGTTCCCCGATATCACCTCTATATTTTCCTTGCTAGTTGTCTCACTCTATAGTTATGCCTCGATGCCTATTCTTGTCTTGCCAGCCTCCTATGTTGCCATGAAACACTCTAACCGCCTTCCTAGCAAACCGTTGATTGGCTAAGTACGCTTTTGCTCAGCCCCTCTTATAGCGTTGTTAGTTGCAGGTGAAGTTTGAAGATTGCTCCATGTTCGGACTTGTTTATTGGGGCAACACAATATATATCTTAATTAAATTAATGCACATATATATTGGTAATGGGTGGAAGGCTTGGCCTTCTGCTTGGTGTTTTGTTCCACTCATGCCACCTTAGGACCCGATAAACCGGTGTTATGTTCCTTGATTTTACGTTCCTAACACGGTTGGGGTTTATGGGCCCCCCTTGATAATTCGCTCTGCTTAAAGCTTTTCCAGCAATACCCAACATTGGTACTACATTTGCCTAACAACTAAAAACTTGGATAGGGAGTTATAAACCCGAGTTCTTAATCAACCCCCCTGGGCCTGTGCTCCTCATGAGTGTTGGTCCAACTGGGCAGACTGCAGGGCCACCTTGGGGAAACCCGAGGGGTGGTATTTTCTTGTAGGTTGTCCCATCCGGTCGTGGCCTGAGACGAGATACGCGCGGCTACTATCAGGGTGTCGGCACGCCGATTGGTCTTGCTGGATTAGTTTTACCTTTGCCGAAATATCTTGAGCACGGGATTCCGAGAATACTCGAGTCTTCCCAATTTAGAGTTGCGACTCCGCAGATCGTGAGCTTGTGATGGGCTAAGTTGGGACACCCCTGCAGAGTTTGAATTTTCGAAAGCCATGCCCGTGGTTATGTGGAAGATGGGAATTTGTTAATATCCGGTTGTAGATAACTTGACACCATATCCTTAAGAATACACTACCTGTGTGAGTACCGTGAGGGTCTCTTTTCGAAGGGGTTTTCGGAAAGTGAACACGGTGGGGTTATGCATGAACGTGAGTAGCTAGGATCACTTATTGATCAACTTTGGCGACCGTTGGCACATTTTCTCCTCTCGCTCTGAACTCGTAAGCTAGTTGCTTAGTGCTTGCTGCAAACACTTTATTACCTCTCCACACCTAAAGGCTTTATTAGATTTGATACCCGGGAATGGGATTGCTGAGTCCTTGTGACTCACAGATTACTACACACACCAGATGCGGGTACAGCCGAGAACAATGCAGGAGATGGATCAGAACCTCACTGGGAGTTCGATGAAGAGCATGGTCGTTTCTATGTTACCTATCCCGACGATCAGTAGTGGTTCCTACTAGGGGCGATCAGGACTTGTGGTCGTGGTATCTTTTCCCGTTTGGTTTTCGTCCGTAGTCGGACCCTGTGTTATTTGGATGAATGTATGCTATTGTATTCATTGTGTGATGTGGCGAGTGTGGCCAACTATTTTACTATTTCATCCCTGAACTTTTACATGAGTTGTGCAAAGTTACCACGCTTGCGATCATTCCAGAATGCGCTTATGTCTCTAAGTCGTGCCTCAACACGTAGGAGATATAGTCGCATCTTGGGCATTACAAGTTGGTATTCAGAGCCTTCTCCGACCTAGGAGCCCCCTGATTGATCGAGTCGCTGACGGTTGAGTCTAGGCACTGATAACCCACAAGTGTAGGGGATCAGTTATAGCCTCTTTCGATAAGTAAGAGTGTCGAACCCAATGAGGAGCTAAAGGCAGAACAAATATTCCCTCAAGTTCTATCGACCACCAATACAACTCTACGCACGCTTGACGTTTACTTTACCTAGAACAAGTATGAAACTAGAAGTACTTTGTGGCTTTTGTGGGATAGGTTTGCAAGAATAAAAAGAGCAAGCAAATATAAACTAGGGGCTATTTAGATAAAGTTAATGATAGCGAGTGTGGAAAAGTGGTGGTAGGAGTTGCGAAATTGCCCCTAAGCAATTGACTACGTTACTAGACCGATAGCAAGTTTTATGTGGGAGAGGCCACTGCTAGCATGTCATCCCTTACTTGGAATTCTATGCACTTATGATTGGAACTATTAGCAAGCATCCGCAACCACTAACGTTCATTAAGGTAAAACCCAACCATAGCATTAAGATATATTGGCCCCCCTTCAATCTCGTATGCATCAATTTCTACGCTAGGTTGAAGCTTCTGTCACTCTTGCCCTCCAATACGTAGTTCCATCAACATACAACTAACCCTATGGTGTAATCCACGCGCGCGCTCATATGATGGGCACCAAAGGACAACAACATAACCACAAGCAATTTAAGTCAATCATAGCAATTCACCAATCACCGTTAGGACAACGATAATCTACTCAGACATCATAGGATGGCAACACATCATTGGATAATAATATGAAGCATAATGCACCATGTTCAAGTAGAGGGTACAGCGGGTTGCGGGAGAGTGGACCGCTGTAGATAGATGGGGGGAGATGATGGAGATGTTGGTGAAGATGACAGAGGTGTTGGTGTAGATCGCCGTCACATGATGATGGCCCCGGTGGCACTCCGGTGCCACCGGAAGCGAGGGGGAGAGAGCCCCCCTCCTTCTTCTTCTTCCTTGACCTTCTCCCTAGGTGGGAGAAGAGTTCCCCCTCTGGTCCATGGCCTCCATGGTGGCGGAGGGGCGAGAGCCCCTCCGAGATTGGATCTGTCTCTCTGTCTCTCTTTATTTCTGTGTTCCCAAATTATGTCTCTTCACCGTTTCTTAAATTCCCGGAGATCCGTACCTTCGATTGGGCTGATTTTTTGACACGATTTTTATCCAGATATTAGCTTTATTGCGGCGAAAGAAGGGAATCAACCGCCTTATGGTATGGCCACGAGGGCCCAGGGCGCGCCCCCTGCCTCGTGGCCCACCCGGGCATCGTCTCATGTTGGTTCCGCTTCCCAAAATTCACATATATTCCAAAAAAATCTCGGTCCGTTTTTATTCCGTTTGGACTCCGTTTGATATGGATATTCTGTGAAACAAAAAACATGCAACAAACAGGAACTGTCACTGGGCACTGGATCAATATGTTAGTCCCAAAAAATAGTATAAAAAGTTGCCAAAAGTATATGAAAGTTGTAGAATATTGGCATGGAACAATAAAAAATATAGATACGACGGAGACGTATCAGCATCCCCAAGCTTAATTCCTGCTCGTCCTCGAGTAGTTAAATGATAAAAGATAATTTTTGATGTGGAATGCTACCTAGCATAATCTTGATCATGTAATCTAATCATGGCATGAATATTAAGACACGAGTGATTTAAAGCAATAGTCTATCATTTGACATTAGGACAATAATACTTCAAGCATACTAATAAAGCAATCATGTCTCTTCAAAATAACATGGCCAAAGAAAGTTATCCCTACAAAATCATATGGTCTGGCTATGCTCCATCTTCACCACACAAAGTATTTGAATCATGCACAACCCCGGTTTTAGCCAAGCAATTGTTTCATACTTTAGTATTCTCAAACTTTTTCAACTTTCACGCAATACAAGAGCGTGAGCCATGGACATAGCACTATGGGTGGAATAGAAGGTGGTGATAGAAAAAAAGGTGGGAGAAAGTCTCACATCGACTAGGCAAATCAATGGACTATGGAGATGTCCATCGATCGATATCAATGTGAGTGAGTAGGGATTGCCATGTAACGGATGCACTAGAGCTATAAGTGTATGAAAGCTCAAAAAGAAAACTAGTGGGTGTGCATCAACTTGCTTGCTCATGAAGACCTAGGGCATTTGAGGAAGCCCATCGTTGGAATATACAAGCCAAGTTCTATAACGAAAAATTCCAACTAGTATATGGAAGTGACAAAACAAGAGACTCTCTATTATGAAGATCATGGTGCTACTTTGAAGCACAAGTGTGGAAAAGGATAGTAGCATTGTCCCTTCTCTCTTTTCTCTCATTTTTTTTAGGTGCTTTCTCTTTTTTTAGCCCCTCTCTATATTTTTTAGGCCATCTCCTTTTTTTGGCCTTTCCTCACATGGGACAATGCTCTAATAATGAAGATCGTCATAATTTTATTTACTTACAACTCAAAGATTACAACTCGAAGCTAGAACAAAATATGACTCTATGTGAATGCCTCCGGCGGTGTATCTGGATGTGCAATGATCTAGCGTAGCAATGACATCAAAAAACGAACAAGCCATGGAAACATCATGCTAGCTATCTTACGATCATGCAAGGCAATATGACAATGATGGTGTGTGTCATAATAAACGGAATGGTGGAGTTACATGGCAATATATCTCAGAATGGCTATGGAAATGCCATAATAGGTAGGTATGGTGGCTGTTTTGAGGAAGGTATATGGTGGGTGTATGGTACCGGCGAAAGTTGCGCGTTACGAGAGAGGCTAGCAAGGGTGGAAGGGTGAGAGTGCGTATAATCCATGGACTCAACATTAGTCATAAAGAACTCACATACTTATTGCAAAACTTTATTAGCCATCGAAACCAAGTACTACACGCATGCTCCTAGGGGGGAGGTTGGTAGGAGTTAACCATCGCGCGCCCCCGACCTCCACACAAAGGATGACACTCAATAAATAAATCATGCTCCAACTTCGTCACATAACGGTTCACCTTACGTGCATGCTACGGGAATCACAAACCTCAACACAAGTATTTCTACAATCCACAACCACCCACTAGCATGACTCCAATATCACCATCTTTATATCGCAAAACTATTACAAGGAATCAAACATATCATATTCAGCGATCTACAAGTTTATGTAGGATTTTATGACTAACCATGTGAATGACCAATTCCTGTCAACTCTCTAAATAGATATAAGTGAAGCAAGAGAGTTTTAATTCTTTCTACAAAAGTTATGCCCACGCTCTAACAATTATAAGTGAAGCAAAAGAGCATTCTACAAATGGCGGTTTCCTATGTGAAGAGAAACAGGCAATCCAAACTTCAAATGATATAAGTGAAGCACATGAAGTATTCTATAAAGCCATACTCAAAAGATATAAGTGAAGTGCAAAGAGCATTCTATAAATAAACCAAGGACTATCTCATACCAGCATGGTGCATAAAAGAAAAGGTGAAAACTAAATGCAAAAGACGCTCCAAGATGTGCACATATCACATGAATGAAACGAATCCGAAAACATACCGATACTTGTTGAAGAAAGAGGGGATGCCTCCCGGGGCATCCCCAAGCTTAGACGCTTGAGTCTCCTTGAATATTTACTTGGGGTGCCTTGGGCATCCCCAAGCTTGAGCTCTTGCCTCTCCTTCTTCTCCTCAGATCGAGACCTCCTCGATCTTCGAACACTTCATCCACACAAAACTTCAACAGAAAACTCGGTAAGATCCGTTAGTATAATAAAGCAAATCACTACTCTAAGTACTGTTACAAACCAATTCATATTTTGTTTTTGCATTGTAGCTACTATAATATAACTTTTCCATGGCTTAATTCTGATCGAAATTGATAGTTTCATCAAAACAAGCAAACTATGCATCAAAAAACAGAATCTGTCTAAAACAGAACAGTTTGTAATAATATGAACATTTGCCATACTTCTGGTACTTGAACAATTCTGCCAAAATTAGAAAAAATAAACAATTTGTATCGAAAGACATTGCAAAAAGTTTCAGAACCATTTGACGTTCCAGCAGAAAATGTAAAATCACGCACTACAGCCAAAGTTTCTGTCCTGCACCGCACAAACCAACAAGCATTGTAAACATACTAAAGGCAAACCTTGGCACATTATTTTTATAATACAATGGAATTGTACAAGGGGATAATTATTTTTGTTGAAAAGTTTCTGTAATTAAGATTCACAAAGTTTCCATGGGCATGAACAAAGTTCAAGGACGTCCCCCACTTTCACAATGCTCGTCTATATCACTTTCACTTTTCTTTTTGAAAAAGTTTTAGGTTCCCCTCTTTATTTTATTTTTGTTTTTTAAACTATATAAAAGAACACAACAAAAATAAATGACTCTCTAAAACTTCCGGGTTGTCTCTCTGGCAGCGCTTTCTTTAAAGCCATTAAGCTAGACATAGAGTGCTCAAGTAATGGATCCACCCGGATCCCAAGGTATATCAAAGCTAATTTTTATTAGCAATGATTTGGCATTTAGTAGTGAGCACAAAATGATATATATCATGAAACAATTAAGTCTAACTCTCTTCCTATGCATAGGCATGTCATACAAGAACAATTCATGCACATCAAGTAAAGGCCAATGCATAGTATAAGCAGTTTCTTGCAATTTTATCATGTTGGAAACATAGAGAGGCGGCGATGTAGTTCCTCTCTCATAATAATTGCAAGTAGGAGCAGCAAGCACATGCATATTATATTCATCAAAATCATCATGTGTAACGGAAAAAGGCAACCCATCAATATAATCCTTAATAAGTGCAAACTTCTCCGATATAGTGTAGTTTGGAGAATTCAAAAAGATAATAGGACTATCATGCGTGGGTGCAATAGCAACAATCTCATGTTTTACATATAGAACTATAGCAAGTTCATATCCATAAGCATAATTCATATTGGCATTTTGGCCACAAGCATAGCAAGCATCATCAAAAAGGGATATTTCAAAAGAATCAATGGGATCATATCAATCATCATAGCATTCATCCTTTGGTAAGCACGAAGGGAAATTAAACAATGTATGAGTTGAAGAGTTACTCTCATTAGAAGGTGGGAACGGGTAGCTAATCCGCTCTTCCTCCTTTTGTTCTTCGCTCTCCTCCTCATCTTTTTCATCCAATGAGCTCACAATGTCATTAATTTCTTCTTCCATAGACTCCTGCAAAATATTAGTATCTTCTTGGACAGCGGAGACCTTCTCGATAAACGCATCAATATTGGAGTTATATTCATAATTCAAATAGCAATATTTCAATATAGCAAGATTTTCAGGCCTAGAGACATCATCATCAAAAGCATCATTCTTCTTAAATAGAGATTCAATTTCATAAGCACCCTTAAAAGCAACGAATTCTTCTATTTGTTCCACATCATAATAATCATATATACCATTAGCATAAGAAGCTAAGGTTTCATTATCATTAAATTTGCATGAAGGAGCCTTCATCCTAGAGCAACAAGTATAAACATATCTCAAGCATAGTTGTCGAGCATACCAATGCAACAAATGAATTTGATCCCATAACAGTTTCCCTTTTTGTGTCAAGTGATAATCCCTAAAGTATTCACGTTGATCCAACGTTACTCCCATTACATAGTTGAATGGGGTTTTCTCAGGATTATCAAAGTAGTACATAATATCTTTCACATAATTTGCATCGAGGGTTTTAGGAGGTTCCCCATCTCCATGAGTAGCAAGTACACCTAAGTTTTTTGGTATTTCGTGTTCCATATCCATAACTAAAGATAGAGAGCAACTTAGAAGAGCAAATAAAATCTACTTAGTGATAAAGAAAACAAGCACACACGAGAATATTCACCCCACGCTATTGCTCCCCAGCAATGGCGCCAGAAAAAGGTCTTGATAACCCACAAGTGTAGGGGATCAGTTGTAGTCTCTTTCGATAAGTAAGAGTGTCGAACCCAACGAGGAGCTAAAGGCAGAACAAATATTCCCTCAAGTTCTATCGACCACCAATACAACTCTACGGACGCTTGACGTTTACTTTACCTAGAACAAGTATGAAACTAGAAGTACTTTGTGGTTTTTGTGGGATAGGTTTGCAAGAATAAAAACAGCACGCAAACATAAAATAAGGGCTGTTAAGATAAAGTTAATGATAGCGAGTGTGGAAAAGTGGTGGTAGGAGTTGCGAAATTGCCCCTAAGCAATTAACTACGTTACTAGACCGATGGCAAGTTTTATGTGGGAGAGGCCACTGCTAGCATGTCATACCTTACTTGGAATTCTATGCACTTATGATTGGAACTAATAGCAAGCATCTGCAACTACTAACGTTCATTAATGTAAAACTCAACCATAGCATTAAGATATATTGGCCCCCCTTCAATCCCGTACGCATCAATTTCTACGCTAGGTTGAAGCTTCTGTCACTCTTGCCCTCCTATACGTAGTTCTATCAACATACAACTAACCCTATGGTGTGATCCACGCGCGCGCTCCTATGATGGGCACCAAAGGACAACAACATAACCACAAGCAATTTAAATCAATCATAGCAATTCACCAATCACCGATAGGACAACGATAATCTACTCACACATCATAGGATGGCAACACATCATTGGATAATAATATGAAGCATAAAGCACCATGTTCAAGTAGAGGGTACATCGGGTTGCGGGAGAGTGGACCGATGTAGATATATGGGGGAAGGTGATGGAGATGTTAGTGAAGATGACGGAAGTGTTGGTGTAGATCGCCGTCACACGATGATAGCCCCGGTGGCACTCCGGTGCCACCGGAAGCGAGGGGGAGAGAGCCCCCCTCCTTCATCTTCTTCCTTGACCTTCTCCCTAGGTGGGAGAAGGGTTTCCCCTCTGGTCCATGGCCTCCATGGCGGCGGAGGGGCGAGAGCCCCTCCGAGATTGGATCTGTCTCTCTGTTTCTACATTCCTAGATTCTGCCCCTTCACCGTTTCTTAAATTCCCGGAGATCCGTAACTCCGATTGGGCTGATTTTTTGACACGGGATTTTTATCCGGATATTATCTTTATTGCGGCGAAAGAAGGGCATCAACCGCCTTACGGTGTGGCCACGAGGGCCCAGGGCGCGCCCCCTTGCCTAGGGCGCGCCCCCTGCCTCATGGCCCACCCGGGCATCATCTCATGTTGGTTCCGCTTCCCAAAATTCACATATATTCCAAAAAAATCTTTGTCCGTTTTATTCCGTTTGGACTCCGTTTGATATGGATGTTCTGCGAAACAAAAAACATGCAACAAACAGGAACTGGCACTGAGCACTAGATCAATATGTTAGTCCCAAAAAATAGTATAAAAAGTTTCCAAAAGTATACGAAAGTTGTAGAATATTGGCATGGAACAATAAAAAATTATAGATACGATGGAGACGTATCAGGCACACACACAAAATGTTTTGAGTCATATATATATATATATATATATATATATATATATATATATATATATATATATATATATATATATATATATATATATATATATATATATATATATATATATATATATATATATATATATAGGGTGGGTCTATTCTCATAACACCCCTTAAGACCTAAGACCTTATTCTCATAACAAAGGCCTTATTCTCATAACACCCCCCACTTAACACAGGTTTCTAGCGCGGCAGCGCCCTAAGGACAGCAACCCCCTCCCCACCCCGCCTTCTAGCGTGGCAGCGCCCTCGCGGCCGGCGGCGACCCCCTCCCCTCCCCGCCTTCTTGCGCGGAGCGCCGGCGGACGGCGGCCCAGGAGGATGCAGATCGAATCACGCGACCCTTCTCCGGGGGCAGCACCTAATCAGCGTCGTCGCCTCTCTCGTCCGCCCAATCACCCGCAAATCGCCGCCGGAATCGCCACCGCTCCTCTCCTCCGTGAAATCAGCGTGGACAGCGCCGGCAGCATGCTTCTGCGCTCCTACTACCGCGATATGACTAGTGCGCCGCCTCCTCAAGCACCGCCAGCTGCAGCACCCCCGCGGATCGGAGCCTCTCGCATGGGGGATCTGCCGCCGTTCACCCAGCTGGAGCATCCAGCCTCGGTGATGCATGGCAGGGGGAAGAGAACTGCAAGGATGCCTTCTCCAGCAACCTCGCAGTCGTCGTGGATGCGAACTGCAATGGTCATTTCGCCCGTCCAGCCTTCTCCCGCGATAATGGTGAAAGTTGAAAAAGCCCATGAGTTCCTGCAGGGGAGGTGGAATGCACACCAACAGCAGGCCGAGCTGCATCTGCAGAAGGAGAGAACTGCTCTCAAGAGGAAAGTCACGCTTGCAGATAATGTAAGAAATTCACATACCCAACCCCCCACCTCCAGTTTAGTATAGTGCAGTTGCTTTCTAGTGTTTGAAGAGAAATTCAAATTGCAGTGCCCTTTTTATTACCATGCAGTGCCCTCTTGCGTCAACTGCAGTGCCATGTATCTTCCAGTAAAAAATAGAAGGATACTTCGAAAATGAAAATGCGCTATGGCTGAACAATGCAGTCCACCATGGTTTACATATGTAGAGCGCTGTGGCTTAAAACATTGGTGTAAGGCAGCACCATATATATATATATATATATATATATATATATATATAGACAACCCAAAAAAAGTAAAACGACAAATAAAGCAGTGCGGTAACATGACAAGGTGCAGCTCGCATTGCATATTACTACAGTTCACCGCGCTTGACCAAGCAAAAAACTAATTAAACTAACGACCCACTCTTATCTAGTCCCCCCCTTCCATGATTCGCAGACGAAAAACACAGACTGTAATGCAATTCTAAAAACTACATAATGCGCAAAAACTCAAAAAACATCTTGAGTAACGACCAACCCCGTGGCGCCCGCTCAAACACAAAAAGCATCGACAAAGTTAAATTTTTCAAAATTGACAACTTAATCCGCTGCAATTCATACAGATTGGTGTAAGGCAGCACGTAATTGCCGAAATCAACAGAAAAAATACATACAAAAACAACAAATTTGATCCGGAAGCGGGGGGACAAAGTGCTTGCGTTTTTCCACTAGAACAGAGAAAATTCGACCAAGTATTCAAAATTCGATCGTATTAGAAAATTAAACCGTCGTGGAGTAACACAAACATAAACGCGAACTTAGTAACACACTACGATTACGGCTATAAAATCGAATATGAAGCCCGCAAGAACGATGCGAAGCTCCTGCCCCATGCGAAAGGACAGAGATCGATCCGCCAAATCAAACGATTGCCGTCGTTTTTTCGCAGAATTTCTTGTTTAATCACATAATAGATCAGCGCACACAAAAATAAAACAATGGAAATCGATCAAATTAGCCGGAAAAGCTTCTCCGTGAAGCAGTTCGCCACTCCCCCTCTCTACGGTTCAGAACAGTAGATGGAAGGAGTGCACATAGCTTTCCAATGCAGTTCGAAAGTGTTATGAAAATATTATTCTCATAATATTATGAGAATAGACCGAATATATATATATATATATATATATATATATATATATATATATATATATATATATATATATATATATATATATATATATATATATATATATATATATATAGTGGGTCTATTCTCATAACACCCCTTAAGACCTTATTCTCATAACAAAAACCTTATTCTCATAACACCCCCACTTAAATAGGTTTCTAGCGCGGAGCGCCCCGAGGACAGCAACCACTGCCCCGCCTCCTACCCCCGTGCTGCCGCCCCGCCTCCTTCCCCCAGCACCGTCGCGCCAGCTCCTACCCTGATGCAGTGCGGTTTTCTTGTGCAGTTCGGAAGCGCAAAAAAATGCTCGCTGCCATTATTCGTCGGTCGCACCGTTTTCAAAACTGCTCTTAAACCGTGCGGAATCTCAAAAAGTGTTCAACATGGCGAAGTTGCGTCTACTCCATAGCTTTTCAACAGTATATTACACGCATAATTCAGATAAACGGTTAAAAACTAGAGAAAAAAGGTACCAAAAAACAACACGTACAGTTTTTTCAAACATGCAGTTCACTGTTTTCAAAACTGCTCTTAAACCGTGCGGAATCTCGAAAAGTGTTCAACATGGCGAAGTTGCGTATACTCCATCGCTTTTCAACGGTATATTACACGCATAATTCCGATAAACGGTTAAAAAACTAGAGCAAAAAAGGTACCAAAAAAACAACACGTACAGTTTTTTCAAACATGCAGTTCACTGGTCTCTGTGTTGCAGTAACATGCAGTTCGGAAGCGCAAAAAAACGCGTCGATTTGGGTGTCGCGAAAAACAGAGTTTCCGCGTTTTTGTAATTTCAAAACTGCTCTTAAACCGTAATGAATTAGAGAGGGTGTTCTACATGAAAAATTAGCGTCTCGACGATAACTTTCCAACGGTGTATCATTTGGATGATTTCGACCAACGTTTTGTAAAAATTTCATGAAAAACGGCCACTGCCCTTCGTAGTCAGCCGCACGATTTTCAAATTTAACTAAAAACCGTAAGGAATCTCAAAAACATTTCAACATATGAAAGTTGCACCTCGTTCGTAGCTTTCCAACGGTATATTACACGCCTTGTTTCGACAAACGGTTAGAAAACTGGAGTGAAAACAGTACCGAAAATTTGAAAAAATTCGAAAAACACAATTCCGCGATTTAGTAAATTCAAAACTGCTTTTAAACCGTAGCGAATTAAAAAAAATAATAGATATGAAAAAGATGCGCGCCGATGATACCTTTCCAACGGTATATCATACGTTTCATTCCGACGAGCGGTTTAGAAAAAAACGCAAAAAAATGTTCGCTGCCATTCGTTGTGAGCCGCACGATTTTCGAAACTGCTCTTAAACTATGATGATTTTTGAAAAGTGTTCAACATGACGAAGTTGCGTCTACTCCATAGCTTTTCAACGGTATATTACACGCATAATTCCGATAAACGGTTAAAAAACTAGAGCAAAAAAGGTACCGAAAAAACAACACGTACAGTTTTTTCAAACATGGAGTTCACTGGTCTCTGTGTTGCAGTAACATGCAGTTCGGAAGCGCAAAAAAACGCGTCGATTTGGGTGTCGCGAAAAACAGAGTTTCTGCTTTTTGTAATTTCAAAACTGCTCTTAAATCGTAATGAATTAGAGGGGGTGTTCTATATGAAAAAGTAGCGTCTCGACGATATCTTTCCAACGGTGTATCATTTGGATCATTTCGACCAACGTTTTGTAAAATTTTTACGAAAAACGGCCACTGCCCTTCGTAGTCAGCCGCACGATTTTCAAATTGAACTAAAAACCGTAAGGAATCTCAAAAACATTTCAGCATATTATAGTTGCGCCTCGTTCGTAGCTTTCCAACGGTATATTACACGCCTTGTTTCGACAAACGGTTAGAAAACTGGAGTGAAAGCAATACCAAAAATTTGAAAAAATTCGAAAAACACAATTCCGCGATTTAGTAAATTCAAAACTACTCTTAAACTATAGCGAATTAGAAAAAATAATAGATATGAAAAAGATGCGCGCCGACGTTACCTTTCCAACGGTGTATCATACATTTCATTCCGACGACCGGTTTAGAAAAAAACGCAAAAAAACACTCGCTGCCATTCGTTGTGAGCCGCACAATTTTCGAAACTGCTCTTAAACTATGATGAATTTTGAAAAGTGTTCAACATGGCGAAGTTGCGTGTACTCCATAGCTTTTCAACGGTATATTACACGCATAATTCCGATAAACTGTTAAAAAACTAGAGCAAAAAAGGTACCGAAAAAACAACACGTATAGTTTTTTCAAACATGAGGTTCTATTGCAGTATCTGTGCAGTGCGCATAGCTTTCCAATGCAGTAAAACAAAGCAGTTCGGAAGTATTATGAGAATATATATATATATATATATATATATATATATATATATATATATATATATATATATATATATACTCCTCATCCCCTTCATCGCTCTGGTGAGGACTCGTGACATTGTTTTAACTGCACTATTCTCAAAATTTTCACCAAATTTTTTTTAGGATCACATGGGTATTGTTTGGATTGTTCCGATATCTTTGTGACGAGAACATTGTTCTTGGTGCCTCCTGTCATTTAGGGGTTGTGGCAGTGTCCCGGGGAGTTGAGCTCCAAGGTGTTGTCGTCACAAAATAATGTATCGTTGCGGTTCTAGAATACCAGAGGCGGCCGACATTGAAAACTCTTCTATGCTTGTCTGGTGGTGAGATAACCCCGACGTCACCCAGTACTGGGGGGATAGTTTGGGAGTATTGCCACAGCTAGTATAGCGGATGCGTTTCGAAGGTCCGAGGTAAACAGTTTCCGAAGGTGCCTGGTTATGTGTTGTCGGATGGATCCAGCTGGATGTAGGATTTATTTGAGTGATATGCGGTGCTTCCCCTGTATCCCCAACACCAGATTGCATGACCGGAAAGCTTGGGGAATTAATAAGTGGGATTCAAGTAGCTCTTAGGTAATCTTCCAACGGGTGCATGATATGAGGTTGGGGTTCAACATCTAGTGGAGAGGCTATCATGGGCGTTGTTGCACTAGGGGGTTGCATCTTAAAGGATCCTTGGCTATGCTGATCCAGGGATTGCAAGACCCTTTGTAACACATGCCATGGGGCTTTCAGCATGAACATGTGTGACGAAACCTCTATTATGTATTTGTTCAATCTGTTACCTTGTTGTTTTTATTCTATCATTTTGTTCTCCCAAGTGGCTTCTCGACACGTTGATGTATCACTAAGCTATGGAATTCATTCATTCAATTTTGTTCGGATGTTCATTGTGAAGACTATATGTTGCAAATATCTAGCTGTTGATTCAGCCTATCTATTATTTGCTTCAATGGCTAAAAGTTGTCATCATCTTCAAGATGGCACCTAAGAAAGCTACCACCCAGAACCCAGAGGGTGAAGAAGAGCATCCACCTTCCCCTCCTCCTCCGTCTGAGGCATGGAGAGTGATTATGCAGGCAACCAATCAAAATACTCAGATGCTCATGCAAATGATGCAGTGTTTCCAGGCCAATCAAGAAAATCAAGGCAATCAAGGGAACCAAGGCCAAGGAAATCTGTTCAATCAACCTCACTTTGCGACTCTGAACCAATTCCTGGCAAATCAGCCCGAGTCTTTCAGTTACTGTGTGGACCCGCTAGATGCTGAAGATTGGATCACAGACATCAGGAAGCATTTTGAGTACAGTAACGTCGGACCTGAGGATTATGTCAAGTTTGCCACTTTCCAACTCAAAGATCAAGCTGCAGATTGGTGGCAACAGTACAAAGACTCCAGAGCGGGTCGTCAGATCTCGTGGACTGACTTCTGCCGCGATTTCCGTTCTCATCACATTCCTACCAGTTTCATTGAAGGTATGCGTGAGCAATTCCGCATTCTGAAGCAAGGCACCATGTCTATCTACCAATACAATGTCAAGTTTCAGAATCTTGCCTGTTATGCGAAGCAAGACATCCCCGATGCCAAGAGGAGAATCTACCAGTTCCGAGGTGGTCTGAAAGATGAACTCCAATTTGCACTCACTCTGTTCGAGCCAGATGAATTTGATCAATTCTATAACATGGCTCTCAAGCAAGAGGCAGCTCAGCTCAAATGTGAAGCTTCCAAAAAGAGGATAAGAGATGCTGTTCACGCCTCCTCTTCCTCTCAAGTGGTCGCCTCCTCCAGTGCTCCGTCCTCCGATTCAGAATAAGCACTCAGGTGGTCATGGATTCTCCCACCCACCCAACCCAAGCAACCAGTCCAAGTCTCAGTTCCAAGCTCCAAGACCAAGCGGTCCTTATCATCGATCACTCTTAGAGGTTATATGCAACAAGTGTACTCAGAAGGGTCACTATGCCAACAAGTGTCCCAACCAAAGGCGCCTTCTGCCTCCTCCACCTGTCAGCAATGCTATTGTCAAGCACAATCCAAAGCATGCAAGAGTGAACCTGATGAATGCAGCTCAAGCAGAGAATTCTTCTGATGTGATTATTGGTAATCTTCCAGTTAACTCTATTCCTGCAAAAGTATTGTTTGATTCTGGTGCATCACTTTCCTTCATGTCATGTCCATTTGCATCTAAGCATAACGTGGGCATAGTGGCCTTGCGAAAGAAGTTATCAATTATTTCTCCAGGCAAACACATGACTTCCACCTCAGTGGCTCCGGATATATCTATTCACATGGGAGATTATAGTTTTCTGGTTTCCTCGGTTATTCTCGGTAACTCGGACATTGATCTTATTCTTGGAATGGATTGGCTCTCTAAGCGTGATGCAAATATTGATTGTGCAAACAAGGAGCTCAAGCTAACTCATCCTTCCGAAGACGTGATTATCTTCGCAGCTCGAGATAACACAATCAGGCTATTCTCTCTCAATGAAAAGGGCGAGATTAATGCAATATCCCAGATTCCTGTGGTTTGTGAATATGAGGATGTATTCCATGGAGATCTTCCAGGCATGCCTCCCAACCGTCTAGTTTAATTCGTCATTGAACTTGAACTTCGTACCGAGCCAGCCTGTCGGCGTCCCTACAAGCTTTCTCTTGATGAGTTGAAGGAGCTGAAGAAACAACTCGATGAGCAAGAATGAATGGGTCTGATAAGACCAAGTACTTCTCCTTGGAGCTGCGGTGTTCTTTTTTGTCAAGAAGATGGATGGTATGGAACGATTGTGCGTTGATTACCGACCATTGAACAAGAAGAAAATTAAGAATAAGTACCCGCTCCCCAACATCAATGAACTGTTCGAGCAGCTCAAAGGAGCCAAGGTTTTATCGAAGCTTGATCTTTGGATGGGCTACCTTCAGATTCATATCCGTGAATAGGATATTCCCAAGACCAAATTCAGAATGATTTATGGCTCCTACGAGTACACAGTCATGTCTTTTGGGCTTCCAAATGCTCCACCCACTTTCTCTCAGATGACGCACTTCATATTCAACCCCTACACCAATGAATTCGTTCTCGTCTATCTGGATGATATCTTGGTATTCTCCAAGAATGAAGAAGACCACGTCAAGCACCTCCGTTTGGTTCTCGACAGGCTCCGTGAGCACCGTTTCTATGCGAAGTTCTCCAAATGTGAATTCTGGCTTGATAAAGTCCTCTATCTTGGCCATATTATCTTTGCCGAGGGCATTTCAGTTAACCCCGAGAAGGTTGAAGCTATTGTGAAGTGGGAACCTAATCAGAACGTCAAGCAACTCCAAAGTTTCCTCGGCCTCGCGAGCTATTGTGGAAGGTTCGTTGAGAACTTCTCCAAGATTGCCAAGCCTCTTATCAACCTGTTGCAAAAGAATGTCAAGTACTCGTGGACTCCTGATTGTGATGTGGCATTCAATACCCTCAAAGAGAAGCTCATTTCTGCTCCGGTACTTACTCCTCCGGATGAGTCCAAGCCCTATGAAGTGTTCTGCGATGCTTCCTTGCAAGGTCTCGGTGGTGTTCTCATGCAAGACAAGAAGATCGTTGCATACACTTCGCGTCAGCTTAAACCAAATGAGAAGAATTACCGCACACATGATCTTGAGCTAGCAGCAATTGTTAATGCCTTGATCATGTGGAGACACCTTCTGTTGGGCAGAAAAGTGGACATCTTCACCGATCACGAGAGCCTGAAGTACATCTTCACCCAGCCAAACCTTAACCTCCGCCAGACTCGTTGGGTTGAAATGATTCAAGAGTACGATCCAAGCATTGAGTATACTCCTGGCAAGGCCAATGCCATTGCAGATGCCTTGAGTAGAAAGGCTTACTGTAACAGTCTCCTCCTCAAACCGTTCCAACCTGAACTTTGTGAGTCAGTCAGGAAGCTCAACCTCCAAGTTGTTCCGCCAGGATTTCTTGCCAACCTTCGAGTCGCTCCTACCTTGGAAGATCAAATCCGTGAGGCCCAACTCAGTGATGCTATGGTGCAGAAGGTGAAACATGGTATTGCTAAGGGTACTCCCAAGTACAAGTGCTATCGCATTGATGAGAAAGACACTTTGTTCTTTGAGGACAGAATTGTGGTTCCCAAAGGTGATCTCGAGAAGCTCATGATGAACTGAGCACATGACTCACTCCTCTCGATACATCTAGGAAGCTCCAAGATGTACCATGACCTCAAGCAATCCTATTGGTGGACTTGCATGAAAAGATAAATTGTCGTGAATGAGTGTGATGTCTGCAGAAGAGTGAAGGCAGAGCATCAACGTCCAGCCAGACTTGTTCAACCTCTACCTATTCTAGAGTGGAAATTTGATCACATTGAGATGGATTTCATCACCGTATTTCCCAAGTCCAAGTGAGGAAATGATGCTATCTTTGTGGTGATTGACAAGCTCACTAAAGTGGATCATTTCTTTCCAGTCAAAGAATCCATCAACGTAGCTCAGCTGACAGAGTTGTATACCTCCAGAATTGTCTCTTTGCATGGTATTCCTCAAGTAATCTCCTCAGATCGTGGAAGCTTGTTCACTTCCAAATTCTGGGATTCCTTTCAATCAGCTATGGGCACCAAGATTCGCTTCAGCACAGCTTTTAACCCTTAGACTAGTGGCCAAGTCGAAAGAGTGAACCAAATTCTTGAAGATATGCTCAGGGCATGTGTCATCTCCTTCGGTATGAAATGGGAAGATTGCCTTCCGTCTGCCGAATTCTCCTACAACAACAGCTTCCAAGCAAGTGCAGGCAAAGCACCGTTTGAAATTCTCTATGACAGAAAGTGCCGTACCCCTCTTAACTGGTCCGAGACTGGTGAACGTCAACTCCTTGTAAATGATTTGATCTCAGAGGCCAAAGAAATGTGCAAAGTCATACGTGAGAATCTCAAGGCCGCGCAATCGCGCCAGAAGAGCTACTATGACGGCAAACACCGAGATTTGGCTTTCAACATTGGTGATCATGTCTATCTTCGTGTTTCTCCCATGAAGGGTACTCAGAGGTTCAGTATCAAGGGCAAGCTTGCTCCAAGATACATGGGTCCTTTCAAGATTGTTGGCAAGAGCGGCGATCGAGCCTACCAACTCGAGCTTCCCTCCAACTTTGCAAATGTGCACGATGTCTTTCACACGTCACAACTCCGCAAGTGCTTCAAGATGCCTGAACGCACCATTGCTTTCGAAGAGATTGATCTTCAGCAAGACTTGTCTTATCGTGAGCACCCCGTTGCTAGCCTTGAAGAAACTGAGTGCAAGACCCTCAACAAGTCCATCAAATTCTTGAAAGTCAAGTGGTCACACCATACCGACCGAGAAGGTACATGGGAACGAGAAGATCATCTCCGTTCCGAGTATCCCGCTTTCTTTCAGTCCTAGATCTCGGGACGAGATCTTTTTGTAGTGGAGGAGATTTTGTAACACCCCGGATGTAACAATTCCCAATATGGCAATATATTCATTGTTGACTTAATCAATTCCATTCTGGGCTCTTCCTTCATTTCAGATTTCTTCGTTTTTGCCTTGTGTGTGTGTTGCATGTCACCATGTCATTTTCATTATGTGCATTGCATTGTCATAGTCTCACTTGCATCTGTGTGTAGTTGCATCGTCTCCGTTCTCTCCATTGTCTGTTTCGAGTTCCGACACTCACACACGTGCCCGTCGCACCTCTCAAGCCTTTGTTTCGTGAGTGGGTTAAAAACATCCTTGGAATGGGCCGAGATTTGTCAAGTGGTCTTGGTATATCACCAGTAGACCGCCTGTCAAGTTTCGTCTCATTTGGAGGTCGTTCGATACTCCAATGGTTAACCACATGGGTCGAAAACCCCTATCTCTTTTGGCCCAACACCCCTCCGCAACAGACCACTAGCCCAGCACAACCACCTCAGTCCTCTCGGTCGTTGAATCATGATCGTGTGGGCGAAAACCACACCTCATTTGGACACTCCTAGCTCCCTCTACCTATAAATATGCCCATCTCCCCCGAAATCCGGATCAAACCCTAGCAGTCCGTCCCACCTCGCTGCCAGACACGTCCGGACCGCGCCGGACACGTCCGCCGGACGCACCCAACCAATCGCAGGGCAACACGTGGCCCCCCAGCCGCCAGATTCCGCCCCGCCGCCGCGGCCCGCGAAGCCTGCGGCCGCGCCCCCACGCCTCCCCGCGTTCCTGCGCCCGCCGCCGCCCTCCGGCCTCGCCTTCCCGCGCCGGCCATGTGACGCCGGAAGACCGACGTCCCAGAAGATTCCAAAAGATTCCAGATGTTCCGTGTGTTTCATTTGTGCTTGTGTTATTAATTTTTGCATTGCATCATGTCATCATGCCATTATGTCATATTTATTTTGCATCTCAACCAAATAAATCGTGTGGATCTCCGATCCATTTAAATCGAGGGAGATGTGTTTTTCTCTTTATAACATATCCTCCAAATATTAGGGAGCTATATAAAATATTCCATTTGTTTGGAATTAACCCAAACACACTTGCAATATTCCCCATGCCTCTTATTTCAAGTTTCACCGTCAAAAACCTCCCTATATTTCTTTTTCCGTTTATCGAGATTCCTCCAAAAACCTCAACACTTTTGGACACTTTTAAGTCATGCCCTGATTCAAACCATTTGAATTAATTCAAATGAGTTCGAATTTATCTCTTGCATTCTTGCCTCTCCTATTTTTCGTGACCCATGGACATTTTCGCGAGTCCAGGAAAATTGACCTCATGTCCTAATTCTTCCCTAGCCACCTCCTTTCTTTTCTTTCTTCCTGTTGTTTTCTGTTTTATTTTGGAAAACAGCAGTAGGGTGAGGTCCAGGCCCAGCCGGCCACTTCCCTCCTAGCCGGCCCTTTCTTCTCCCTCCGCCAGGCCTTTTTCCCTCTAGACCACCTCAGCCAGCCTCCAGGCCTCAAGGCCCAGCCGGCCCATCCCAATCAGCCTCCAGGCCCACGCCCCCTCCTAACCCTAGCTAGCGACCCTGCTCCTCACAGCGCTCGCTCTCACCCCTCGCTCTCTTCCTCCTCCACCGTAGCGCCCGACCCGATCTCCTATTCCCTCGAACGCCGCTCATCCCGATCCCCTCGGTCGCCTCTTCCTCGCCCCTGCGGCCTCCACGCCAGAAGCGCCGGCCTCCCTTCGCCATCGGGCCTCCAGCCATGGCCCCTACGCCCTTCTCCCTGCAGCGCTGCGCCATGCTCCTCCTGCTGCGACCTCCAGCCGCGGGCCGGCCTCGCCGTGCCGCCCGGCCGGCCAGGAGCCGCGTCCGCCACCGCGACCCTGCAGGGGCTCGTCTCCCCCCCAAGCTTCCCCTTCCGGCAGCCACTGCTCCGTCAGCCGCCGCCGGCCAGGAGCAGTGCCGGTGCCGCGCCCCTCCTCGTCCTTGCACGCCCCAGGCGCCTGCGCCTCGCCCCGAACGGCTCCCTCCGCGTCAGCACCACCGGCGCGCCAAGAACTGCTGTTGCTGTGCTTCTTCCTTCGGCCTCGTGTCTTGTTTTTGTCCAGCGAATACCCATGGAGCAGCAAGTATGTCTACGCATGAGTCACGCCAAGTACATCTACGTATGCACCCGAACATCTACAGGAAACGAGTACATCTACGGACATCAAGTACCACGGACGACAAGTACCTCGATGCCCGATATCAAGTTGGACTACAAGGAGAAACGGCAAGTTCCACTACCGTCGACCTCGGAGACCCTCGACGTCAAGTTCATCTTCGAAACGAGAACACCTACACGGCTACACGAACGAGTACAACTACCGTCGCCGACGAACCGTGTACCACTACTGTCGCCCCGAAGACGTCCGATGCCGCGACAAGTACCTCTTCGGAAACGTGAACGACCTCGTGAACGCCTACTTCCCTCTACGAACGTGTACCACGACTCGCGAGAACGACTACTTCCACTACTTCCACTACGTCCCTCGACGACTCGAACCGCTTCGAAACGAACGCTTCGAAGGTATAACCCCGAGACTATGACCCGCGAATGCTTGTTGTGTTGTATTAAATGTTTGCCCTTGTGTGCACCATTCCATTTCGCCTTTTGCCATGCTCCTCGGTTGCCTCATCGCCGACTCGTGGGAACCCGGTGACGGGTTCACCCCACCTTTCTTCTCGACACGCCACCTTTTCTTTTGCACCGGTCTCTCAACGAGTTACCGGAACCGAGATGTTGCCGTTGCATCATTTTCGGATCGTTGCCGTTGCATCATTTTCGGATCGTTGCCATGGCACCCTTTCCTTCCACCACGGTGACAAATACTTCATATCTTCTTCATGTCAACTTTTAATAAAATTGCATAAAACTTGATCATGTCATCCGCATCATGTTAACAACATTATATGTGTGAATTGTTGTTTGCTTAAAAATTGCTAAACATGCACATGGGCATTTTCCGGAATTGTTGTTTGTCATCTCCGGCCTCATTTAAAATGCCTAAATAGTGTAGTTTTATTATGCTTCACCTCTTGCTATGTTAAAAACATTTAACCTTGTCCTGTAAATAAACGAGAGTCAATTAAATAATTAAAATGTGGTGTTTCGTCAATATGCAACTCGTTGCATATTGAGCTTCACTTAACTTGTAGTATTTGTTTCTGCACTTTGCCATGCCATGCATAATTAAACCGGACATGCATCATACTTGTTTGTGCATCATGACATGTTTATGCTTGTGTGTTTACCGTGTTGTTTGTTTCTTTCCGGTTGCTTCTCTTGTTAGCTTCGGTTTCGTTCCGGAGTTGTGAGGATTCGCTTGACTTTGTTGCTCCGTCTGCTTCATGGATCCGTTCTCCTTCCTTGCAGAATCCCAGGCAAGATGATCATACCCTTGGATACCTTTACTACCATTGCCATGCTTAGTTGTCTCGATGCTATCGTTACATGTCACGCTACCCATCTTTTATTGTCAGCCCTCTCCTTGTTGCCATGAAACCTCTAACCTTTTGACACCTTCCTAGCAAAACCATTGTTTGGCTATGTTACCCGCTTGCTCAGCCCCTCTTATAGCGTTGTTAGTTGCAGGTGAAGATGAAGTTTGTTCCAGGAGGGAACTTGTTGTTGGAATATCACAATATCTATTATTATTATTAACACACCTATATACTGGGCATGGGTGGAAGGCTTGGCCTTTTGCTCGGTGTTTTGTTCCACTCATGCCACCTTAGGAGCCGATAAACCGGCATTATGTTCCTTGATTTTGCGTTCCTTACACGATGGGTGGATGGGGACCCCTTGACAGTTCGACTTTGAATAAAACTCCTCCAGCAAGGCCCAACATTGGTTTTAATTTGCCTCATAATAAAAACTTAATTAAATAATTAAATTTGCATAGGGGGTCGCGTCCCCGGGGATTCTTTTCTACATAGCAGGGGGGGCCAGTGCTGATGGTGTTGGTCCCAAACGGGGGTTCTGCGGGGCCGCCACGGGGAAACTCGAGGTATCTGGTATAACCTGTAGAATCGCCCATCCGGTCGTGGCCTGAGACGAGATAAGCGCGGCTACTATCAGGGTGTCGGCACACCGGGAGGTCTTGCTGGACTTGTTTTACCATTGTCGAAATGTCTTGTGCACCGGGATGCCGAGCCTGATCAGATTTCCCTAAGATAAGGGGTGATGATATTATATTTATCACTTCAGCTTATCGTGAGAGCTTGTGATGGGCTAAGTTGGGACACCCCTGCAGGGTTATAATCTTTCGAAAGCCGTGCCCGCAGTTATGTGGCAGATTGGAATTTGTTAATGTCTGGTTGTAGAAAACTTGACAGAGGATCCGAAGTAAAACACACAACTGTGTGAGTAACCGTGACTGTCTCTTTTCATTTTGAGAAGAGAACACGGTGGGGTTATGTTTGACTCGTATGTAGTTCAGGATCTTTAGCGATCACTACTTTTGCGACCGTTTGCGTAGATGCTCACCTTATTCTTGTACTCGTAAGTTAGCCACCATATTATGCTCAGCCGCTGCTGCAACCTCACCACTTTACCTCCTCCTACCCATAAAGCTTTGCTAGTCTTGATACCCATGGTTATGGGATTGCTGAGTCCTCGTGGCTCACAGATACTACAACACCAGATGCAGGTTCAGCCGAGATTGAAGCAGGAGCTGGTTCAGAGCTTCACTGGGAGCTCGATGAAGAGAGTAGCCATATGCTTGTGACGTTTTCGACGATCAGTAGTGGTTTCTACTAGGGGCGATTCGGTCCCGTGGCTTTATGTTGTTTTGGTATCTTTCTTTTGGATCTTCGCCCGTAGTCGGGTTGTGATGTTTTGAATGATGTTTTGCTTATGTAATGTATTGTGTGAAGTGGCGAGTGTAAGCCAACTATCTCCTTTTGCAATTTAATCCCTTTTTTACATGAGTCGTGCAAAGATACCAAACTTGAGATCATTCCAGAATGGGCTTATATCTTTAAGTCGTGCCTCGACACGTAGGAGGTATAGTCCCATCCTGGGCATTACAAGTTGGTATCAGAGCCAGGTTCCGATGTCGCGAGTATTGTTTGGATTGTTCCGATGTCTTTGTGACGAGAACAATGTTCTCGATGCCTCCTGTCATTTAGGGGTTGTGGCAGTGTCCCGGGGAGTTGAGCTCCGAGGTGTTGTCGTCACAAATATATCGCGGCAGTACTAGAATACTTAAGATGGCCGACATCGAAAACTCTCCTATGCGGTTAGTGGCAAGATAACCCCGACATCACCCAGTACTGGTGAGGTAGTTCGGGAGTATTGCCATAGCTTGTATAGTAGTTGCGTTTCGAAGGTCCGAGGTAAACGGTTTCCGGAGATAACTGGTTATGTGTTGAAGGATGGATACAGCTGGATGTAGGATTAGAGTTGAGTGCGCGGTGCTTCCCCTGTATCCCCAACACCTGATTGCATAACTGGAAACTTTCGGAAATTAATAGGTGGGTTCATCCAGTAGTTCTAGGCATTCTTCCAACGAGTGCATGATATGGAGTTCGGGGTTCTACATTGAGTGAAGTGGTTTTATGGGCTTGTTCTGATCGGGAGTTGCATCTTAAAGGGTCCTTGGCTATGCTGATCCGGGGATTGCAAAACCCTTTTGTAACACGTTCCATGAGCTTTCAGCACGAAGATGTCGAACGAAGCTTCTATCTTGTATTTGTTCTATCTGCTCCTTGTTCCTTTTATTTACCTTTTGTTCTCCCAAGTGGCTTCTCGACAAGTTGACGTACCTGCGGAATTCATTCATTCAATTCTCTGTTCGGATAGATATGTTGCAACATAATCTTCTTCATAAACGTATCTATCCTTTGTTCTTGTTTTGATTCTGGTATTCGAGTTGCTTCGATGACAAGTGTTGATTCCATACCTTTCTTAATCGGTGTTCTCATATTTCTATGGGAGTGCTAATTCTTCTTGACCATCGAGATCTTCATGTTAATCCTTTTCAACCGGTGTGCCTTTTCTTCAAGTTTTTCCATACGAACGCCGTTGAGAATTCTGACGATTTGTCTGTTTCATTCATTCCAAGTTGTCTTTGTTTTTCACCACCCTCCCACCCTTCTTCTTCCCGGAGCCAGAATTCTTAATCAAGTATCCATTTTATTTATGTGATGTTTCTTCATTCTTTCCTTCAATGTTCTTATCCGGTGATTTATCGTGAAGATGCTCAAGAGCTTCAAGTTCATCATTCTTTTGTTCTCAAATTTTGCCGGTGGATGTAATTCAAGATTTCGGTGTTGATCTTATCATTTTCCTCTTTTCACAATGCTTCTTATTCCGGTGCACCAATTAATCATTCTCCTCTTGCTATTCATATCCGGAGTGCTGAAGATTCGTGTTTCCATTCTTAATCATGTCAAGCTATTTTGAGATTGTTATCTTATTCAAGCCATTTAACTCATCCGGTGCAATATCTCTTAAGCAATCTTTTTCAACGGTGATTTCTTTAGTGGGCCCTAACCCATAGGTCTTTTTCCAGGATCTTACCTGACTCTTCTATTTTTTCTGGAGCTATACTCAAATTCTTTTCAAAATGTGACGTAAGAATGATTCCCCATCAGTCACATGCCTTCTCCAAGATCGCTTTCAAATTCTTGTTCATCATTGGTTCAACCTTTTAATTCTTCATTCCGGAGTGCTCAACAATTCTTATGATATTCTCGTCGTTCTTATCAACATTTGGAGACCGGAGAAGTGTTTCTCTTAAATTTTTGACCCGTTCTCTTGATGAGTTGTGGTTCTAGCTTCATGCCATCCTCATTATTGTTCCGATTGTGAGGAATTCTTTTATACCCATCCGAAGCATTTCATATATTCTTTCTATTGTGATCCTCCGAAGGCCATCATTTCAGAATATTTCTTCGTTCTCTGTTTGCAACTTCGTCCTCCAACTATTCTTTATTGATGTCTCTTCGTTCGTCTTCATTTTTAACGGTGGTTCTTTCAAGATTACCCTTCCGTTGTTATCGTTTTAATTCATTTGTTCTTTTCACAATCCTACCGGTGGTTCGTTGAAGATTTACCCAAGCTTGTGCGAGATCTCTCTTTAATTATTTGCAACGAGAATAAGTAGTATGCCAAATCCTTTGGTTGTCATCAATTTAAATTGGTGAAGGAGATGCATGACATAATTCTTAATTCTTATTCCTTCAAGGTGATTTAATTCTTTTGTCTGGAGCTTGTTCATCATATCATATTCTCGGTTCTAAGCTGTTCATCTTGTTTTCAGGAGCTCCAAGTTATTTCAATTATATCATTTCAAAGCTCCATCTAATTCATCGCAGGCCTTGAATCTTATTCTTTTCATTTTCACTTCTCATGCTTTCATTACCGGAGTTCTCATGGTGGTTCATTATGTTTTAATTCATCCTCGTAGCCTTCATCAAGATTCTTGTTGGAGCTCAAGCATTCTTCATCATGCTTTCCAATTGCAATTCTTTCTACCTTATCTTTTCAGATGGTGTTATGTCGTTCTTGTCAATTCCTTCATGTTTTATGATTCACGAGTTGTCAGGAATGAGATATTTAAACCCATCATTTTCTTTGTTCAGGAGATCTTTCCAACCCTTCAATTATTCGTTGGAGTTATCTTGGGTTGTATTTCACCTAAAAGCTTTCCCTAAGGATTGTTGCTATTATGGTGCTTCTAAATGACCCAAGTTCTTCATTTATCATTCCAGTGAAATAAGTTTTTCGTCTCCTTGTTGATCTCAATCAAATCAATTGTTTTCGTCAGTGGTTGGTTGTCACCTCATAATTTTGAGATGTTTTCCATAAGCCCACATCAAGCTTATTCGTTTTCGTTGTTGATTTTTTTTAAATAAAATAAAATCAACTCCGTTCAACCCTTCTTTGTAAGGAGGTTTTCCTAATTCATTTGTGGGAGAAGTTGTCATTTTTCTTCTCCGTTCAATTTCTTTCATTGATTTATATGCTATTCCTTCATTCCGGAGGCATTGTGATGTTGCTCTCTCCAAACCATCATCTCGTTTTTATCAAGATCATATTCTTTCCTTGCTTGTCCATTTAACCGGAGTATTATGTCTTTTTTTCAAGTTCTCTCATCTTTTCATGTTTTGCCTCTCTTTTCAACCGGAGTGCTGTCTGAATCCTTCTTACACCTTGTGCCATCCTTTTATTTGTTTCAGAGGCAATATGCTGTCGATTTCATCAAGTATCATTCCATCTCCTCAAGCTCATGTTAATTCCTTCCATTTTAGTCGGAGTGCTGTCCGAATTATGTCATTCTTTTTCCTTGGCTATATCGTTGCAGTTTCATATTCTTTTGGTTCGTAAGCTCTTGTTTCATGTCTTTTAACCTACAAGGTTCTCATAATGCTCCTTGTTACTCTTTTCTAACGGAGTTTTCATATTCGTTCATCTCCGTTGTATTCTTCTTTCATTTTGTTCAACCTCTCAAGGTTCTTTGGTTTGACTCGTTTATCGAAGAAGCAACTTTGTTTTACCTCTTCCTCTTCCTTTTTTTACCCGGTGCCATCTCTAGGATCTCGGGTCGAGATCCTCTGTTAGTGTGGGAGAGTTGTGACGCCCGAAGACCGACGTCCCAGAAGATTCCAGAAGATTCCAGATGTTCCGTGTGTTTCATTTGTGCTTGTGTTATTTATTTTTGCATTGCATCATGTCATCATGCCATTATGTCATATTTATTTTGCATCACAACCAAATAAATCGTGTGGATCTCCGATCCATTTAAATCGAGGGAGATGTGTTTTTCTCTTTATAACATATCCTCCAAATATTAGGGAGCTATATAAAATATTCCATTTGTTTGGAATTAACCCAAACACACTTGCAATATTCCCCATCCCTCTTATTTCAAGTTTCACCGTCAAAAACCTCCCTATATTTCTTTTTCCGTTTATCGAGATTCCTCCAAAAACCTCAACACTTTTGGACACTTTTAAGTCATGCCCTGATTCAAACCATTTGAATTTAATTCAAATGAGTTCGAATTTATCTCTTGCATTCTTGCCTCTCCTATTTTTCGTGACCCATGGACATTTTCACGAGTCCAGGAAAATTGACCTCATGTCCTAATTCTTCCCTAGCAACCTCCTTTCTTTTCTTTCTTCCTGTTGTTTTCTGTTTTATTTTGGAAAACAGCAGTAGGGTGAGGTCCAGGCCCAGCCGGCCACTTCCCTCCTAGCCGGCCCTTTCTTCTCCCTCCGCTTGGCCTTTTTCCCTCTAGACCACCTCAGCCAGCCTCCAGGCCTCAAGGCCCAGCCGGCCCATCCCAATCAGCCACCAGGCCCACGCCCCCTCCTAACCCTAGCTAGCGACCCCGCTCCTCACAGCGCTTGCTCTCACCCCTCGCTCTCTCCCTCCTGCGCCGCAACGCCCGACCCGATCTCCTATTCCCTCGAATGCCGCTCATCCCGATCCCCTCGGTCGCCTCTTCCTCGCCCCTGCGGCCTCCGTGCCAGAAGCCCCGGCCTCCCTTCGCCATCGGGCCTCCAACCATGGCCCATGCGCCCTTCTCCCTCCAGCGCCGCGCCATGCTCCTCCTGCTGCGACCTCCAGCTGCGGGCCGGCCTCGCCGCGCTGGCCGGCCGGCCAGGAGCCGCGTCCGCCACAGCGACCCTGCAGGGTTTCGTCGCCCCCCAAGCTTCCCCCTCCGGCAGCCACTGCTCCGTCAGCTGCCGCCGGCCAGGAGCAGCGCCGGTGCCGCGCCCCTCCTCGTCCTTGCACGCCCCAGGCGCCTGCGCCTCGCCCCGAACGGCTCCCTCCGCATCAGCACCACCGGCGCACTAAGAACTGATGCTGCTGTGCTTCTTCCTTCGGCCTCGTGTCTTGTTTTTGTCCAGCGAATACCCATGGAGCAGCAAGTATGTCTACGCATGAGTCACGCCAAGTACATCTACGTATGCACCCGAACATCTACAGGAAACGAGTACATCTATGGACATCAAGTACCACGGACGACAAGTACCTCGACGCCCGATGTCAAGTTCGACTACAAGGAGAAACGGCAAGTTCCACTACCGTCGACCTCGGAGACCCTCGACGTCAAGTTCATCTTCGAAACGAGAACACCTACACGGCTACACGAACGAGTACAACTACCGTCGCCGACGAACCGTGTACCACTACCGTCGCCCTGAAGACGTCCGATGAAGCGACAAGTACCTCTTCGGAAACGTGAACGACCTCGTGAACGCCTACTTCCCTCTACGAACGTGTACCACGACTCGCGAGAACGACTACTTCCACTACTTCCACTACGTCCCTCGACGACTCGAACCGCTTCGAAACGAACGCTTCGAAGGTATAACCCCGAGACGATGACCCGTGAATGCTTGTTGTGTTGTATTAATGTTTGCACTTGTGTGCACCGTGCCGTTTCGCCTTTTGCCATGCTCCTCGGTTGCCTCGTCGCCGACTCGTGGGAACCCGGTGACGGGTTCACCCCACCTTTCTTCTCGACACGCCACCTTTTCTTTTGCACCGGTCTCTCAACGAGTTACCAGAACCGAGATGTTGCCGTTGCATCATTTTCGGATCGTTGCCGTTGCATCATTTTCGGATCGTTGCCATGGCACCCTTTCCTTCCACCACGGTGACAAATACTTCATATCTTCTTCATGTCAACTTTTAATAAAATTGCATAAAACTTGATCATGTCATTCGCATCATGGTAACAACATTATATGTGTGAATTGTTGTTTGCTTAAAAATTGCTAAACATGCACATAGGGATTTTCCGGAATTGTTGTTTGTCATCTCCGGCCTCATTTAAAATGCCTAAATAGTGTAGTTTTATTATGCTTCACCTCTTGCTATGTTAAAAACATTTAACCTTGTCCTGTAAATAAACGAGAGTCAATTAAATAATTAAAATGTGGTGTTTCGTCAATATGCAACTCGTTGCATATTGAGCTTCACTTAACTTGTAGTATTTGTTTGTGCACTTTGCCATGCCATGCATAATTAAACCGGACATGCATCCTACTTGTTTGTGCATCATGACATGTTTATGCTTGTGTGTTTACCGTGTTGTTTGTTTCTTTCCGGTTGCTTCTCTTGTTGGCTTCGGTTTCGTTCCGGAGTTGTGAGGATTCGCTCAACTTTGTTGCTCCGTCTACTTCATGGATCCGTTCTCCTTCCTTGCAGAATCCCAGGCAAGATGATCATACCCTTGGATACCTTTACTACCATTGCCATGCTTAGTTGTCTCGATGCTATCGTTACATGTCACGCTACCCATCTTTTATTGTCAGCTCTCTCCTTGTTGCCATGAAACCTCTAACCTTTTGACACCTTCCTAGCAAAACCATTGTTTGGCTATGTTACCCGCTTGCTCAGCCCCTCTTATAGCGTTGTTAGTTGCAGGTGAAGATGAAGTTTGTTCCAGGAGGGAACTTGTTGTTGGAATATCACAATATCTATTATTATTATTAACACACCTATATACTGGGCATGGGTGGAAGGCTTGGCCTTTTGCTCGGTGTTTTGTTCCACTCATGCCACCTTAGGCGCCGATAAACCTGCATTATGTTCCTTGATTTTTCGTTCCTTACACGATGGGTGGATGGGGACCCCTTGACAGTTCGACTTTGAATAAAACTCCTCCAGCAAGGCCCAACATTGGTTTTAATTTGCCTCATAATAACAACTTAATTAAATAATTAAATTTGCATAGGGGGTCGCGTCCCCGGGGATTCTTTTCTACATAGCAGGGGGGCCAGTGCTGATGGTGTTGGTCCCAAACCGGGGTTCTGCGGGGCCGCCACGGGGAAACTCGAGGTATCTGGTATAACCTGTAGAATCGCCCATCCGGTCGTGGCCTGAGACGAGATACGCGCGGCTACTATCAGGAAGTCGGCACACCGGGAGGTCTTGCTGGACTTGTTTTACCATTGTCGAAATGTCTTGTGCACCGGGATGCCGAGCCTGATCGGATTTCCCTAAGATAAGGGGTGATGATATTATATTTATCACTTCAGCTAATCGTGAGAGCTTGTGATGGGCTAAGTTGGGAAACCCCTGCAGGGTTATAATCTTTCGAAAGCCGTGCCCGCGGTTATGTGGTAGATTGGAATTTGTTAATGTCCGGTTGTAGAAAACTTGACAGAGGATCCGAAGTAAAACACACAACTGTGTGAGTAACCATGACTGTCTCTTTTCATTTTGAGAAGAGAACACGGTGGGGTTATGTTTGACTCGTATGTAGTTCAGGATCTTTAGCGATCACTACTTTTGCGACCGTTTGCATAGATGCTCACCTTATTCTTGTACTCGTAAGTTAGCCACCATATTATGCTTAGCCGCTGCTGCAACCTCACCACTTTACCTCCTCCTACCCATAAAGCTTTGCTAGTCTTGATACCCATGGTTATGGGATTGCTGAGTCCTTGTGGCTCACAGATACTACAACACCAGATGCAGGTTCAGCCGAGATTGAAGCAGGAGCTGGTTCAGAGCTTCACTGGGAGCTCGATGAAGAGAGTAGCTGTATGCTTGTGACGTTTTCGACGATCAGTAGTGGTTTCTACTAGGGGCGATTCGGTCCTGTGGCTTTATGTTGTTTTGGTATCTTTCTTTTGGATCTTTGCCCGTAGTCGGGTTGTGATGTTTTGAATGATGTTTTGCTTATGTAATGTATTGTGTGAAGTGGCGAGTGTAAGCCAACTATCTCCTTTTGCAATTTAATCCCTCTTTTACATGAGTCGTGCAAAGATACCAAACTTGAGATCATTCCAGAATGGGCTTATATCTTTAAGTCGTGCCTCGACACGTAGGAGGTATAGTCCCATCCTGGGCATTACAGGCCATCTCCATCACGCCCACCGTCGCCGCCCTCTGGCCTCGCCTCCTCGCGCCGGCACGCCACGTCCATCGCCGGCCACTGCCTCCTCCACCGCCGGCCACCGCCTCCGTCTTCCTCGCCGTCTCCGGCGAGCAGCTCGAGCGAGATCCGGGCAGGTGGATGAGATCCACCCGTCCCACGATCCAAACGCGCCCCGACAGCCCGGATCCCTCCGTCCCTCTCCGATCCATCCCGAGTTGACTTTTTCAAAGGGGTATATTCCACTAAGTCCCGGATCTGTGTAAATTTCATGCCCTCTTAATCATGTGGTAACTTCATGCCTGTAGCTCCGTTTCGCGCATATGATATATCAAAATGTTCATCGAAGTGCTCTACATGTTAGCATTAGTTTCATGCATGTTAGGGTTCATCTAGATGTCTTAATCTTCGTTGCAAGACTGCTTCGTGATGTTACTGTTTCAGCACTAGTTGTCTGTTTACAATTTGTTGGCATGTTCGTGAGGTCGTAACTTGGTGCTTGTTGGTCCAAATGGAGTGTATGATATGTCAAAATGTTCATCTTGTGATGCTCTTCAAGATGGATGCATTTGCATGCATGTTAGGTTGCATTATGCCAAGGTTAACCCTGTTGCAAAAGTGCATGTGGCTGATAAGTTTCTGAAATTATTATGAGATGATGATTTGTCTTTTTCGTGTGAATTAATCCATGTGTCATATGAGCTAGGTGTCAACATGAGTTTTGCTCATTGGAATGTGCTCTACATGATAGATTTATTTTCATGCCATGATATATCTTGAGATGGGTGCATCAAGCTTGTTAACATGCCATCGTGATGTTAAATTTCTGCTAAGGCTGAATCTGTTAATTTTTATGCCATGTTACCATGAGGCTACCATCTTTGTCGTGCATGGTTAGAGTTGTCCAGTGGGTGTTCCTTGATATATATGTTATGCTCTAGCTATCCATGCTCTTGTTTGCCATGATGCCTTGCTGTAGCTTGTTGTTTCCATGCTCTCAAGTTGCTATAAAATGTTTCTGTCGGCCTGTTATCAGCAAGTTCAGTTTTGCCATGTGAATAGCTAGTGTTCTATGCATCCTATGACCATGTTCTTGCCATGAGTAGCTTCAAAAACATGTCTTATTGCTGTTGGTTATATTCACATGCCATGCTATGCTTTGAGATGAGTTGCACAAGGTTGCAAATATGCCTACTTGTCGTTGTTGCTGCCATGCCCAGATTTCACTAAGTCTGGATAAACTTTTGCACTTTTGCCATGCTGTTTGTGACATGTTCTAGTATGTTGTAGAAGTAGCCATGTGGTTATTCTTGAAGATCATGTTATGTATGTTATTGCCATGCCTTTTGCTTGCTTGTTGGAGTGTTGTAGCACACTTAGGCTTGGTCACTTAGTGTGCAACTTGCTAGTGGCTTACGTGGTTGCCCAAGATGAAGCCATTTCCATCATCTTCTCCTTTAGGTTCAAGAGCATCCTCATGCATACGCACATGATGACTTGCATTCCATGACATGTCTTGCATCATGTTGTTTGCGCATTGCACCGTGATTGATCTTGTACCGTTGTTGTGCTCTTGTGTTGGGTAGAGCCAGGAGCCGATACCGAGTTCGAGGATCTTGTCGAGACTGAGTTTAAGGAGCCGTCTTACCATCCCACCGAGGACTTACCAAGCAAGATGACCGTTCCCCGATATCACCTCCATCTTTGCCTTGCTAGTTGTGTCGCTCTATAGTTATGCCTCGATGCCTATTCTTGTCTTCTCAGCCTATTATGTTGCCATGAAACACTCTAACTGCCTTCCTAGCAAATTGTTGATTGGCTAAGTACGCTTTTGCTCAGCCCCTCTTGTAGCGTTGTTAGTTGCAGGTGAAGTTTGAAGATTGCTTCATGTTCGGACTTGTTTATTGGGATAACACAATATATATCTTAATTAAATTAATGCACATATATATTGGTAATGGGTGGAAGGCTTGGCCTTCTTCTTGGTGTTTTGTTCCACTCATGCCACCTTAGGACCCGATAAACCGGTGTTATGTTCCTTGATTTTGCGTTCCTAACACGGTTGGGGTTTATGGGCCCCCCTTGATAATTCGCTCTGCTTAAAGCTTTCCCAGCAAGACCCAACATTGGTACTACATTTCCCTAACAACTAAAAACTTGCATAGGGAGTTATAAACACAAGTTCTTAATCAACCCCCCCGGAATAGTGCTCCTCATGAGTCTTGGTCCAACTGGGTAGACTGCAGGGCCACCTTGGGGAAACTCGAGGGCTGGTATTTTCCTGTAGGCTGTCCCATCCGGTCGTGGCCAGAGACGAGATACGCGCGGCTACTATCAGGGTGTCGGCACGCCGAGAGGTCTTGCTGGATTAGTTTTACCTTCGCCGAAATATCTTGAGCACGGGATTCCGAGAATACTCGGGTCTTCCCAATTTGGAGTTGCGACTCCGCAGATCATGAGCTTGTGATGGGCTAAGTTGGGACACCCCTGCAGGGTTTGAACTTTCGAAAGTCGTGCCCACAGTTATGTGGCAGATGGGAATTTGTTAATATCCGGTTGTAGATAACTTGACACCATATCCATAAGAATACACTACCTGTGTGAATACCGTGATGGTCTCATTTCGAAGGGGTTTTCAGAAAGTGAACACGGTGGGGTTATGCATGAACGTGAGTAGCTAGGATCACTTATTGATCAACTTTGGTGACCGTTGGCACATTTTCTCCTCTCGCTCTGAACTCGTAAGCTAGTTGCTTAGTGCTTGTTGCAAACACTTTATTACCTCTCCACACCTAAAGGATTTGTTAGATTTGATACTCGGGAATGGGATTGCTGAGTCCTTGTGACTCACATATTACTACACACACCACATGCAAGTACAGCCGAGAACAATGCAGGAGATGGATCATAACTTCACTGGGAGTTCGATGAAGAGCATGGTCGTTTCAATGTTACCTATCCCGACGATCAGTAGTGGTTCCTACTAGGGGCAATCAGGACTTGTGGTCGTGGTATCTTTTCTCATTTGGTTTTCGTCCGTAGTCAGACCTTGTGTTATTTGGATGAATGTATGCTATTGTATTCATTGTGTGACGTGGCGAGTGTAAGTCAATTATTTTACTATTTCATCCCTGAACTTTTACATGAGTTGTGCAAAGATACCATGCTTGCGATCATGCCAGAATGCGCTTATGTCTCTAAGTCGTGCTTCGACACGTAGGATATATAGTCGCATCCTGGGCATTATAGGGAACAACATATGTTGTTATGCAGTTTGACCGACAAAGATCTTCGTAGAATATGTGGGAGCCAATATGAGCATCCTGGTTGCGCTATTGGTTATTGATCGGAGATCTATCTCGGTCATGTCTACATAGTTCTCGAACCCGTAGGGTCCGCACGCTTAACGTTCAATGACGATTTGTATTATGAGTTAAGTGTTTTTGATGACTGAAGTTTGTTTGGAGTCCTGGATGAGATCACGGACATGACGAGGAGTCTAGAAATGGTCGAGACATAAAGAATGATATATTGGACGATGTTATTCGGACACCGAATGAATTCCGAGGGGTACCGGATAACTATCGGAGTGCCGGAGGGTTATCAGAACCTCCGGGGGAGCTAATGGGCCTTCATTGGGCCTTAGTGGAAAGGAGAGGAGGGACGCAAAGGGTGGCTGCGCCCCCCCCCCCCCCGCCCCCCCATGACAAGTCCGAATTGGACTAGGGAGGGGGCGGCGCCCCCTCTTTCCTTCTCCTTCTCTCCCTCTCCTTCCTTCCCCCTCTCTCCCTCTTGGTGGAATCCTACTAGGACTAGGAGTCCTAGTAGGACTCCCCTCTTGGGGTGCGCCCTAGGGGCCAGCCGGCCTCCTCCTCCCCCCTCCTTTATATACGTTGGGAGGGGGCACCCTAGAACACACAAGTTGATCTTTTAGCCATGTGCGGTGCCCCCGTCCACAGTTTTCCATCTTGGTCATATTGTCGTAGTGCTTAGACGAAGCCCTGCGCAGATCACATCATCAATACCGTCAACACACCGTCGTGCTGCCGAAACTCTCCCTCGAGCCTCTGCTGGATGAAGAGCTCATTCGGTACTTGTATCACTTGGATCGTGAAGACGTTCGACTACATCAACCGCGTTACTAAAAGCTTCTGCTTTCTGTCTACGAGGGTACGTGGACACACTCTCCCCGCTCGTTGCTATGCTTCTCCTAGATAGATCTTGCGTGACGTAGGAATTTTTTTGAAATACTACATTCCCCAACATCTAGGTGGGCTGCAGGTGGCTGTGTAGAAGGCCGCGGGCTGAGAAGAGAGGAGAGAGAGAGGCCCGGCGATAGTTCTAGAGACTGAAACATCCGACGAATAAACCGGCAACGATGCCGCTCTATGTTTAACGGTTGGGCTATCAAACGGACTCCAAATGCGACGAAATTTGACAAGCGGTCTACCTCCACTATAATAAGACTGCACTCCAAGTGTCTGTTGGGGAACGTAGTATTTTAAAATTTTCCTACGATCACGCAAGATCTATCTACCAGATGCATAGCAACGAGAGGGGAGAGTGTGTCTACGTACCCTCGTAGACCGGGAGCGGAAGCGTCAAGTGACGCGGTTGATGTTGTCGAACTTCTTCGCGATCCAACCGATCAAGCACCGAACGTACGGCACCTCCGCGTTCAGCACACGTTCAGCTTGATGACGTCCCACGAGCTCTTGATCCAGTTGAGCTTCACGGGAGAGTTTCGTCAGCACGACGGCGTGGTGACGGATATGATGTGTTCACCGGCGCAGGGCTTCGCCTAAGCTCCGCGACGGTACGACCGAGGTGTGATTCTGTGGAGGGGGGCACCGCACACGGCTAAAACAATTCAACTTGTGTGTCTTTGGGTGCCCCCCTGCCCCCGTATATAAAGGAGCAGGGGAGGGAGGCCGGCCAACCTCTCCTGGTGCGGCTAGGGAGGGAGTCCTACTAGGAATAGGATTGCAATCCTATTCCTAGTAGGATTCACCGAAAGGAAGAAGGGGGAAAGGAATAGGAGAGGTGGCGCCCCCAATCCTAGTCCAACTAGGATTCCTAGGTGGGGGCGCCGGCCAGCCCTATGGGCTGCCTCTCTCTCACCCTTTAGGCCCACTATGGACCATCCCCTCTCGTAGGGGGTTCCGGTAACCCCCTCCGGCATTCCCGATAAATCCGAAACTTTTCCGGTATACTTCCGGTGTCCGAATATAGCCGTCCAATATATCAATCTTTATGTCTCGGACATTCCGAGACTCCTCGTCATGTCCGTGATCTCATCCGGGACTCCGAACTACCTTCAGTACATCAATACTCAAAAACTCATAATACCGATCGTCATCAAACGTTAAGCGTGCGGACCCTACGGGTTCGAGAACTATGTAGACATGACCGAGACTCATCTCCGGTCAATAACCAATAGCGGAACCTGGATGTTCATATTGGCTCCTACATATTCTACGAAGATCTTTTATCGGTCAGAACCGCATAACAACATACGTTGTTCCTTTTGTCAAACGGTATGTTACTTGCCCGAGATTCGATCGTCGGTATCTTTATACCTAGTTCAATCTCGTTACCGGCAAGTCTCTTTACTCGTTCCGTAACACATCATCTCGTGAATAACTCATTAGTCTTTTGCTTGCAAGGCTTATTATGATGTGTGTTACCGAGAGGGCCCAGAGATACCTCTCCGACACTCGGAGTGACAAATCCTAATCTTGATCTATGCCAACACCACGAATACTTTCGGAGACACCTGTAGAGCATCTTTATGATCACCCAGTTACGTTGTGACGTTTGATAGCACACAAGGTGTTCCTACGGTATTCGGGAGTTGCATAATCTCATAGTCATAGGAACATGTATAAGTCATGAAGAAAGCAATAGCAGTTAAACTAAACGATCATAGTGCTATGCTAACGGATGGGTCTTGTCCATCACATCATTCTCCTAATGATGTGACCCCGTTGATCAAATGACAACTCATGTCTATGGCTAGGAAACATAACCATCTTTGATCAATGAGCTAGTCTAGTAGAGGCATACTAGGGACACTCTGTTTTGTCTATGTATTCACACATGTACTAAGTTTCCGGTTAATACACTTCTAGCATGAATAAAAGACATTTATCATGATATAAGGAAATACAAATAACATATTTATTATTGCCTCTAGGGCATATTTCCTTCAGTCTCCCACTTGCACTAGAGTCAATAATCTAGCTCACATCGCCATGTGATTTAATACCGATAGTTCACATTGTTATGTGAATAACACCCATAGTTCACATCGCCATGTGACCAACACCCAAAGGGTTTACTAGAGTCAATAATCTAGTTCACATTGCTATGTGATTAATACCCAAGAGTAATAAGGTGTGATCATTTTTTGCTTGTGAGAGTAGTTTAGTCAACGGGTCTGTCACATTCAGATCCGTATGTATTTTGCAAATTTCTATGTCTACAATGCTCTGCATAGAGCTACTCTAGCTAATTGCTCCCACTTTCAATACGCATCCAGATTGATACTTAGAGTCATCTGGATTTTGGTGTCAAAGTTTGCATCGGCGTAACCCTTTACGACGAACTCTTTATCACCTCCATAATCGAGAAATATTTCCTTAGTCATCCAATTACTAAGGATAATTTTGACCGCTGTACAGTGATCTACTCCTGGATCACTATTGTACCTCCCTGTCAAACTCTTGGCAAGGTACACAACGTGTTTTGTACACAGCATGGCATACTTTATAGAACCTATGGCTGAGGCATAGGGAGTGACTTTCATTTTCTCTATATTTTTCTGCCGTGGTCTGGCTTTGAGTCTTACTCAACTTCACACCTTACAAATCAGGCAAGAACTTCTTCTTTGACTGATCCATTTTGAACTACTTCAAAATCTTATCAAGGTATGTACTCATCGAAAGTCTTATCAAGCGTCTTGATCTATCTATATAGATTCTTGATGCTCAATATGTAAGCAGCTTTACCGAGGTCTTTCATTGAAAAACTTTTATTCAAGTATCCTTTTATGCTATCCAGAAATTCTATATCATTTCCAATCAACAATATGTCATCTACATATAATATTAGAAATGCTACAGAGCTCCCACTCACTTTCTTGTAAATCCAGGCTTCTCCAAAAGTCTGTATAAAACCATATGCTTTGATCACCTCATCAAAGCGTATATTCCAACTCCGAGATGCTTGCACCAGTCCATAGATGGATCGCTGGAGCTTGCATACTTTGTTAGCACCTTTTGGATCAACAAAACCTTCTGGTTGCATCATATACAACTCTTCTTTGAGATATCCATTTAGGAATGCAGTTTTGACATCCATTTGCCAGATTTCATAATCATAAAATGCGGCAATTGCTAACATGATTCGGACAGACTTAAGCATCGCTACAGGTGAGAAAGTCTCATCGTAGTCAACTCCTTGAACTTGTCGAAAACCTTTCGCAACAAGTCGAGCTTTGTAAACAGTAATATTACCGTCTGCGTCGGTCTTCCTCTTGAAGATCCATTTATTTTCGATGGCTTGCCGATCATCGGGCAAGTCAACCAAAGTCCACACTTTGTTCTCATACATGGATCCCATCTCAGATTTCATGGCTTCAAGCCATTTTGCGGAATCTGGGCTCATCATCGCTTCCTCATAGTTCGTAGGTTTATCATGGTCTAGTAACATGATTTCCAGAACTGGGTTGTCGTACCACTCTGGTGCGGAACGTACTCTGGTGCGGAACGTACTCTGGTAGATCTACGACGTTCAGCAGAAACTTGATCCGAAGTTTCATGATCATAATCATCAACTTCCTCACTAATTGGTGTAGGAATCACTGGAACAATTTCCTGTGATGTACTACTTTCCAATATGGGAGAAGGTACAATTACCTCATCAAGTTTCAACTTTCCTCCCACTCACTTCTTTCGAGAGAAACTCTTTTTCTAGAAAGGATCCGTTTTTAGCAACGAATATTTTTGCCTTCGGATCTGTGATAGAAGGTGTACCCAACAGTCTCTTTTGGGTATCCTATGAAGACACATTTTTTCGACTTGGGTTCGAGCTTATCTGGTTGAAGTGTTTTCACATAAGCATCGCACTCCCAAACTTTAAGAAACAACAACTTTGGTTTCTTGCCAAACCACAGTTCTTAAGGCGTTGTCTCAACGGATTCAGATGAGGCCCTTATTTAACGTGAATGCAGCTGTCTCTAATGCATGACCCAAAACGATAGTGATAAATCGGTAAGAGACATCATAGATCGCACCATATCCAACAAAGTACGGTTATGACGTTCGGACACACCATTACGCTGTGGTGTTCCAGGTGGCGTGAGTTGTGAAACTATTCCACATTGTTTCAAATGAAGACCAAACTCGTAACTCAAATATTCTCTTCCATGATTAGATCGTAGAAACTTTATTTTCTTGTTAAGATGATTCTCTACTTCACTCTGAAATTATTTGAACTTTTCAAATGCTTCAGACTTGTGTTTCATTAAGTAGATATACCCATATCTGCTTAAATCATCAGTGAAGGTCAGAAAATAACGATACCCGCCGCGTGCTTCAACACTCATTGGTCCGCATACATCAGTATGTATGACTTTCCAACAAATATGTTGCTCGCTCCATAGTTCCGGAGAACGGAGTTTTAGTCATCTTGCCCATGAGGCATGGTTCGCAAGCACCAAGTGATTCATAATCAAGTGATTCCAAAAGTCCATCATTATGGAGTTTCTTCATGCATTTTACACCAATATGACCTAAACGGCAGTGCCACAAATAAGTTGCACTATCATTATTAGCCTTGCATCTTTTGGCTTCAATATTATGAATATGTGTATCACACGATCGAGATCCAACAAACTATTTTCATTGGGTGTATGACCATAGAAGGTTTTATTCATGTAAACAGAACAACAATTATTCTCTAACTTACATGAATAACCGTATTGCAATAAACATGATCAAATCATATTCATGCTCAACACAAACACCAAATAACACTTATTTAGGTTCAACACTAATCCCGAAAGTATAGGGAGTGTGCGATGATGATCATATCAATCTTGGAACTATTTCCAATACACATCGTCACTTCATCCTTTAACTAGTTTCTGTTCATTATGCAACTCCCATTTTGAGTTACTACCTTTTTAGCAACTAAATCAGTATCAAATACCGAGGGGTTGCTATGAACACTAGTAAAATACACATCAATAATCTGTATATCAAATATACCTTTGTTCACTTTGCCATCCTTCTTATCCGCCAAGTATATAGGGCAGTTCCACTTCCAGTGACCATTTCCTTTGCAGTAGAAGCACTTAGTTTCAGGCTTGAGTTTAGCTTTGGGTTTCTTCGTGGAAGTAGCAACTGACTTGCTATTCTTTTTGAAGTTCCCTTTCTTTCCCTTGCCCTTTTTCTTGAAACTAGTGGTCTTGCTAACCATCAACACTTGATGCTCCTTTTTGATTTCTACCTCCGCAGCTTTGAGCATAGCGAAGAGCTCGGGAATTGTTTTTGTCATCCCTTGCATACTATAGTTCATCACGAAGTTCTACTAACTTGGTGATAGTGACTAGAGAACTTTGTCAATTACTATCTTATCTGGAAGATTAACTCCCACTTGATTAAAGTAATTGTAGTACCCAGACAATCTGAGCACATGCTCACTGGTTGAGCTATTCTCCTCCATCTTGTAGGCAAAGTACTGTCAGAGGTCTTATACCTCTCGATACGGGCATGAGTATGAAATACTAATTTCAACTCTTGGAACATCTTATATGCTCCGTGGCGTTCAAAACGTTTTTGAAGTCCCGGTTCTAAGCCGTAAAGTATGGTGCACTTAAACTATCAAGTAGTCATCATATCGAGCTTTTGTCAAAACGTTCATAACGTCTACATCTGCTCCTGCAATAGGTCTGTCACCTAGCGGTGCATCAAGGACATAATTCTTCTGTGCAGCAATGAGGATAATCCTCAGATCACGGAACAATTCCGCATCATTGCTACTAACATCTTTCAACTTGGTTTTCTCTAGGAACATATGAAAAATAAACGGGGAGTAACATCGCGAGCTATTGATCTACAACATAGATATGCTAATACTACCAGGACTAAGTTCATGATAAATTAAAGTTCAATTAATCATATTAATTTAAAGAACTCCCACTTAGATAGACATCCCTCTGGTCATCTAAATGATCACGTGATCCAAATCAACTAAACCATGTCCGATCATCACGTGAGATGGAGTAGTTTTTCAATGGTGAACATCTTATGTTGATCATATCTACTATATGATTCACGCTCGACCTTTCGGTCTCCAGTGTTCCGAGGCCATATCTGTATATGCTAGGCTCGTCAAGTTTAACCCGAGTATTCTGCGTGTGCAAAACTGGCTTACACCCGTTGTATTTGAACGTAGAGCTTATCACACCCGATCATCACGTGGTGTCTCGACACGACGAACTTTCGCAACGGTGCATACTCAGGGAGAACACTTATACCTTGAAATTTAGTAAGGGATCATCTTATAATGCTACCATCGTTCTAAGCAAAATAAGAAGCATAATAAGATAAACATCACATGCAATCAAAATATGTGACATGATATGGCCATCATCATCTTGTGCTTTTGATCTCCATCTTCAAAGCACCGTCATGATCACCTTCGTCACCGGCTTGACACCTTGATCTTCATCATAGTATCGTTGTCGTCTCGCCAACTATTGCTTCCACGACTATCGCTACCGCTTAGTGATAAAGTAAAGCAATTACATGGCGATTGCATTTCATACAATAAAGCGACAACCATATGGCTCCTGCCAGTTGCCGATAACTTTACAAAACATGATCATCTCATACAAAAAACGTATAACTCATCATGTCTTGACCATATCACATCACAACATGCCCTGCAAAAACAAGTTAGACGTCCTCTACTTTGTTTGTTGCAAGTTTTACGTGGCTGCTACGGGCTTAGCAAGAACCGTTCTTACCTACGCATACAAAACCACAACGATGTTTCGTCAAGTATGTGCTGTTTTAACCTTCACAAGGATCGGGCGTAGCCACACTTGATTCAGCTAAAGTGAGAGAGACAAACACCCGCCAGTCACCTTTAAGCAACGAGTGCTCGTAACGGTGAAACCAGTCTCACGTAAGCGTACGCGTAATGTCGGTCCGGGCCGCTTCATCTCACAATACCGCCGAAGCAAAGTATGACATGCTGGTAAGCAGTATGACTAGTATCGTCCACAATCTCATTGTGTTCTACTCGTGCATATCATCTACGCATAGACCTGGCTCTGATGCCACTGTTGGGGAACGTAGTATTTTAAAATTTTCCTACGATCACGCAAGATCTATCTACCAGATGCATAGCAACGAGAGGGGAGAGTGTGTCTACGTACCCTCGTAGACCGGGAGCGGAAGCGTCAAGTGACGCGGTTGATGTTGTCGAACTTCTTCGCGATCCAACCGATCAAGCACCGAACGTACGGCACCTCCGCGTTCAGCACACGTTCAGCTTGATGACGTCCCACGAGCTCTTGATCCAGTTGAGCTTCACGGGAGAGTTTCGTCAGCACGACGGCGTGGTGACGGATATGATGTGTTCACCGGCGCAGGGCTTCTCCTAAGCTCCGCGACGGTACGACCGAGGTGTGATTCTGTGGAGGGGGGCACCGCACACGGCTAAACAATTCAACTTGTGTGTCTTTGGGTGCCCCCTGCCCCCGTATATAAAGGAGCAAGGGAGGAGGGGCCGGCCAACTCTCCTGGTGCGGCTAGGGAAGGGACTCCTACTAGGAATAGGATTGCAATCCTATTCCTAGTAGGATTCACCGAAAGGAAGAAGGGGGAAAGGAATAGGAGAGGTGGCGCCCCCCCAATCCTAGTCCAACTAGGATTCCTAGGTGGGAGCGCCGGCCAGCCCTATGGGCTGCCTCTCTCTCACCCTTTAGGCCCACTATGGACCATCCCCTCTCGTAGGGGGTTCCGGTAACCCCCTCCGGCATTCCCGATAAATCCGAAACTTTTCCGGTATACTTCCGGTGTCCGAATATAGTCGTCCAATATATCAATCTTTATGTCTCGGACATTCCGAGACTCCTCGTCATGTCCGTGATCTCATCCGGGACTCCGAACTACCTTCGGTACATCAATACTCAAAAACTCATAATACCGATCGTCATCAAACGTTAAGCGTGCGGACCCTACGGGTTCGAGAACTATGTAGACATGACCGAGACTCATCTCTGGTCAATAACCAATAGCGGAACCTGGATGTTCATATTGGCTCCTACATATTCTACGAAGATCTTTTATCGGTCAGAACCGCATAACAACATACGTTGTTCCTTTTGTCAAACGGTATGTTACTTGCCCGAGATTCGATCGTCGGTATCTTTATACCTAGTTCAATCTCGTTGCCGGCAAGTCTCTTTACTCGTTCCGTAACACATCATCTCGTGACTAACTCATTAGTCTTTTGCTTGCAAGGCTTATTATGATATGTGTTACCGAGAGGGCCCAGAGATACCTCTCCGACACTCGGAGTGACAAATCCTAATCTTGATCTATGCCAACACCACGAATACTTTCGGAGACACCTGTAGAGCATCTTTATGATCACCCAGTTACGTTGTGACGTTTGATAGCACACAAGGTGTTCCTACGGTATTCGGGAGTTGCATAATCTCATAGTCATAGGAACATGTATAAGTCATGAAGAAAGCAATAGCAGTTAAACTAAACGATCATAGTGCTATGCTAACGGATGGGTCTTGTCCATCACATCATTCTCCTAATGATGTGATCCCGTTGATCAAATGACAACTCATGTCTATGGCTAGGAAACATAACCATCTTTGATCAATGAGCTAGTCTAGTAGAGGCATACTAGGGACACTCTGTTTTGTCTATGTATTCACACATGTACTAAGTTTCTGGTTAATACACTTCTAGCATGAATAAAAGACATTTATCATGATATAAGGAAATACAAATAACATATTTATTATTGCCTCTAGGGCATATTTCCTTCAGTGTCATCCCATTACGAGAACATTTTCCGGCCACTTGTAAAATAATATTTCGGAAGTGGCGCGGTCGCGTGCAAGTTTGTCAGGACTCAGAACAGACAACGGAGAGAACTGTGATATAGAAAACTACGGACGGATGCAACTTTTAAAAACATACTGATGAAATGCACATGATGACATGGCAAAGTGAAACACGCAAGCAAATGACATGGCAACGGCAGCGAATAGGAGGAAGAAACCTGTCACATGATGCTACTAAAAATTATTATGTGAGAGGAACATATTATTTTTCATATTGCAGTAATATCAAGTATCCTCTCTATGTGTTGAAAATTTCGAAGTCATGCTTGTCTTGCCTTCCTATGCTAGTTGATTCTTGCTCCCGTAAATTATTTGCTGGCAAAATCCCTATGCATAGGAAGTGAGTTAGGCTTAAATGTGCTTGCCATGTTATTCAGATGCTCTCTTGCATGTTTTAATTCTTATCTTTTATGTGTGCATAATTGAAATCATCATGCCTAGCTAAGGGCGTAAAACGATAGCGCTCGTTGGGATGCCACCCAACTTGTATCTTTTGATTTTTTTGGTTTTCTTGCTGTTTTCAATAAAATACCCAATAATACCTCTGGTTTGATGTATTTTTGTGGTTTAAATAAATTGTTGTGCCAAGCAAAGCCTTTGGGATGATTTGGTTGATAGTTGATTTGATCGCGTGGGAAATTCAGAAACTTTTGCGTCCAGAGTTAGAAATTCTGACGATTACTAGAGTGTGATAAACTCTTGAATTATTTTAGCGTTATTTATGTACAAATTGTCCAATTTATCCTATTTTTTAATAATTTTCGGAGGTACATAAGTATGGTCAGAAATCGCATCTTTACAGACTATTGTGTTTTTAACAGATTATGTTTTGGTTGTGTTACTTGTTTTGATGATTCTATGGTTTCTTTTGAAGAGTTTTTCCATCGAAAAGTTGGAATACAGAAGATATAATTGATACATCCAAAACGTATCTATAATTTCTGCTTGCTCCATGCCTCTTTTGTATGATATTGCTATGTTATTTATACACTTCCATACACTTTTGATCATATTTGGACTAACCTATTAACTCAGTGCACCCCAGTGCCAGTTTCTGTTTTCTGCTGTTTTTGTATTTCAGGTTTTCCCATTACGTAAACTGCCAGAAAAATTCCGGGAAAAATATATAAAAAATCAGTGTTCTGGAAGCTTCCATGCGGCCAAAGTAGGGCCGGAGGGGGGCCACCAGGGCTCCAGGCGCCCTGGGGGCGCGGCCCCCCTCCTGGCCGCGCCGGGGGGGCGCCTGGGCCCCCCAGGTCTCCGCTGAAGCCCCCCTTTGGCATATATTTACAACGCATCCCGAAACCCTTGAGGACGGAACCCTTTTTCGCGATCTCATCTCTGTTCCGCCGCCGCCACGCTTCCAAGATCGGGAGCACCAGGAGAACTCTTCCCGGCACCCTGCCGGAGGGGAGGATCACCACCGGGAGCTTCTCCACCACCATGGACGCCTCCCGGATGAGTTGTGAGTAGTCCCCCTTGGACCATGGGTCCATGACCAGTAGCTATGTGATGTTCTCCTCCCCTCTTTGTCCTTCACTAATTAGACCTCGTGAGCTGCCCTACATGATCGAGGCACATATGTAATCCTTATGTTGTTGCTATGATGAGTTTGCTGGGATCCGATGGATTATGAGATTATGTTCAGATTGTGTTTGAGTAATATTTTTGATTTACCTCTTTTATATTTATGTTCTTGAGTAATTCTTGCATGTTATCCATTGCTATTTATTGCTTAGGCCGAGTAGTAGGTAGTAACTCCAAGAGGGAATGTTATGCTTGATTGTGGGTTCATGCCCCTCGATGACTAGCTTGAGTGACAGAAACATGAGTCTAGGGGATGTGTTGTTGCCACAAGGGGGAAAACAACGGTGCTTGTACTTGCGGGTGCAAGGATTGTTTACTTTACGCAAAGTTCTTTTAATGCAGTTGTCTGTTGCTTTGAGTTTACACTATGGGTGGGACTCGCAACTTAATACCAGCGAGATGTTCTGGATAGATATCTCAAGGTGGATGATTAGTAGTAGATGCAGATGGATTTCGGTCTACTTGCCTTGGCGTACCGCCCATGCTTTTGAGCCTCTACCTTTCTTGAAACATAGTTAGCATTGGTTTGCGCACATAATCCTGTCAATTGCCCAGCTGTAATTCGTTTACCTCACATAGCTGTTTTATCGTCTTTTGGGAGAGAGACATCACTAGTGAACATCATGGGACCCCGGTCCATATTACCATCACTGATCACATCCGCTATTTACTTTCAGTTCTTACTTACTAGTTGCAGTTATACCTATCATTATTATCTCTTGCGGTTGATCCTTTGTAAACGACAAGGCCGGAGGGATTGACAACCTCTCTGTACTCGTTGGGAGCAAAGTTATTTGTATCTGTGTGCAGGTCCAGTCGATTGCTAAGTATCTGGCGCCGTTAGCAGTTGACACCTTCTTGTTGAACCTTGGAGTCTCAGGGGAATTCGATCCTTGGTATCTTGCCAAGGGAAAACTACCGCTACACTGCATCTCAAACCTTCCACTTGGGGTAACCAACAAGGGGCGAGAAGCCATCAATAATACAATTAAAATATAAGAATTTGTTTGCTATAGTACTTAGAGTAAATAATAGTTTTTTTATACTAACGGATCTCACGAGGTTTTGTTGAGTTTTGTGTGATTGAAGTTTTCAAGTTTTGGGTGAGACCGTGATGGATGAAGGAATAAGGAGTTGCAAAAGGCTTAGCTTGGGGATGCCCGAGGCTCCCCAAGATAATATTCAAGAAGTATCAAGCAACTAAGCTTGACGATGCCCCTGAGTGGCATCCTGATATGTCTCCAACGTATCTATAATTTATGAAGTATTCATCCTATTATATTATCCATCTTAGATGTTTTATATACATTTTAATGCTATTTTATATGATTTTTGGGACTAACCTATTAACCTAGAGCCCAGTGCCAATTTCTGTTTTTTCCTTGTTTTTGAGTTTTACAGAAAAGGAATACCAAACGGAGTCCAATTGACGTGCCAATTTTTGATGATTTTTAAGGACCAAAAGAAGACCTTGGAGTAAAAGAGTTGGGCCAGAAGAGTCCCGGGCTGTCCACGAGGGTGGGGGGCGTGCCCACCCCCCCTGGGTGTGGGCCCCTATCTCGTGGACGACTCGGCGACCCCCTGGACGTGAGACAGACGCCAAAAATTCCTATAAATACAGAAACCTCCAAAAAATAACCTAGATCAGAAGTTCCGCCGCTGCAAGCCTCTGTAACCACGAGAAATCAATCTAGGCCTACTCTGGCACCCTGCCGGAGGGGGCCATCATCACCAGAGGCCATGGAGGAGGATCCCAGAGGGGCCATCATCGCCATGAAGGCGAAGGACCAGAGGGAGAACCTGTCCCCATCCAGGGGGGAGGCAATGGATGAGGAAGCACAAGGGGGAGAACCTCTCCTCCTCTCTCTCGTGGCGCCGGAGTGCCATTGGGAGGGGAATCATCGCCACGGTGATCGTCTTCATCAACATCACCATCATCATCACCATCCTCATCTCTTTCACGCGGTCCACTCTCTCGCACGCCGCTGTAATCCCTACTTGAACATGGTGCTTTAAGCCACATATTATGATCCAACGATGTGTTGCCATCCTATGATGTTTTGAGTAGACATCATTTGTCTTTGGGTTGATTGATGATCTAGATTGGTACGAGTTGTATGTTTTATTTTGGTGCTATCCTATGGTGCCCTCCCATGTCGCGCAAGCGTGAGGGATTCCCGCTGTAGGGTGTTGCAATACATTCATGATTTGCTTATAGTGGGTTGCTTGAGTGACAGAAGCATAAACCCGAGTAAGGGGGTTGTCGCGTATGGGATAACGATTTGATGCTTTTATCCTATGGTTGGGTTTTACCTTAATGATCTTTAGTAGTTGCGGATGCTTGCTAGAGTTCCAATCATAAGTGCATATGATCCAAGAAGAGAAAGTATGTTAGCTTATGCCTCTCCCTCATATGAAATTGCAATGACGACTTCCGGTCTTGTTAACAATTGCCTAGGACAATTCCGCACACCGATCCATCATTATTCCACACTCGCTATTTATAATAATTAGTAATATATTCTAACTTTATCATAACAACACCTACTTTTATATTTTAGCTCTCCGATATCATGCAAAGTTATCCTCTTCATACCCACAATGTAGTTTTATTCTCGTTTATGGTTGCAAGCAAACGTTCGGTGTACGTAGAGTCGTATCAGTGGTAGATAGGACTTGAGAGAATAATGATCTTACCTTTAGCTCCTTGTGGCTTCGACACTCCATACTTATCACTTCCACCATTGGGAATTGCTACGATGATTCCCTGCACTTGGGGACCATCAAGTTCTTTTCTGGTGCCGTTGCCGGGGAGCAACAGCGTGGGGTTGATATTCTCGTGTGTGCTTGTTTGATTTCTTCACTAAGTAGATTTTGTTTTTCCATTTTATTCTGTTTAGTTGTGGGTGAAACATACAATTTTTTTTAAGAATGAAAATAAAAAAAACTTGCCTCTTATGCCTAAAAAGTTTTTCAAAAAGAGAAGTGATTGGAAAGTTATGCATTGAAGAAGTGAGGGTCGACCTTGAGCACGTGTGTTCATGCTCACGAAAACAATGTAGAATTTTTCATGGAAGTTTCTCTGTAAATAATTATGCCCTTGTATATATCCATTGTATTATAAAAATAATGTTCCAAGCTTTGGTTTTAGGATGATTAGATTGCTTGTTTTCTATGTGCAGAACAAAAAAACAGAAACTTTGGCTGTAGCGCATGATTTTACATTTTTTACTGGAAGGTCAAATGGGTATGAAACATTTTGCACATTACTTATGTACAAATTGTTCAAATTTTAATATATTTTTAGAATTTTTTAGAGTTACATAAGTTTACTAAACTTCCATATTACTACAGATTGTCCTGTTTTTGACAGATTTTGTTTTCTTTGTGTTGATCGCTTATTTTGATGAATATATGGGTAGTATCGGGGGGGGGGGGGG
>LR738709.1:574639726-574726670 GCA_902687465.1 Secale cereale
CCCCCGGCAAACTTGTGGGCGAGGGAACCTTCCTTTCCTTGAGAAAAAAGAAAGAAGAAAAAATAGAGATATGGAGCCTTATGGCTCGTTACTGCTTACCGGGGGTAGGTGCTGCACAAAGTGTCAGATAACACATGCAAAAAATAAAAAGCATGAAATGACAAGATGTGCGGAGCACATGAGCTTTACTGATGCACGGGGTCTGCGCCCGGCTTTGTACAAAGGATTACATGCAACAGCGGCAAGACTTGTACAAAAGGTGGTTGCCCGAACGGGTCCCGACAACCGCGCCTTACGGGTAAAACTTACGAAGATGCTCGATGTTCCAGGAGGTGCTCACCGGAAAGCCATCTTCGGTCTCAAGGTGGACAGCGCCAGGCCTAGTGACTCGTTTCACCCGATAAGGGCCTTCCCACTTCGGCGTCAACTTGTTGGAATTCTTGGCGGACTGAACGCGCCGAAGAACAAGGTCGCCTTCCTCGAGACTTCTGGCGTTAACTTTGAGGCTATGGTAGCGGCGCAAAGCTTGCTGGTAGCGAGCAGCTCGTACAGCAGCCTGAAGACGGACTTCCTCAAGGAGCAGCGCGTCATGTTGTCGCAGCTGCTCTTGCTCGAGCTCATCATAAGCGAGCACTCGAGGTGACCCGTATACGAGTTCCGTGGGGAGAACTACCTCTGCTCCATAGACTAGAGCGAAAGGTGTCTGTCTAATGGCTCGATTTGGCGTCGTCCTGATCGACCAAAGAGCCACCGGCAGCTCCTCGATCTAGTTTCTTCCGCACTTGTGCAGCCTTTCGAAAGTTCTGGTCTTGAGTCCACGCAGCACTTCATCATTTGCCCTCTCCACTTGACCGTTGCTTCTTGGGTGAGCAACAGAAGTGAAGCAGACCTTGGCGCCAAGATCTTGGACGTACTGCATGAAGGTGCGGCTCGTGAATTGTGTACCGTTGTCGGTAATGATCCTATTAGGGATCCCGAAGCGGCAAACAATCGACCTGAAGAACTGGACTGCTGACTGTGCTGTCACCTTCCTCACTGGTTCCACTTCCGGCCACTTTGTGAACTTGTCGATTGCAACGTACAAGTACTCAAAGCCCCCGGCTGCGCGGGGAAAGGGGCCTAGTATGTCGAGCCCCCAGACCGAAAATGGCCAGGATAAAGGGATCGTTGATGAACCTCAACCGTAAGGGATCTGTTGCAGCGTTTTCGATAAGTAAGAGTGTCGAACCCAACGAGGAGCAGAAGGTATTGATAAGCGATTCTGAGCAAGAAATTACTGCAAGCACTGAAAGATAACTTTTAGGGGTTTTCTCGATATAAGCAACAGGAATGTAAAGGCAAGTAATGTAAAAGGTACTGAGAGTAACAAGTGGCCCAATCCTTTCTTAGCAAAGGAGAGGCCTAGCAACTGAACTTATAAAGACTAAAGCGTTCTTGAGGACACACGGGAGAGGTAGTCATGTGCTTTCACCATATTCCGTATCGATACTATGTTATGTGTTGATAAGTGTTGAGTGGGTGGATCTATGCCAGTGCACTCTCTAGAATAAGATGAATGCACTCTTATGATTAAACACCTTGCAAGCATCCGCAAATACAAGATAGAATTTAAGGCAAAAGCTTAACCATAGCAATACGATCAAGGATCCATTATTCCCTTATGCAAAAGCGTGCGAACTGGGGTTCAGGTTTCTGTCACTCCGGCAACCCACCATAAGCATTCTTTATACACAATGTATTCCCCTAGGTCCTTAATAAGGCAAAGTGTTGGGTGTTCGACTCATGCAACACCACTAGTAGAATGACAACGCAACTTAAGTATCAAACAACACATATTACTTCAACAGCATATGACTACTAACAACAAGACATTCCCAATGTCCTCAAGAACTAAGGTAACTACTCACAAGACATAAAAGAGATCATGATCAGTGGGGATAAATATGTGATTAACAATCTGGACATAATAATATTTCTCCAACAAAACTCAATAGCATTCACCACAAAGTAGTAGTCAACACCAATGGAGTAGAGAGGATAGGTAGTACGAGTTACAACACGAGTTGTGATGGTAAGATGAGATTTGGATGAAGATGGAGATGGTGCTGGTGTTGGGGATGATGTTGATGATGATCTCGATGATGCCCGTGACGATGGTGATGACGATTGCGACGATCTCCCCTTCCGGGAGGTGATCTCCCCGGCGGAATCTGCCCACCGGAGATGCCCTTTTCTTCTCTGTAGGTTTCCGCCTCGAAGCGGCGGCGGAACTCCGTAAAAAGTCCCGTGCCTAGGGTTTTCGGGGGATGGAGAACATATATGCAAAAGGGGGCGACCAGAGGTGGGCCAGGGGCTCCAGGCGCCCCCCCCCCCCCGGCGTGGCCAGGGGGGGCGCCCCCAGGCCGCCTGGGCACCCTGTGGCCCCCCTCTGACACCCCTTTTGCGTGTCTTCGTTATTCGTCTGAAAAATACCTCCCGTCAATTTTCAGGTAATTTGGAGGTGTTCTTCTTCAGCAACTCAGTATCCACTTTTTCCTGCTGAATCCTGCGTCTGCTGTTCCGGCACCGGAAAGTTGCAAACTGTGTAAAATAGACCAAAACAACATAAGAACATCATCATAACGTGAAATATATCAATGAATAAGGATAAATTATAATACAAAATAGTGATGCATTTTGGACGTATCAACACCCCCAAGCTTAGACCTCGCTTGTCCCCAAGCAAATATGAACTCGGTAAACCTGTCCACAAGTTTAGAGAGTGAAGTGTCGATAAATAGAATACGGACAAGAAGCATCATAGTCTCTTCACCAACTCAAATATCCTCAGCAACAATCTTCAACTCATAAGGCTCTTATGAAAGAGTGTTAACACTTATATTCGAAAGTAGGACCACTGGAAACTCATTATATCATGGCAGACATATCCTTTGGTCAAAGAACAACAAATAATTTTAACTTTTGCTCTTATATTTTGATGGGATTAATTGAAGCTCTTTGGAATAACATGTTAATAAGCAAGAAGTGAAAGTGTTAACACAAAGGAAGATATTTGCCTTAGCTAGGCATGACAAACAACTTACTTATCAAATGATAATGTCAACATGGATATGATATGACAGATCTTAATGCAGCCTTATATGAATGAATCCTTATCAACATCAAACGTCTGCTCTCTTTGGGAAATAGAGGGAAGTAGGAATAACCGACTCATCTTGAAATTAAAAGATAGGCCCTGCTTTAGGGTAGTAGGGAAAACTCATGTGCTATCCTCAAATCAAACAGAATGAAAACAAATTTTTGAGAGGTGCATGATTCGTCAACGAATGCTAATAGATAACTCAATTACTTCTTGAACTGGACAAGTTTCGAGGAACGGCTCCCGTATGAGGACGATAACATCCTCTTATTCTCCTTTGTTTATCACTGCCAAAGTTTTCTGATTTCTCATGAACAAAGCGTGAAGGAGGGTTTGTTTGTTATATTATTTTTAAGCTGGGCGCACTCAATGCCAGTTCCTTTTCGTATTATGGGTTTGCACATTATACATGCAATCCCGGGGTGAAACTTGTCCAACTCAAAAAGGTCATGAATTAGCTACTACTTCCTCATGAGCTAAAGCAGAGGCACAAAATAAAAGATTTTGAACATTTAAGGATAACACATAAATTATATACTTTAGGAGGTGGTAGTGGAGTACCACGAGTAGGTAGGTATGGTGGACTCATATGGAAGGTATTGGCTTAAGGGTATGGACGCACAAGCAGAATTCCGCTTAGTACAGAGTTAGGCTAGCAAAGGTTTTGAGAGAGCAGACAATTGATGATGACTAAGATGCAAAGCAATATAAAGCATGAACATTGAAATAAGCATAACACATCAAGTTGTCTTCCTTGTCAACATAACACTTCAAGCATACTAACATAAAGGTTTTGGCTATGTTGATACTTTAAGAAAATCATGCTTGTTGTTATGACCAAAGCTATGTTTGCCAAGATTAAATAAAGTTTCATAGCCATACCTGACATAAGGTCAATACTCCCCATAAGAATCATCATATAAGGTCGATTGCGTGAAGAGAATACCGAGTGCAGCAAAAAGGAACCGATAAACTTCTCATTAATATTCCATCATAAACGACTCCACACACACGGATACAATTCTTCACCAAAGGGGCGATAGACCTCAATGCACACACCTATCTCATATAATAACTTCCCTAGACATGATACGACTCTACTTGACTTCTGAAAGACAAAAGGTAAAAGATAAAGATACCGGGCACTCCCCCAAGCTTGGAACAAGCCAAGGGAATACCATTACCCACGGAGATTTCACTCATCATCCTTGTTGGCGTTGATCAAGTAGTTCTTGGCGAAACTCTTCCATGGAAGGGGTTCTCCAGTCTCATATGAGAAGCTCGTCTCCTGGATCCTGCATTCAGCACCCAAACCCATGCGTAGAAACCTTAGTTCGTACTCACAGTTCTGGTTATGTAGATCATTAATTTGCCCTTGTAGCTCTATAATTCTGTCTTCAGATGCGGCGATTCTTTCCCACATCTCCTTCATCTCCTTCAGAAAGTAGTTCTTCAGCTCATTGGTGATGTCAAAGTTAGCTTCAACACCACGCTCGATCATCTTCTTGTACTCGAAGACTTCCTGCTCCACTTCTTCCAGCCTGGCCTGGACGCTCCCCTCCTTGATAGGTCCCTTCAGATCTTCTTGATGAAGGACGCCTTCCTTCATCTAAACAACCTGAGGGTGCGTCTTCACCTCGGCGAGGTAAGGGTTGATGACGTTGACGACGAACGTGTCCTTGGCGGAACTTGGAGAAGCCATGGCACCTAAATTTAGCTGAAAGATTTCCTGGCAGAAACAGATCGAAGAGAAAACACGCGAAATCGCAAGATACATTGCCGGAACAACCCGGGCAAATATATAGGAAAAATTTATGCACAGAAAGGAAGGTAACGGACCAAAGCGGGGTCGGAGACGGGCTCCAGGGTGTCCAGGCGGCCTGCCGGCGCGGCCCAGGGGGGGCGCGCCAGGGGGGCGCCTGGACTCCCTGGTGGTCGTCTCCGGCTCCACTTCGACTCGGAATTTTACTAATTTTACAAAAACTCGTAATACGGAACTTTTATAATGTTTTGCGGTGTTTTCTTACCGTACTACATACCTTTTCTTTATTCTGCTTCTGCTGGCGTCTGAAACAGGGCTGCAACATGTTCTTCGTGGGTTGTTGTGTATATTATATTTACATCAACATCGACAGGGTCTCCTGCTATGTAATGTTTAAGTCTTTGCCCATTCACAACTTGAGGTTTGGTGCCTTCAAAATTATTAGTCTTAATTGCACCAGACCGATAAACTTCTTCAATATGAAATGGTCCTTCCCACCTGGAAAGTAGTTTACCTGGAGAAAACCTGAAGCGGGATCTAAACAACAAAACTTTATCACCGACATTAAATTCACGTTTCAGAATCTTCCTATCATGCCACCTTTTTACCTTTTCCTTGGACATTTTAGCACTCTCGTAAGCTTCACTTCTCCATTCATCTAGAGAAGTCAAGTTCATGAGACGCTTCTCACCAGGTAGTTTTGGGTCAGCGTTAAGCTCTCTAACAGCCCAGAAAGCTTTGTGCTCTAGCTCTAATGGCAAATGGCAAGCCTTGTCGTATACCATCTTATAGGGGGACATGCCCATGGGGTTTTTGTAAGCAGTTCTATATGCCCACAAAGCATCTCCTAATTTATTTGACCAATCCTTTCTATTTCTGTTTACTGTTTTCTGCAAGATCAACTTAATCTCTCTATTGGTGAGCTCAACTTGCCCACTAGTTTGAGGATGATATGGTGAAGCAATTCTATGATTAACATCGTATTTAGCCAGAGCTTTTCTAAAAGCTCCTTGCGTGAAGTGTGATCCTCCATCGGTCATGAGGTACCTTGGTACACCAAACCTAGGAAATATTACATCCTTAAGCATTTTCAAGGATGTTTTGTGATCAGCACTTTCAGTGGGGATTGCTTCAACCCACTTGGTCACATAATCAACAGCTACTAAAATGTGAGTGTACTTGTGCGAAGAAGGAAAAGGGCCCATAAAATCAAAACCCCAACAATCGAAAGGTTCAATCACTAGTGAGTAATTCATAGGCATCTCATTCCTTCTACTAATGTTACCAACTCTCTGACATTTATCACAAGCTAAAACATAATTTCTAGCATCTTTAAAGAGAGTAGGCCAATAAAAACCTCATTGAAGAACTTTATGTGCAGTCCTTCCACCGGCATGATGTCCTCCATAGGGACTATCATGACACCGTCGGAGAACGTCCTTCTGCTCATGTTCCGGAATGCATCTTCTCATGTTCCAGAAAACGTTACTTGATGACCCTCAATCGTAAGGGAGCTGTTGCAGCGTTTTCGATAAGTAAGAGTGTCGAACCCAACGAGGAGCAGAAGGTATTGATAAGCGATTCTGAGCAAGAAATTACTGCAAGCACTGAAAGATAACTTTTAGGGGTTTTCTCGATATAAGCAACAGGAATGTAAAGGCAAGTAATGTAAAAGGTACTGAGAGTAACAAGTGGCCCAATCCTTTCTTAGCAAAGGAGAGGCCTAGCAACTGAACTTATAAAGACTAAAGCGTTCTTGAGGACACATGGGAGAGGTAGTCATGTGCTTTCGCCATATTCCGTATCGATACTATGTTATGTGTTGATAAGTGTTGAGTGGGTGGATCTATGCTAGTGCACTCTCTAGACTAAGATGAATGCACTCTTATGATTAAACACCTTGCAAGCATCCGCAAATACAAGATAGAATTTAAGGCAAAAGCCTAACCATAGCAATACGATCGAGGATCCATTATTCCCTTATGCAAAAGCGTGCGAACTGGGGTTCAGGTTTCTGTCACGCCGGCAACCCACCATAAGCATTCTTTATACACAATGTATTCCCCTAGGTCCTTAAGAAGGCGAAGTGTTGGGTGTTCGACTCACGCAACACCACTAGTAGAATGACAACGCAACTTAAGTATCAAACAACACATATTACTTCAACAACATATGACTACAAACTACAAGACTTTCCCAATGTCCTCAAGAACTAAGGTAACTACTAACAAGACATGAAAGAGATCATGATCAGTGGGGATAAATATGTGATAAACAATCTGTACATAATAATATTTCTCCAACAAAACTCAATAGCATTCACCACAAAGTAGTAATCAACACCAATGGAGTAGAGAGGATAGGTAGTACGAGTTACAACACGAGTTGTGATGGTAAGATGAGATTTGGATGAAGATGGAGATGGTGCTGGTGTTGGGGATGATGTTGATGATGATCTCGATGATGCCCGTGACGATGGTGATGACGATGGCGACGATCTCCCCTTCCGGGAGGTGATCTCCCCGGGGGAATCTGCCCACCGGAGATGCCCTTTTCTTCTCTGTAGGTTTCCGCCTCGAAGCGGCGGCGGAACTCCGTAAAAAGTCCCGTGCCTAGGGTTTTCGGGGGACGGAGAACATATATGCAAAAGGGGGCGACCAGAGGTGGGCCAGGGGCTCCAGGCGCCCCCCCCCCCGGCGCGGCCAGGGGGGCGCGCCCCCAGGCCGCCTGGGCACCCTGTGGCCCCCCTCTGACTCCCCTTTTGCGTGTCTTCGTTATTCGTCTGAAAAATACCTCCCGTCAATTTTCAGGTAATTTGGAGGTGTTCTTCTTCAGCAACTCAGTATCCACTTTTTCCTGCTGAATCCTGCGTCTGCTGTTCCGGCACCGGAAAGTTGCAAACTGTGTAAAATAGACCAAAACAACATAAGAACATCATCATAACGTGAAATATATCAATGAATAAGGATAAATTATAATACAAAATAGTGATGCATTTTGGACGTATCAATCATCTGGAGAGCTTGAGCTGGTTGATGTATCTGCTTGGAATGGAACTGGCACGCTTCACACTTGGTTACTTGTGCAGTTGCATCCTGGAGGGCTTCCGACCAAAAGAAACCTTGCCGGAATGCTTTGCCGGCAAGTGCTCTTGCGCCAATGTGGTGACCACATATGCCTCCATGTATCTCTGCCAACATCTTTTGTCCGTCTTCCCGGGGAATACACTTCAATTTCACACCGTTGTGTCTTCTTCTGTACAGTTTGCTGTCAACAAACTGGTACATACTTGACTACCGGGCTACTCTTTCTGCTTCTTCTTGCTCTTCGGGAAGTTCTCCTGTCTGTAGGAAACGTACAGTCTGCTGCGCCCATGCTGGAGCTTGTGGCTCGACAACAAGGACTAAAGGCACATCTGCTGCTGCGGGAACATCCGCTTCTACGGCGAGAACCTGTGGCTCAGCCGGAGCGTGATGTTCCCCGGCAAGCTTGCCGGAGCAAAACTTGTCGGGAGCGTTTGCTTCAACGGAACAAGCCCTAGGGCTCGCCGGAGCATACTGCTCCTCAGCACTCTTGGTGTTGATCTTGGGGACCTTCTTGGCGGCGGCTTCGGGAAGCTCTACCGGAAGATAGTCGCCAGAAATCAACTTCCTCTTCTTGCTCTGTCCAGTTGATGGTGTTACGGATGGCTGAGTCAGCTTGAGCACAAAGATCCCTGGTTCCACCGGTAACTTAAGTGCGGCGCACTTTGACAGGCCATCGGCGATGTCGTTCTGAGCTCTTGGAACATGCTCCATCTGTAGGCCGTCAAAGTGCTCTTCTAGCTTCCTCACTTCATCAACGTAAGCTTCCATCAACGGACTCTGATAATTCTTGTTCACTTGGCGGACGACAAGCTGCGAGTCACCCCTGACAATAAGCTTCTTGATCCCAAGGTCTGCCGCGATCCTGAGACCGGCAAGCAAACCCTCATACTCTGCAGTATTGTTTGTTGCTTGCTCCTTGGGAAAGTGCATCTGGACTACGTACTTGAGGTGCTCTCCGGTGGGTGCGACAAGCAGCACGCCAGCACCGGCGCCTTGTAGCGAGAAGGCATCATCAAAGTACATTATCCACTCTTTGCTTGCTTCCTTGACGGGGATGCTCGTTTCTGGAATTTCTTCATCTGGTGTTGGCGTCCACTCTGCTAGGAATTCTGCCAATGCTCTGCTTTGGATAGTTGAAGTGCTTTCAAACTTGAGGCCAAAGCTTGACAATTCCAGTGCCCACTCAACAATCCTGCCTGTTGCTTCTGGATTCCGCAGTATCCTCTTCAGCGGAAAGCGAGTGACCACTGTTATCTCATGTGCTTGGAAGTAATGGCGCAGCTTTCTCGAGGCCATGAGGAGGCCGAAAAGCAACTTTTGCACACCAGAGTACCTTGATCTAGCCCCCTGCAGAAGGGAACTGACAAAGTAAACTGGGCGCTGCACCATTTTCTTCTGTATCTCTTCTTGCGTCTGTGCAGATCCATCTTTGTCGGGACCAGAGCTTGTCGGGGAAGCCCCCTGCTTGTCGCTGGATGTGCTTGTCGTGGTTGCTGGCTCATCATCTGCCTCCCTCTCCGCTACTAACGCAGCACTAACCACTTGATTGGTTGCCGCTAGATACATCAGCAACTTCTCTTGTGGCTTAGGTGCGACAAGTATTGGAGTGGAGGACAGGTACCTCTTCAAGTCTTGCAGCGCAGCCTCTGCCTCCGGAGTCCATTTCATTGGACCTGCCTTTTTCAAAATTTTAAAAAACGGCAGGGGGCGCTCAGCAGACTTAGAGATAAACCTGCTGAGAGCAGCCACGCAACCGGCAAGTCTTCGTACATCCTTGACGCGCTTCGGTGCTTCGATCTGCTCGATGGCCTTGATCTTGTCGGGATTGGCTTCAATTCCCCTCTGAGACACGAAGAACCCGAGAAGCTTGCCGGAAGGGACTCCAAACACACACTTCTCGGGGTTGAGCTTGAGGTTGATCTTGCGCAGATTTGCAAAAGTCGCGTCTAAATCTTGGATCAGGGTAGCCCTGTCCTTGCTCTTGACCACTATGTCATCCATGTAGGCTTCCACATTTCTGTGAATTTCTGGCTCAAAAGCTGTATGGACTACCCTTGCAAATGTTGAACCAGCATTCTTCAGTCCGAAAGGCATTCTTATGAAACAGTACGTGCCACATGGAGTGATGAATGCGGTTTTCTCCTCATCCTCTTCTGCCATGAAGATTTGATGGTATCCTGAGTATGCGTCAAGAAATGAAAGCAAATCGCATCCGGCCGTGGAGTCAACAATCTGGTCAATGCGCGGCAAGGGAAATGGGTCTTTGGGACAAGCTTTATTCACATCGATGAAGTCGATACAAAGCCTCCATTTCCCGTTTGCCTTACGCACAACTACAGGATTGGCCAACCACGTAGGATGGAGCACACCTCTGACAAGGCCTGCTGCTTCCAACTTCTTGATTTCTTCTGCAATGAATTCTTGGCGCTCCACTGCTTGCTTCCTGACTTTCTGCTTGACGGGCCGCGCATGAGGACACACGGCAAGGTGGTGCTCAATTACTTTCCTGGGAACACCGGGGATGTCAGATGGTTGCCATGCAAAGACGTCGATGTTCGCCCGCAGGAAAGCAACGAGCGTGCTTTCCTATTTAGGGTCAAGTGTGGAACTGATGGTGAAGGTACCACCAGTGCCGTCCTCCTTGGCGGACACCTTCTTGGTCTCTGGCAGAGCTGCCATCGTCTTCTTACACTTGCCGGTGGAGCTCGATGGTGCGTCCTCAACGGTAGTGCAGCACTCCGAAGAGGTGCGCTGGCCGTAGTGGGCATCAGAGCTCTTACCGGACTTGGTCTTCTTCTTCCCCCCGGGAGCTTTAGCGGCAAGTGTCTTGCGATCTGTTGCGGCTGCTGCTTCCCGGTAGATCTTATCGGCGCAGATAAGAGCATCCTTCTTGTCGCCAGGGACAGAGATGACGCTTATCGGGCCTGGCATCTTCAGCATGTTATATGCGTAGTGAGAGGCTGCCATGAACTTGGCGAGTGCTGGACGGCCGAGTATCCCATTGTAAGGCAATGGAAAATCAGCAACGTCAAAGGTGACCCTCTCAGTCCTGAAGTTCAGCTCGCCGCCAAACGTCATTGGCAACGTCATCTTCCCCTTCGGCTTGCTCCTTCCCAGGTTGATTCCTTGGAATGTGCCGGTCTCTTCGAGCTCGCTGTGAGGGATCTGGAGTTTTTGGAGTACAGCGGAGGAGATCAGGTTCAAGCCGGCCCCGCCGTCAACTAACATCTTAGTGACCTTGAGGTTGCGGATAGTTGGCGAAACCAACATCGGCAAGCACCCGACCGCAGTTGTGCGATCAGGGTGGTCCTCAATGTCAAAGATGATAGGCGTGCTGGACCATTTCAGAAGCTTGCGCGATTCAACAGGTGGTTCTGCTGCATTAACTTCCTGCACCCACTGCTTGAGTTGGCGGTGTGAAGTATGCAGAGAAGCACCGTCGTCAACGCACAAGACCTCTGTGGCTTTCTAGAACTCCTGCTCACTGGTCTCAAAATCATCCACGTCTTCGTCGTCGTCGTCATCTTCATCCTTGTCGCGGCCGCGGGGAGGTCTGTCTCCTTGCCGCTGCTTGGCCTTGCCGTGGCGTCCTCCCCGGCCGTTGAATGGCCGCTTCTTGCCGGACCCTCCATCACCTCCTTGGGCCTTCTCCTTGTCGCGCCGCTCGTACTCAGCTTTCTGCTGCTCGACGAGCTGCTCGACCCTCTTGCAGTTCTGGAGGTCGTGGCCCTTGGTGAGGTGGATCTTGCAATACTGCTTGTCGGCGGCTGCCACTGCCTGGCAGTTGGTGCATGCGGCAGCCTCCTTGCTAGAGCTACCAGCCTTGGCTTTGTTGGCGCCACCTTCGTTGCCGGACTACTCGATGACTAGCACCTCTTTGTTTTTCTTCTTCCTGTTATTCCGCCACCGGTTCTTCTTTGCCGGGGCAGCATCTTCGCTGTCAGATCCTCCTGCTCCTGTATCCTCTCCGGGGAGTTTCCTCCCCTCCTCAGCACATGCACACTTGTCGGCCAGGGCGTACAGCTCGCTGACGTCCCTGATCTTGCACATCGCCATCTCCTTCCTCATCCTGCGGTTACGCACGTTCTGATGGAACGCGCTGATAACCGCGGCAGGGTGGACGTCTCGGATGTTGTGCTGTACACGGCTGAACCTTTGGATATACTTGCGCAGGGGCTCTCCTTCCTTCTGGGCGAGCAGGTGTAGGTCACTTTCTTGGCCATGAGGTTTGTGGCCGCCTGTAAAGGCGCCGACAAACTGATGGCACAGGTCTGCCCAAGAAGATATGGAGTTGTCCGGCAAGTGAATGAGCCAGGATCTGATGTTGGGTTTGAGTACCAGCGGGAAGTAGTTGGCAAGGATCTTGTCGTCCTGTCCCACGGCAGCTTGGACCGCGATGGTGTAGATGCTGAGGAACTCCGACGGATGCGTCTTGCCGTCGTACTTCTCTGGTACATCTGGCTTGAAATTCTTCATGCTGGACCACTGGACTTGCCGCAGCTCACGAGTGAACGCAGGACAACCTACCGCGTACGGCAAGTCGCCTGGCCCCCCTGGCGCATGCATGTCGACAGTGGGCCCAACGCGCTAGTCTGATTGATGCCGCGCTTCTCTTCGGCGCTCGATACGGGTGCGAGCGTCTTCTTGTTGTCGTTCGTGAAGAACTTGGCGCTGATCGCGACGAGCTCGTGGATCCGATGATGCAGTGGAGTCGTCGTCGATGTTGATCCGGCGAGTCGGCAATCTTGGCCTCCGGGGCGGAGAGTGCACGGTGGTTGCACCCCCACCGGTCTTGTCGCCATCGGCCCATGCCTGGCTGACTTGCCGCGGCTGCGATGTGCTCGGCTGCTGCGGAGTGTCGCCATTGGCGAAGGCGATGAGACTCTGAATGGTGGCCCTCCAGTCATCGGTCTTGTCTGCCTCTGGAGGGAAGTCTAGGAGCAGTTGAGCTCGTGCCAGAGCTTCTGCTGGAGTGGTGGGTAGCGGTGGCGAACGGTGCGAGGAGCGGGATATGCTTGGACTTCTAACTACGTTAGAAGGAGCAGTATCCCGTCCAGGCGACCGTGCGTTACTCGTGCCGGCATGTTGGCATGCATGCTGGTCTTGAGCGTCCCGAGATCCACCAGCTCGATCTTGGCCCAGCAAGCGTATGGTACCGTGAGTACCATGACGCTGCCGGCCCCGCGCCTCCGGAGATGGGCGCGGTGCATGCACGGACGCCGAGGTCTTGGAGTGCGCCCGGTCGTCGTGGGAGCCGGCTACGCCGCTGATGGGCAGCGCAGCCTTGTCCTTGGACTTGGCGGCACCGTGAGCTTCCTCGTCGGCGTCCGTTCTTCCGCCGGCGTCTACCCCACCAGCCGTTGGCTCCGGCGGTGGTGGGATCGACGCGGACGGACCAGTTGCCTCCGAAGCCTTCTTCTTCGGCGGCATGTTGATGAAGATGTTGAAGATCTAGCTCGTGTGGACGCCGGACCAGGTTCACACAATCTCGACGCACCCCCTACCTGGCGCGCCAAAGATGTCGGGGAAACTGATCCACCCACGAACACCTATGGGGACGGAGCCCCTTTTCGGTACAGCAGGGGGCGGAGATCGCACGAAGAGCAGATCGAGGCGAGGCACACGAGCAGTTTACCCAGGTTCGGGCCGCACGGCAGGGGACAAGGGCATTAAATGCCCATCGACGTCGCCCAAACAGTGTAAAATGAGGCCGTCAGGGGCGCCACCGTTCGCCACGATGGCAACCTTGTCAGCGCCGCTTGCCACCGCGTACCCCTGGCTGCATAGCCTCCCGCCACGTACGCCTGGAAGGGTCCCAGAGCGACACGTGGGTGGATGCGCTGGAGCGCGGGTACTGAGTGGAAGCTTGCCGCGGCAAGCGCTTTGCCGCGGTCGCTATCTTGTCGCTTCCAGGAGCTTGTCGCTCACCGGGCCTTGCCGGGACGCTTGGAGCGTCGTGGCAAGTTTCTTGAGATGCCTTATTTGGCCTTCCTGGCAAGCTCCTCTTGCCAGGGTCTTGCGTCTTGAGTGGCCTTCCCGGCAAGCTCCTTTTGCCGGGGCCTCGTCTCCTTGGCTTGGATACTTTGTTCTTGAATGTCTCCAAAGGAACCACGGAGGACCTTGGCTATCCCCGGCTAGCCTTGCCGCGGGACGCTGCGACTGCCCGTGCACAAGTTCGGGATACTAAGGGTACCCCTACTTTAGTACACCGACATCAGTGTCCTTCACTTACATCTTTTAGAGTAGTTTGTCATTTACTCACATGCTTCACGTTCATCCTATGAGTAAATGGTTGAATGAATTGAATATCATAAATCTGAATTTATATATGTTTCATATGCTTATACCATGGGGAGTAATGACTTCACATAGAATAAGTATAGGAAGTAAACTTACTGAAAGTTAGCAAACGCAGAATTGGTCACTTGAACAATTCATGAAATAATATTGAAGGAAGAGAGATTTCACATATAAATATACTATCTTGGACATCTTTTGTAATTCTGAGCACTCATTAAAATATGACGTGCTAAAAGGTCGATGTTGGACAAGGAAGACAACTTAATGGGTTATGTTTTCCTATATCTGAAACGTTATATTGTCTTGGATCATCCAACATGTTGGGCTTGCCTTTCCCTCTCATGCTTGCCAAATTCTTTGCACCAAGTAGAAATACTACTTGTGCTTCCAAACATCCCTTAAACCAGTTTTTCCATGAGAGTCCATCATACCTACCTAAGGATTAAGTAAGATCCTTCAAGTAAGTTGTCAGTGGTGCATGCAGTAAAAATTGCTTTCTGAATATGTATGATCTATTAGTGCGGAGAAAATAAGCTTTATACGAACTTGTGATAGGGAAGAAATAAAAGCGACAGACTGCATAATAAAGGTCTTTATCACAAGCGGCAATATAAAGTGACGTTCTTTTGCATTAAGATTTTGTGCATCCAACCATAAAAGCACATGACAACCTCTGCTTCCCTCTGCGAAGGGCCTATCTTTTACTTTTATCTTCTACCCTTATACAAGAGTCATGGTGACCATCACCTTTCCTTTTTACATTTTTTCCTTTGGCAAGCACTTTGTGTTGGAGCGATCCGGATATATATATCCACTTGGATGTAGGTTTTCATAAATTATTATTGTTGACATTACCCTTGAGGTAAAAGGTTGGGAGGCGAATCTATAAGCCCCTATCTTTCTCTGTGTCTGATTAAAACTTTGAACCCATAAATATCACATGAGTGTTAGCGATTGTGAAAGATTAAATGATAGTTGAGTATGTGGAGTTTGCTGAATCAAAGCTCTTACATAGACCCTTCCCGAAAATAAGATGAATTGCAATTGTTTGATGACTAAGAGCACAGTTTGTTAGTTTTCAAGAAAGTTTATGATCTATACTTTAACATGTGAATAGCTTGTTACTTGATCATGAAAAGTTTCATGAGATGAGCTACTGTGATGACATATAATGATGATAGCAAAGGTAATTGAAATTATCATTGATCAAACTTGTGCACCTGCTAGCATTCACACTTCATAAATTATTTCTTTTATCATTTACCTACTCGAGGACGAGCAGGAATTAAGATTGGGGATGTTGATACGTCTCCAACGTATCTATAATTTATGAAGTATTCATGCTATTATATTATCCATCTTAGATGTTTTATATACATTTTTATGCTATTTTATATGATTTTTCGGACTAACCTATTAACCTAGAGCCCAGTGCCAGTTTCTGTTTTTCCTTGTTTTTGAGTTTTACAGAAAAGGAATACCAAACAGAGTCCAATTGACGTGCCAATTTTTGATGATTTTTTATGGACCAAAAGAAGCCCCTGGAGTAAAAGAGTTGGGTCAGAAGAGTCCCAGGCTGTTCACGAGGGTGGGGGCGCGCCCACCCCCCTGGGCATGGGCCCCTATCTCGTGGACGACTCGGAGACCCCCTGGACGTGAGACCGATGCCAAAAATTCCTATAAATACACAAACCTCCAGAAAATAACCTAGATCAGAAGTTCCGCCGCCGCAAGCCTCTATAACCACGATAAATCAATCTAGGCCCTCTCTGGCACCCTGCCGGAGGGGGCCATCATCACCGGAGGCCATGGATGAGGATCCTGGAGGGGCCATCATCACCATGAAGGCCAAGGACCAGAGGGAGAACCTCTCGCCATCTAGGGGGTAGGCCATGGAGGAGAAAGCACAAGGGGAAGAACCTCTCCTCCTCTCTCTCGGTGGTGCCAAAGTGCCATCGGGAGGGGAATCATCGCCGCGGTGATCGTCTTCATCAACATCACCATCATCATCAGCATCCTCATCTCTTTTACGCGGTCCACTCTCCCGCACCCCGTTGTAATCCCTACTTGAACATGGTGCTTTATGCCACATATTATGATCCAATGATGTGTTGCCATCATATGATGTTTTGAGTAGATATCCTTTGTCTTTGGGTTGATTGATGATCTAGATTGGTACGAGATGTATGTTTTATTTTGGTGTTGTCCTATGGTGCCCTCCGTGTCGCGCAAGCGTGAGGGATTCCCATTGTAGGGTGTTGCAATACATTCATGATTCGCTTATAGTGGGTCGCTTGAGTGACAAAAGCATAAACCCGAGTAAGGGGGTTGTTGCATATGGGATAAATGGGACTTGATGCTTTAATGCTATCGTTGGGTTTACCTTAATGATCTTTAGTAGTTGTGGATGCTTGCTAGAGTTCCAATCATAAGTGCATATGATCCAAGAAGAGAAAGTATGTTAGCTTATGCCTCTCCCTCATATGAAATTGCAATGACAACTACCAGTCTTGTTAACAATTGCCTAGGACAATTCCGCACACCGATCCATCATTATTCCACACTCACTATTTATAATATTTAGTAATACATTCTAACTTTATGATAACAGCACCTACTTTTATATTTTAGCTCTCCGATATCATGCAAAGTTATCCTCTTCATACCCACAATGTAGTTTTATTTCTCGTTTCTAGTTGGAAGCAAACGTAAGGTGTAAGTAGAGTCGTATCAGTGGCAGATAGGACTTGAGGGAATATTGATCTTACATTTAGCTCCTTCTGGGTTCGACACTCCATACTTATCACTTCCACCATTGGGAATTGCTACGATGATTCCCTGCACTTGGGGACCATCACATCCCCTCTTTCTTCTAACGACCATCGGTATTTTACTTGAGACTATATTTTTATTCGTCGCATATTATGAGTTTTGCTTGGGGCGTCTTGTATGATATGAGTCTTTGCTTGTTTTAATTTTTAATGAGTGTCCTTGTTGTACACACCTATTTGAGAGAGCCAAATTATGCTATGCTTGCTCCTATGCTTCACTTAAAAAAATGAGAGCTATGGAATTGCTCTAGTGCTTCACTTATATCTTTTTGAGCACAGTGTGCTTTGTTATTTTTATAGAAATTCTGTCTTGCTTCACTTAGATTATTTTGAGAGAAAGAAAACTTTATGCTCATGTTCTTCACTTAGATTTGTTTGAGCTTATCAAAAGCAACATATGAAACTAGTCCCAAAGTGATAGATATCCAAGCGGGTATAATAAAAACTTTCATGAAGATCATTGGACAAAATAAATTTAATTATTTGTAATAGTTTTGAGATATGATGATAGTGACATGTGAGCCATGCTAATGAGTAATTATGTTTTAGTACGAATATTGATATTAAGGTTTGTGATTCCCTATGCAAGCACGAAAGTCAATAGTGATGCATTGAAATTACACCCTGCTACCTCTTGAGCTTGCGTTGTATTCCCTCGAAGAGGAAAGGGAGATGCAGCACAGTAGCGTAAGTATTTCCTTCAGTTTTTGAGAACCAAGGTATCAATCCAGTAGGAGACCACGCGCGAGTCCCTCGCACCTGCACAAACAAATAAGAACTTCACAGCCAACGCGATAAGGGGTTGTCAATCCCTTTATGGTCACTTACGAGAGTGAGATCTGATAGAGATGATAATTATATTTTTGGTATTTTTAGTTTAATAAAACAACAAATAAAAGCAAGAAAAGTAAAGTAGATGTAGATTGATATGTTGAGAATAGACCTGGGGGCCATAGTTTTCTCTAGTGGCTTCTCTCATGATAGCGGTATTCTATGGCGGGTAAACAAATTACCGTCGAGCAATTGATAGAAAAGCGAATAATTATGAGACTATCTAGGCATGATCATTGTATATAGGCATCACGTCCGAGACAAGTAGACCGACTCCTGCTTGCATCTACTACTATTACTCCACACATCGACGACTATCCAGCATGCATCTAGTGTATTGAGTTCATACGAACAGAGTAACGCTTTAAGCAAGATGACATGATGTAGAGGGATAAACTCAAGCAATATGATGAAAAACCCATCTTTTTATCCTCGATGGCAACAATACAATACGTGCCTTGCTGCCCCTACTGTCACTGGGAAAGGACACCGCAAGATTGAACCCAAAGCCAAGCACTTCTCCCATTGCAAGAACTATAGATCTAGTAGGCCAAACCAAACCAATAATTCGAAGAGACTTGCAAGAATACTATGAGCACACATAAAAAGTTCAGAGAAGAACCAAATATCTTTCATAGATAACCTTGATCATAAACTCACAATTCATCGGATCTCGACAAACACACCGCAAAAAGAGATTACATCAAATAGATCTCCTCAAAGACCAAGGAGAACTTTGTATTGAGATCTAGAGAGAGAGAAGAAGCCATCTAGATACTAGCTATGGACCCGAAGGTCTGTGGTAAACTACTCACAACTCATGGTGAGGGCGATGATGATGATGATGAAGGCCTCCATGATGGATTCTCCTCCCGGAACAGGCTCCGGGATGGGATATCCACGGGAACAGAAGCTACGGCAGTGGAATTAGGGTTTTCTCTCTGCGTATGGAGTTTCTGGGGTACGTAGGTATATATAGCAAGAAGGAGGGCACCGGGGGCCGTGTGGGCCAGCCTCGAGGCAGGGGGCGTGCCCCCCACCCTCGAGGGCTGGCCCTTCGTCCCCTGACTTGGTCCTGACGTTTCCCGAGCGTGATTTCCTCCCAAAATATCTCTCGCGAAGGTTTCATTCTGTTTGGACTCCTTTTGATATTCCTTTTCTGCAAAACCCTGAAATAGGCAAAGAAAAAACAGCAATCTGGACTGGGCCTTTGGGTTAGTAGGTTAGTCCCAAAAATGATATAAAAGTGAATGATAAAGCCCATTAACCATCCAAGACTTCATAAATAATAGCATGGAACAATCAAAAATTATAGATACATTGGAGACGTACCAAGCATCCCCAAGCTTAATTCCTGCTCGTCCTCGAGTAGGTTAATGATAAAGAAAGAATTTTTGATGTGGAATTCTAACCAATATAGTTATTCAATGTAATTCTCTTAATTGTGGCATGAATGTTCAGATCTGAAGGATTCAAGATAAAAGTATATATTGACATTAGAAATAAAAATACTTCAAGCAATACTAATAAAGCAATCATGTCTTCTCAAAATACTATGGCTAAATAAAGTTATCCCTACAAAATGATATAGTGTTGGCTATGCTCCCTTGTTATCACACAAAATATTCATATCATGCACAACCAAGCACTTGTTTTCATGCTCTATCTTTTCAAACCTTTCAACTTTCACGCAATACATGAGTGTGAGCCATGGATATATCACTATGGGTGGAATAGAGGTGGTTGTGGATAAGACAAAAAGAGGGAGATAGTCTCACATCGACTAGGCGTATCAACGGGCTATGGAGATGCCCATCAATAAATATCAATGTGAGTGAGTAGGGATTGCCATGCAACGGATGCACTAGAGCTAAATATGAATGAAAGCTCAATAAAAGAAACTAGTGGGTGTGCATCCAACTTGCTTGCTCACGAAGACCTAGGGCATTTGAGGAAGCCCATCGTTGGAATATACAAGCCAAGTTCTATAACAAAAATTCTCACTAGTATATGAAAGTGACTAAACGCGAGACTCTCTACAATGAAGAACATGGTGCTACTTTGAAGCACAAGTGTGGAAAAAGATAGTAGCAATTGTCCCTTTTTCTTTTTCTTTTTCTTTTTCTTTTTTGGGCCTTTCTTTTTTTTCTTTGGCATTCCCCCTTTTTTTCTCCTTTTTTTGCAGAGGGGCTTTATAGATTCAGCATTTCCTCCCATGGGATAATGCTCTAAAAATGATGATCATCACACTTTCATTACAACACAATATTACAACTCGATACTACAACAACAAAGTATGACTCTACGTGAATGCCTCCGACGGTGTACCGGTATGTGCAATGAAACAAGAGTGACATGTATGAAAAGATTATGCATGGTGGCTTTGCCAAGAATACGATGTCAACTACATGATCATGCATGGCAATATGACAGTATGATGCGTGTCATATAAACGGAACGGTGGAAAGTTGCATGGCAATATATCTCGAAATGGCTATGGAAATGCCATGATAGGTAGGTATGGTGGCTGTTTTGAGGAACAATATGGTGGCTGTTTTGAGGAACAATATATAGTGGGTTTATGGCAACGGCGAAAGTTGCGCGGTACAAGAGAGGCTAGCAATGGTGGAAGGGTGAGAGTGCGTATAATCCATGGACTCAACATTAGTCATAAGAACTCATATACTTATTGCAAAAACTTACGAGTCACCAAAAGAAAGCAATCAACGCATGCCCCCAGTGGGGAGGTTGGTAGGAGTTAACCATCGCGCGCCCCCGACCTCCACACAAAGGTTGACACTCTACAAATACCTCATGCTTTAACTTAGTCACACAACGGTTCACCATACGTGCATGCTACGCGAATCACTAACCTTAACACAAATATTTCTCAATTTCATAATCACTCCACTAGCATGACTTTAATATCACTATCCTCATGTCTCAAAACAATTATTAAGCATCCAACATCTCTTTCTATTCAATGCACTTGAGGTGAAATTTTTACTACATTGACATTGGATGTTTATCATGTGAAGACTAATTTCTTTAGCCTAAACACTTTACCATGCTGTGTCAATAGACTCTCAAATAGATATAAGTGAAGCATGAGAGTTCAACAATTTCTACAAAATATTACCACCACCATGCTCTAAAAGATATGAGTGAAGCACTAGAGCAAAAACTATTCAACTCAAAAGATATAAGTGAAGCACATAGAGTGTTCTAACAATTTCTAGGCCACATTTAACTCTCTCAAATAGGTGTTTCCAGCAAGGATAATTGTGGCAAACTAACAAGCAAAGACTCAAATTGTACAAGACGCTCCAAGCAAAACACATAACATGTTGTGAATAAAAATATAGCTCCAAGTATAGTTACCGGTGGATGAAGACGAAAGAGGGGTGTCGGGGAAACTGGTCGCCCACGAACACCTATGGGACCGGAGCCCCTTCTATGGTACGGCAAGGGTGCGGAGGGAGCACGAAGAGCAGATCGAGGGGCACACGCGGGCAGTTTACCCAGGTTCAGGCCGCGCGGACGCGTAAAACCCTACTCCTGCCTTGGTTGTATTGAGTTCTTGAGCTCTTGAGCTTGAAGATCTACAGTACCAGCTGCACCGAGCATGGGCGTGATCAAGTTTCTGGAATCGAACCCCCTCTACGTTGTGCATGGGCCTCCTTTTATAGCTCAAAGGGGTCACCGACAGGTGTCAACGTAGAGGAGGGTAAAAGTGTAAAATCGGTGGTAGTTGTAACAGTGCATGAACAGTGTATGCACAATGGTCTATACCTAACCTTGACGATGGGGGACAAGGGCATTGAATGCCCGTCGCCGTCACCCCAAAAGCGCCCGTCCATGCGTCTCCGTTCGCCACGAGGGAGGCTTCGTCACCGTGGCTTGCCACCGTGTCCCCCAGGCTGCACAGCCATCCGCCACGTGCCCCTGGGAGGGCCCCAGGGCGACGCGTGGCCAGATGAGCTGGAGCGCAGGCACACAGTGTAAGCCTTCCCCGGCAAGCACCTTGCCGGGGTGGCTATCTTGCCGGGCCCGGAAGCTTGTCGCTCTCCGGGCCCTGCCGGGGCGCATGATGCGCCGCGATATATCTTCTGAGGTGCTGTTCTTTGGCCTTCCTGGCAAGCTCCTCTTGCCAGGGTCTTGTGCTAGAATAATAACCTTGAGCCTGGCGCGGCCTTCCCGGCGAGCTCCTCTTGCAGGGGTCTTGTCTCTTGACTTGAATACTTTGTTCTTGAATAGCTTCCAAAGGGTCCAGAGTGGGCTTTGGCGGGCGCGTGGTGAGCCAGACCACGGGACGCTGCTACTGCCCGTGCACAAGTCGGGATACTAAGGTACCCCTACTTTAGTACACCGACAGGAGCCCCCGGGCCTGGGCCACACACGGTGCCGAGCGCTGTTGGGCCAGGCCCAAAACAGTGCACGGGCACACGCGGCCCACGGCACGCCGTTTCCCACTCCGCATCTGCCGCATCCCTCCCTAACGGCACGCGTCGATTGCGGCGTCGTGGGAGAGGTCGGGGCCTGTTTCTTTAATGGGGAAATGCGGAACGTCCCCCACTTCCCCCTTAAAAGCAGAGGAAGCAGGGGCAGTTTCCCCCCATCGCTTTCATTGTGTCTTGAATCTCCCGAAACCCCCGCCGCCCTCCGCCTCCCCAAAGGTCGACAGAGAGCCGAGCTCCACCCCTCCTCCGCCGTTTCCAGCATCCGCAGTGCCGTCGATCCCCCTCGCCGCCCTCGCCATGGCCCCGAAGAGCGACAAGGCGAAGAGCGACAAGGCGAAGAAGGAGAAGTCCGACAAGGCGGCGAAGCTGGCAGCCATGCGGAGGAAAATGGTGGTCTTCCTGTCGAGGCTCGACGCGAGGGAGTTGCGGGACAAGTATTACTTGTTCTGGGCAAGGGAGACGAAGGCTCACCCGCGCACCAGAGTCCTCCCCGCCGAACCCATCGACTTGTACCCGGGAGGTTACCACTTCTTCGCTTTGTTCTTCCATTGCGGTCTCTGTCCTCCGTATTCAGAGTTCTTCTGCGATGTGATGAACACATATGGACTCCACCTCTTAGATTTCACCCCGAATGCCGTCCTTACTTTGGCCGTTTTCGCACATCTGTGCGAAAACTATGTCGGGGTCCACCCAAACCTAGCTCTCTTCCGCCACTTCTTCACACCTAGAGTAGAATCCGGATCTCCACTCTCCGGCGGCATCTCCTGGATCTTCAGGCTCGGCAAGAAGGAGGCGTACTTGATCGGAGAGCTCCGCGGCAAGTGGGAAGAGTGGAGGGCTGATTCATGCTGGGTCATGGAGAATGAACCCGAGCAGTTCACCTCGCCGCGCCGGACTGCGGTAGTGCGCGGCAAGGATTGGAGTGATTTGGCCCCGGAGGACGACAAGCTGCAAATTGCCCTCACTAGGATCCTTCGTCTCCGGGCCGCCAACCTTACTGTAGGTGAAGTTGGGGCTGATTTCCTCCGCCGCCGCATTGCCCCTCTGCAGGAATGGAAGAGACCTGCCTGGGAGTTCGGCAACGCGGCAGACCGCATGAGGCTGCGTCCCGGGTTGAATTATAACTTCACCGTCTTGGAACTCAAGGGGATGTTCCGGGAGCTGTTCAAACATGACCCCAAGCACCCGGAGTGGTTCGGACCGTTGGACGGAGTAGTTCCATTGTGCAACAACTCTGCCCTTAGTGCCATCCGCGCGGCAATGCCTGAGTGCGACTCCCACGGGGTTGTTCCCACATGGCTGACGCCTTCAGCAGAGACTGTACAGACCTTCTTTGATAATCTGGTGGAACGGCCACGCAACCCCGAAGAGAAGAAAGGGCTCACCCTCGCGACCACCGATCGATATGTGGCCTATATAGCCACCAGAATGGAGGAGGCCGCCGTAGCTGCAGCCGCGGGTGAGTTTGGGTACACCGTGGACGAAGCGGAAGCAGCGGACGCGGTGAGTCAGGCCGAGGAGGAGGAAATCCTCAAGCTGTTAAAGATTGCGCCCGAGGAGTTTGCCGGGGAGCCTGCCGAGAAGCCTGCCGGGACGAGCGAGGCTGCCGGGCAGGGCTCCGAGTCCAGTGAGCCCGCCGAGGAGGATGCCGAATCGGGCGAGTCTGACGAAGACTCCGGCGGGTCTCTGAACCTTGACGACGCCTCCTCATCCTCAGAGAACTCTCCGCCACCACCAAGCCCTCCGCCACAGCCGAAGAAACGCCTCCGCAAGACCGCTGAAACGGCGAGGCTACAGGCGCCCCGACAACAGCCGAAGCGCCGCGCGACACGCGCCACCACGATGAGCAAGGTCGTCAAGGAGGCTCCCCGTGTCCCAGCGGCAAGCGGAGGGGGATCCTCCCGGAGCGGCTCTGGTGTCCCTTCTGCCCCTCGGTCCTCGGGGACGACCGGAGCGGGGTCTTCACAACCCACGGCTCCGAAGCCTGCCAAGCGCCCGAGGGAGCCTTCTCCTCCAGCTCCTCGCGCTGGAGCACGTGAGGCGCAGTTTGACTTCTCCGCCCTCAGCTCCGATGAAGAGGAGGAAGAGTAAGTACTTGCAATTTCTATTTCCTTTGATTTTCATTGCTTTTGTCTTGATTTCTTTTTCGTCTAACTCTGATCTTGTTTGGCTTCCAGGACCTTGACCCAGCGGATGGCGAAGAGGGCCAAGATCCCCGTGGTTGACCTCGAGGACGACGATCCTGCCGCAGCGACGAGGGATGCGCCAGCGACAAACTTGCCGGACCAGCCTGTTGCTCCGGAGAGCAGCCCCCAGCGCAGCCCCTAGCGTAAGCCTTGTGTTCACTTTTCAGCTCGACGGGCGCGCTTGAGGTATTTATCCTTATTAATGTTTTGTTGTCTTGTGCAGAAGTGGAGCCGCAGCCGCAGGAGCACCAAGAGGTCGCCCCCGACGAGCCGCTTGTTCCACCCTCCCCGCCAAGGAGGAGCTCCCCGGCGAGGGACAGTGCTCCGCCAAGGATGGGTACTCCGCCAAGGGCGAGCACCCCGCCAAGGGCGAGCACCCCGACAAGGGTGAGTACCCCGCCAAGGGAAGGTGCCAGGGGCCCTCCGCCGGCGGGCGCTTCTTCTACGCCACCAAGGGTGAACTCCCCGGCGAGGGATCCCGTTGTTGAAGAGGCCCGCGAAGGTAAACCCTTCTGCCTTTCTTCTCTGAACTCTTCTTTTTTGGATATTTGCTTGACGATTCTTTCTTTTCTTTTTCTTCTGTTAGATCCGCCTGTCCCGGAGTCGATGGAGACGGAGACCATCGCCGAGGAGGAAGTGCGCGGCGACGCCACCACCGCTGAAGGAATGGCCGGCGCCGACGAGCCAGCCGCTGAGGAGACTGCCCCGACCGCTGACGCGGCAGCTGGGGAAGGGACCGGCGACCGCACTGCTGGCCCTGAGGCCGCAGGAGCGCTGGACGCTGCACCGGCTGCCGACCCTTCCGCCCCTGCGGCTGGGTCGGGCGTCAATCTGGAGGCCGCCAACGGGGTCTTCATTCAAGTCCCGTGGGCGTCCTCATTAAGGGCACCCGCGGAGGGGGAGAGCTTCGACGGAGAAGTTCTCGCCTCCGCCGGGCTGAGGGTCGTCGATGCGCCCGGCAGCAGCAACGAGCACGAAGAGGAGCAACTCTTACGCCGGCTCCTGGCCTTGTACCGGGCCAGGCAGGCTAAGTTGGACTCCCGGGAGGCCCTGGCTGCTTCGGCTGGTGCTGATCTGGAGAAGCACGCCGCGGAGCTCCGTGCCGCCAACCAGGCGGCCCTCCAGAACTTGGCGGAGGAGCGTGAAGAACTTGCCAAGGCGCAGCAAGCATTCGTCCTCGAGAAGGGTGAGGTCGAGGAGGAGCAGCGACGGACCGCCAAGGATCTGTCTCGGCGGGAGGGAGAGCTCAACCAGCGGAAGGTCGACCTCGATAGCCACGAGGACGACCTCACCGCTCGTGAGCAAGCCATTGGCGGGGCTCTGCAGGAGGCGAGGGATGCCGCCGCCGCCGCAGAGACCGCCAAGAGGGATCTGGAGGCCAGGGTGGCGCAGTTGGAGACGGGCTTGAAGGCGAGCGAAGACAGGGTTGCCGCGCTCAACATGGCGCGGGAGAAGGACGCCCACACCAATTCAGAGCTGCAAGCCCGTCTCTCCGAGAAGGGCAAAGAGCTCAACGACGCCAAGGACTCCATTGCTGACTTGGAGCTGAAGGTTTCCACTCTCACCGACTCACTTGACGCTGCCCGGGACCGCGAGACGAAGCTGAAGGACGATCTCCGGTCTGAAAGGGCCTTGATGGACAGCGCCGCCGTCTCGCAAAACAACTTCCAGCGGACGATGGAGCAGTGGACCGAGGAGCTCGTCGCCTCCGCCGCCAACATCGACAGGGAGATGGTGGCGCTGAGGGCGGAGCACCTTGTGTACTCCCCCGACGAGAGCCTCCCCCACAGCGCCAAGCTGAGCCTGTTCTTCAGGGGAGTGGCGCTGGCTCTCTCGCGGCTACGGGAGAAGATCCCCGCGCAGCTGGCTGACGAGGCGCGCCGGCTTTGCATGGGTACTATGGAGCGGGTGTTGTCAAAGATCGTCTACCGCAACCCCGGGATCAACCTCGTCAACGTCCTCCGGACCCTGCCGCCCGAGGCTGACCAGGAGGCGTTGAAGGCACAAGTTGCCCACATCGTAGCTAAGGCGGGCAGGATCCAGAGGGTCGACGGAGACCGAAGAGACTAGGCTTCCTTCTTTCCGCTTCCCTTGCCGCTGTCGATTAAGTCGTAGGCAGTAGTTGGTTAGAACAGCGGCAAATTATCTTGTAATATAACTTTTATTTTGGATAATCAACGCAGTGTCATCTCCCTTGTTTAATCCCTTCACTTTGTATGCTTTCCACCCTACGCTTTTAGGGAAACTTGCCGGCAAAGGGACCCTTGCCGCGAGTGCTGAGTGCGGGACTCTTAGCAGCCTGCTAGCAATGCCCTTGCCGGCAAGAAACCTTGCCGCAGCTAGTCGCAGCACACTTAGATTGTTGAGCGAACTCGAAAACGAAGTAAGGGTGCGACACTTGTCGCAGCTCACTTAAGCCGTTGAGCGTGCTCGAAACAAAGTAAGGGTGCGGCTAGCCACGGGTAGGTTCCTCCGCGCACAGGTTTTCCATACAAAGTGTGGTTGTTCAAGGAAGACAACTAATTTTTTTAAAAATAATTGAATTGCTCAAACTCTCGCAACTTAGCTTTCATGGATTGTTTGCTTCCCGGCAAGGCTTCCCTTCCTTGAACAGTACTTGGTCCATACCACTATCTCCTCCCCCCCCGGCAAACTTGTGCGCGAGGAACACTTCTTCTGTTTAAGAAAGAAAGGAAAAGAGGAGGGAACAAAAGTATGGAGCCTTGCGGCTTGTTACTGCTTACCGAGGATGTGTGCTGCACAAAGTGTCAGATGATACATGCAAGTAAAAAAGAAAGGCATGAAATGACAAATGGTGCGAAGCACAAAAGTTTTACTGATGCACGGGGTCTGCGCCCGGCTTTGTACAAAGGTTTACATGCAACAGCGGCAAGAATTGTACAAAAGATGGTTGCCGGAGCGGATCACGGCAACCGCGCCTTATGGGTGAAACTTGCGAAGATGCTCTATGTTCCAGGAGTTGCTCACCGGTAAGCCTTCATCGGTCTCAAGGCGGACAGCGCCGGGCCTTGTGACTTGTCTCACCCGATAAGGGCCTTCCCACTTCGGCGTCAACTTGTTGGAGTTCTTGGCGGACTGAACGCGCCGAAGAACAAGGTCGCCTTCCTCGAGACTCCTGGCCTTGACCTTGCGGCTATGATAGCGGCGCAAAACTTGCTGGTATCGAGCAGCTCGTACAGCAGCCTGGAGACGGTCCTCCTCGAGGAGCAATGCATCATCTTGCCGCAGTTGCTCTTGCTCGAGCTCGTCATAAGCGAGTACTCGAGGAGACCCGTATACGAGTTCCGTGGGGAGAACTGCCTCTGCTCCATAGACAAGAGCAAAGGGTGTCTGTCCGGTGGCTCGATTTGGTGTCGTCCTGATTGACCAAAGAGCCGCCGGCAACTCCTCTATCCAGTTTCTTCCACACTTGTGCAGCCTGTCGAAGGTTCTTGTCTTGAGTCCGCGTAGCACTTCAGCATTGGCCCTCTCCGCTTGACCATTGCTCCTCGGGTGAGCAACAGAAGCGAAGCAGACCTTGGCGCCAAGGTCTTGGACGTACTGCATGAAGGTGCGGCTTGTGAACTGTGCGCCGTTGTCGGTGATGATTCTGTTAGGGATTCCGAAACGGCAAACGATCGACCTGAAGAACCTGACTGCTGACTGTGCGGTCACCTTTCTCACTGGTTCCACTTCTGGCCACTTTGTGAACTTGTCGATTGCAACGTACAAGTACTCAAAGCCCCCGACTGCGCGGGGAAAGGGGCCGAGGATGTCGAGCCCCTAGACCGAGAAGGGCCAGGACAAAGGGATCGTCTAGAGAGCTTGAGCTGGCTGGTGTATTTGCTTGGCATGGAACTGACACGCTTCACACTTGGTTACTTGTGCAGTTGCATCTTGGAGGGCTTCTGGCCAGAAGAAACCATGCCGGAACGCCTTCTCGGCAAGTGCTCTTGCGCCAATGTGGTGACCACATATGCCTCCATGTATTTCTGCCAACAGCTTCTGTCCATCTTCCCGAGAAATGCACTTCAATCTGACACCATTGAGTCTTCTTCTGTATAGCTCGTTGCCGACGAACTGGTACATACTTGACTCCCTGGTAATCCTCTCTATCTCTTCTGGTTCTTCGGGAAGTTCCCCAGTTTGAAGAAAGCGGACGATTTGCTGTGCCCATGCTGGAGCCTGAGGCTCAACAACAAGAACAAAAGGCATCAGTGCTGCTGCGGGGACGTCGGCTTCTACGGCAAGAACCTGCGGCTCTGCCGGAGCTGTACGCCCCCCGGCAAGCTTGCCGGGGCAAAACTTGTCGGGAACGCCTGCTTCAACTGTACAGACCCTTGGGTTTGCAGGAGCAGACTGTTCCTCAGCAACTTGGTCGTTGATCTTGGGGACCTTGGCGGCGGCTTCAGGAAGATCCGCCGGCAAGTAGTCGCCGGAGACCAACTTTCTTTTCTTGCTTTGCCCAACTAATGGTGTAACGGACGGTTGAGTTAGCTTGAGCATGAAGGTTCCTGGTTCCACAGGTAACTTCATTGCAGCACACTTTGAGAGGCCATCTGCGATATCATTCTGAGCTCTCAGGACGTGCTCCATCTGCAGGCCTTCAAAGTGTTCTTCAAGCTTCCTCACTTCATCGACATAAGTTTCCATCAAAGGACTCTGGTAACTCTTGTTTACTTGTCGGACCACCAATTGTGAATCTCCCCGCACAATCAGCCTCTTGATCCCAAGTTCGGCCGCAATTCTGAGGCCGGCAAGCAAACCTTCATACTCAGCAGTATTGTTTGTCGATTGCTCCTTGGGAAAGTGCATTTGGACAACATACTTGAGGTGTTCCCCGGTGGGTGCGACAAGCAGCACACCAGCACCGGCACCTTGCAGCGAGAAGGCACCATCGAAGTACATTATCCATTCCTTGCTTGCTTCCTGGACGGGGATGTTTGTCTCTGGGACTTCTTCATCTGGTGTTGGGGTCCATTCCGCTATGAACTCTGCCAAAGCTCTGCTCTGTATAGTTGAAGTACTCTCAAACTTGAGACCAAAGCTCGACAGCTCTAGTGCCCACTCGACGATCCTGCCTGTTGCTTCTGGATTCTGCAATATCCTCTTCAATGGAAAGCGAGTGACCACCGTTATCTCGTGTGCTTGGAAGTAGTGGCGCAGCTTTCTTGAGGCCATGAGGAGACCGAAAAGTAACTTCTGCACCCCAGAGTATCTTGACCTAGCCCCCTGCAGGAGGGAACTTACAAAATAAACTGGGCGCTGCACCATCTTCTTTCGCGCTTCTCCTTGTTCCTGCGCAGACTTGTCCTTGTCGGTGCCAGAGCTTGTCGGGGAAGCCCCCTGCTTGTCGCTGGAAGTGCTTGCCGGGGTTGTGGGCTCTTCCTCTGCCTCCCTCTCCACTACTAACGCAGCACTAACCACTTGATTGGTTGCCGCTAGGTACAGCAGCAACTTCTCTTGTGGCCTAGGTGCGACAAGTATTGGAGTGGAGGATAGGTATCCTTTCAAGTCTTGCAGCGCTGCCTCCGCTTCCGGAGTCCATTTCATAGGACCTGCCTTTTTCAAGATTTTGAAGAAAGGCAGGGCGCGTTCTGCAGACTTTGAAATGAACCTGCTGAGGGCAGCCACACAACCCGCAAGCCTTCGTACATCATTGACGCGCTTTGGGGCTTCCATCTGCTCGATGGCCTTGATCTTGTCGGGATTGGCTTCAATCCCCCTCTGGGACACAAAGAACCCGAGAAGGTTGCCGGAGGGGACTCCGAAAACGCACTTCTCGGGGTTCAACTTGAGTTGTATCTTGCGCAGATTGTCAAAGGTTTCTTCTATGTCTTGAATCAGGGTATCCTTGCTCTTGCTCTTGACCACTATATCATCCATGTATGCTTCTACGTTCCTGTGTATCTGTGGCTCAAAAGCAGTGTGGACCACCCTTGCAAATGTTGAGCCCGCATTCTTCAGTCCAAAGGGCATGCGTATAAAGCAATATGTGCCACATGGAGTAATGAATGCGGTCTTCTCTTCGTCTTCTTCAGCCATTAATATCTGATGGTAACCTGAGTATGCATCGAGAAATGAAAGCAACTCACATCCAGCCGTGGAGTCCACAATCTGGTCAATGCGCGGCAAGGGAAATGGATCCTTGGGACATGCTTTATTCACATCGGTGAAGTCTATACAAAGTCTCCACTTCCCATTGGCTTTGCGCACGACAACTGGATTGGCCAGCCACGTGGGATGAAGTACACCTCTAACAAGGCCTGCTGCTTCCAACTTCTTAATCTCTTCGACGATGAACTCTTGGCGCTCCACCGCTTGCTTCCTGACCTTCTGCTTGACGGGCCGCGCATGAGGACAAACAACAAGCTTGTGCTCAATTACCTTCCTGGGAACGCCGGGGATGTCAGACGGTTGCCATGCAAACACGTCAACATTCGCCCGCGGGAAGGCAACGAGCGCGCTTTCCTATTTGGGGTCGAGCGTAGCACTGATGGTGAAGGTACCACCAGTGCCGTCCTCCTTGGCGGACACCTTCTTGGTTGCAGGTGGAGCTGCCATTCCCTTCTTGCACTTGCCGGTGGAGCTCGATGGTGCGTCCTCGACGGCAGCGCAGCACTCCGAAGAAGTGCGTTTGCCGGAGTGGGCCCCAGAGCTCTTGCCGGACTTGGTCTTGGTCTTCCCCCCGGGAGCTTCAGCGGCAAGTGTATTGCTGTCTGCCGCGGCTGCTACGTCCCAGTAGACCTTGTCGGCGCAGATGAGCGCGTCCTTCTTATCGCCGGGGACAGAGATGACGCTGATAGGCCCCGGCATCTTGAGCATGTTGTATGCATAGTGGGAGGCTGCCATGAACTTGGCGAGCGCAGGATGGCCAAGTATCCCATTGTATGGTAATGGGATATCGGCAACGTCGAACGTGATCCTCTCCGTCCTGAAGTTAAGCTCTCCGCCAAAGGTCACCGGTAGCGTGATCTTCCCCTTGGGCTTGCTCCTTCCCGGGTTGATTCCTTGAAACGTCCCGGTTTCTTCGAGCTCGCTGTCGGGGATCTGCAGCTTCTTGATCACAGCGGAGGAGATCAAGTTGAGGCCGGCCCCGCCGTCAACCAACATCTTGGTGACCTTGAGGTTGCGGATAGTTGGTGAAACCAACATCGGCAAGCAGCCGACCGCAGTTGTGCGGTCAGGGTGGTCCTCAAGGTCGAAGATGATGGGCGTGCCGGACCATTTCAGCAGCCTGCGCGACTCGACGGGTGGCTCAGCTACATTCACTTCCCGCACCCATTGCTTGAGTTGGCGGTGGGAAGTGTGCAGAGAGGCACCTCCATCGACGCACAGAACTTTTGTGGCCTTCTGGAACTCCTCCTCGCTGTTATCTCCATCATCCATATCCTCGTCATCGTCTTCGTCTTCATCCTTGTCGCGGCCCCGGGGAGGTCTGTCTCCTTGCCGCTGCTTGGCCTTGCCGCGGCGTCCTCCCCGGCCATTGAACGGCCGCTTCTTGCTGGGCTCTCCTCCGCCTCCTTGGGCTTTCTCCTTGTCGCGACGCTCGTATTCAGCCTTCTGTTGTTCTACGAGGTACTCTACTCTCTTGCAGTTCTAGAGATCGTGGCCCTTGGTGCGGTGGATCTTGCAGTACTGCTTGTCGGAGCCGTCCTGCTTGTCGGCTGCTGCTACAGGGGTGGCCTCCTTGCCGGAGCCACCAGCCTGTGTCTTCTTGGCGGCAGCCTCCTTGCCGGACTGCTCGACAACCAGGACCTCCTTGTTCTTCTTCTTCTTGTTTCGCTGCCGGTTTTTCCTTGCCGGGGCGGCATCCTCGCTGTCACTTCCTCCTGCACCGGTATCCTCTCCGGGGAGTCTCCTCCCCTCTTCAGCACATGCACATTTGTCAGCCAGAGCATAAAGCTCGCTGACGTCCCGGATCTTGGTCATCGCCATCTCCTCCCTCATCCGGCGGTTACGCATGTTCTGGTGGAACGCGCTGATAACCGCGGCAGGGTGGACATCGGGGATGTTGTGCTGAACGCGGCTGAACCTCTGGATATACTTGCGCAGGGACTCTCCCTCCTTCTGGGCAAGAATGTGGAGATCACTCTCCTGGCCGTGGGGTTTGTGGCCGCCCGTGAAGGTGCCGACAAACTGGTGGCACAAATCTGCCCACGAAGAGATGGAGTTCTCCGGCAAGTGCATAAGCCAAGACCTGACGATTGGCTTAAGCACGAGCGGGAAGTAGTTGGCTAGAATCTTCTCATCGCGTCCCCCGGCAGCCTGCACCGCAATGGTGTAGATGCTGAGGAACTCCGAGGGGTGTGTCTTGCCGTCGTACTTCTCGGGTACGTCGGGCTTAAAGTTCTTCATGCTGGGCCACTGGACTCGCCGCAGCTCTCGGGTGAACGCAGGGCAACCTGCCGAGTACGGCAAGTCGCCTGGTTCACCGGGCGCGTGCATGTCAACAGCAGTCCCAGCGCGCTGGTCAGACTGTCTTTTGGCTTCTCTTCGACGCTCGATACGAGTTCGAGCGTCTTCTTGTCGCCTGTCGTGAAGGACTTGGCGCTGATCGCGGCGAGCCCGCGGATCCGACGATGCTGTGGAGTCATCGTCGACGTTGATCCGGCGGGTCGGCGATTTCTGCTTCTGCGGCGGGGAGTGCACGGTAGTTGCACCCCCGGCGGTCTTGTCGCCATCGGCCTTCGCTTGGTCGACTTGCCGCGGCCGCGATGTTGCCGGCTGCTGCGGCGTGTCGTTGTTGGCGAAGGCGATGAGGCTCTGGATGGTAGCCCTCCAGTCTTCGGCCTTGTCCGCCGCTGGAGGGAAGTCGAGGAGCAGCTGAGCCCTAGCTAGGGCATCTGCTGGAGAGGAGGGAAACGGCGGCGAGCGGTGTGAGGAGCGAGATACTCTCGGACTTCTAACCGCGTTAGAAGGAGCATGTTCTCGCCCCGGCGACCGCGCCTTGCTCGTGCCAGGACGCTGGCCTTGAGCGTCCCGCGACCCGCCGGTTTGGCCACGTCCCAGCAAGCGTATGGTACCTCCGGTACCACGTCGCTGCTGGTCTGGCACCTCCTGAGAGGGACGTGGTGCGTGCACGGACGCCGAGGCTTTGGAGTTCGCCCGATCGTCCGTCTTTTCCTTGGACTTGGTGGCGCCGTGAGTCTCCCCACCGGCGTCCACCCTTCCACCGGTGTCTCCCCCACCAACCGTCGGTTCTGGTGGTGGTGGGATCGACGCGGACGGGCCTCCGACCTCCGAAGCCTTCTTCTTCGGAGGCATGTTGATGTAGTCGATGAAGCTGAAGCTGGTGAAGTTGCTGAAGGTTGCGCCCGCGTGAGCGCCGGATCAGGTTCGCACAACCTCGACGCTCCCCTACCTGGCGCGCCAAAGATGTCGGGGAAACTGGTCGCCCACGAACACCTATGGGACCGGAGCCCCTTCTACGGTACGGCAAGGGTGCGGAGGGAGCACGAAGAGCAGATCGAGGGGCACACGCGGGCAGTTTACCCAGGTTCGGGCCGCGCGGACGCGTAAAACCCTACTCCTGCCTTGGTTGTATTGAGTTCTTGAGCTCGGGAGCTTGAAGATCTACAGTACCAGCTGCACCAAGCGTGGGCGTGATCAAGTTTCTGGAATCGAACCCCCTCTACGTTGTGCATGGGCCTCCTTTTATAGCTCAAAGGGGTCACCGACAGGTGTCAACGTAGAGGAGGGTAAAAGTGTAAAATCGGTGTTAGTTGTAACAGTGCATGAACAGTGTATGCACAGTGGTCTATACCTAACCTTGACGGTGGGGGACAAGGGCATTGAATGCCCGTCGCCGTCACCCCAAAAGCGCCCGTCCATGCGTCTCCGTTTGCCACGAGGGAGGCTTCGTCACCGTGGCTTGCCACCGTGTCCCCCAGGCTGCACAGCCATCCGCCACGTGCCCCTGGGAGGGCCCCAGGGCGACGCGTGGCCAGATGAGCTGGAGCGCAGGCACACAGTGTAAGCCTTCCCCGGCAAGCACCTTGCCGGGGTGGCTATCTTGCCGGGCCCGGAAGCTTGTCGCTCTCCGGGCCCTGCCGGGGCGCATGATGCGCCGCGATATATCTTCTGAGGTGCTGTTCTTTGGCCTTCCTGGCAAGCTCCTCTTGTCAGGGTCTTGTTCTAGAATAATAACCTCGAGCCTGGCGCGGCCTTCCCGGCGAGCTCCTCTTGCCGGGGTCTTGTCTCTTGACTTGAATAATTTGTTCTTGAATGGCTTCCAAAGGGTCCAGAGTGGGCTTTGGCGGGCGCGTGGTGAGCCAGACCTCGGGACGCTGCTACTGCCCGTGCACAAGTCGGGATACTAAGGTACCCCTACTTTAGTACACCGACAAGGGGATGACTTCCCGGGGCATCCCCAAGCTTAGGCTTTTGATTATCTTGAATTTACTTGGGGTGCCATAAGCATCCCCAAGCTTATGCCTTTGCTACTCCTTGTTCCATAATCCATCAAAGCAATACTCAAAACTTGAAAACTTCACAACACAAAACTTAGACAAAAATTCTCGTGAGCTCCGTTAGTAAGAGAAAACAAACCACTACTCAAAGGTACAGCAATGAATTCATTCTTTGTTTATATTGGTGTTAAACCTACTATACTCCAAGTTCACTATGGTTCATATCCTCTAATATTACTAATAGATGCATCGGAATAAGCAAACAACACACGAAAAACAGAATCTGTCAAAGACAAAACAGTCTGTAGTAATCTGCTGGGTTCGCCTACTTATTTAACTCAAAAAAATTAAAACTAAATTGATAAATTTGTGCAGTTTGTCTACCAATTAGCAGCAAAAAGAATCAACTAAAAAGCACGCTCCAGTAAAATCTTAAGACTACTTTAGCGAGCGCTAAGGATTCTGTTTTTCACAGCAAGATCGTATAAACTTCACACAAGTCCTACCAAAGGTCCTACTTGGCACAAACACTAAACAAAACATGAAAACACATCTAATCAGAGGCTAGATGCAATATTTATTCCCTATCAGCAACAAAATGAAAAAAACATAAAATTGGGTTGCCTCCCAACAAGCGCTATCGTTTTACGCCCCTAGCTAGGCACGATACAAGATAGATCTAGGTATTGCCATCTTTGGAAGGAAATTCTTTAATTAAGCACTTGTGATTTTTGGGCACTTCTTTGTCCCTATGAATAATCAAACTCTTGGGCAAAAATCAAGAAATTCTAAAGTGTCAAAAGGGTCTCTTGCAAAAGTAAGAAAATTAGGATGAACACTTATGGATTTGATATCCGCGAGTCTAGAAGTTTCGCCCTTCTCTTTTGGGACATACATGAACTTAGATAATTTAGTGGAGGTATTTGGAGTGGTTTTTATAGCGGAAAGAGCGGAACCCACATTAGTGATAACTGCCTCAAGCTTACTGATTCTAGTAGAATCCTGATATAGCTTTTCTTTAACTATGGGTTCTTTTTCCTTAAGATTTTTCAGAACAACTCCTATCTTAGATCCATATTGTGTAATTTCATTGTGAATTTTTCTATCCAAGTTCTCTAACAATTCTACCGTAGAAACTTTGTTCTCAATAATTCCTAACCTTTGCATAACATACTCCAAAGTTAAAATTGTCCCATTAACCATAAGAGGTGGTGAGCCAAATAGTTAATCATAGCTTTACAAGAATCAACGGTGTGGCTACCCATGAAATTCCCTCCGGTAATGGTATCTAAGATATATCTATTCCACGGAGTTATGCCAACATAAAAATTGCGAAGAAACACAGAAGTGGAAAGCTTCCGATTAGATCTATTCTGAGTATTGCAAATTCTATACCAGGCATCTTTTAAGTTTTCTTCCTCCCTTTGTTTAAAGTTGAGGACCTCACTCTCGGGAGTGGTGATAATGATAGGTGTGCTAGACATGATGACAATCAAGCAAGCAGCACACGAGCAAACAAGAAGCAAGCGAACGAAAAACACACTGCGGAAGACGAGCGAATAAAACAACAAAGGTGAAGTGGGGGAGAGGAAAACGAGAGGCAAATAATTGTAATGCGAAGGATAAGGGTTCGTGATAGGTACTTGGTATATGACTTTTGCATAAGCCTCCATGGCAACGGCAAATTCTTCTTGCTACCTCTTGAGCTTGCGTTGTATTCCCTCGAAGAGGAAAGGGAGATGCAGCACAGTAGCGTAAGTATTTCCCTCAGTTTTTGAGAACCAAGGTATCAATCCAGTAGGAGACCACGCGCGAGTCCCTCGCACCTGCACAAACAAATAAGAACTTCGCAGCCAGCGCGATAAGGGGTTGTCAATCCCTTTACGGTCAGTTACGAGAGTGAGATCTGATAGAGATGATAATTATATTTTTTGTATTTTTAGTTTAATAAAACAGCAAATAAAGGCAAGAAAAGTAAAGTAGATGTAGATTGATATGTTGAGAATAGACCCGGGGGCCATAATTTTCTCTAGTGGCTTCTCTCATGATAGCGGTATTCTACGGCGGGTAAACAAATTACTGTCGAGCAATTGATAGAAAAGCGAATAATTATGAGACTATCTAGGCATGATCATTGTATATACGCATCACGTCCGAGACAAGTAGACCGACTCCTGCCTGCATCTACTACTATTACTCCACACATCGACCGCTATCCAGCATGCATCTAGTGTATTGAGTTCATACGAACAGAGTAACGCTTTAAGCAAGATGACATGATGTAGAGGGATAAACTCAAGCAATATGAAGAAAATGCCATCTTTTTACCCTCGATGGCAACAATACAATATGTTCCTTGCTGCCCCTACTGTCACTGGGAAAGGACACCGCAAGATTGAACCCAAAGCCAAGCACTTCTTCCATTGCAAGAACTATAGATCTAGTAGGCCAAAACAAACCAATAATTCGAAGAGGCTTGCAAGAATATTATGAGCACACATAAAAAGTTCAGATAAGAACCAAATATCTTTCATAGATAACCTTGATCATAAACTCACAATTCATCGGATCTCGACAGACACACCGCAAAAAGAGATTACATGGAATAGATCTCCTTGAAGACCGAGCGGAACTTTGTATTGAGATCCAGAGAGAGAGAAGCCATCTAGATACTAGCTATGGACCCGAAGGTCTATGGTAAACTACTCACAACTCATGTTGAGGGTGATGATGATGATGATGAACGCCTCCGTGATGGATCCCCCTCCCGGAACAGGCTTCGAGATGGGATCTCCACGGGAACAGAAGCTACTGCGGTGGAATTAGGGTTTTCTCTCTGTGTATGGAGTTTCTGGGGTACGTAGCTATATATAGGAAGAAGGAGGGCACCGGGGGCCGTGTGGGCCAACCTCGAGGCAGGGGGTGCGCCCTGGGAAGGGGGGCGCGCCCCCCACCCTCGAGGGCTGGCCCTTCGTCCCCTGACTTGGTCCTGATGTTTCCCGAGCGTGATTTCCTCCAAAAATATCTCTCGCGAAGGTTTCATTCCGTTTGGACTCCGTTTGATATCCCTTTTCTGCAAAACCCTGAAATAGGCAAAAAAATAGCAATCTGGACTGGGCCTTTGGGTTAGTAGGTTAGTCCCAAAAAATGATATAAAAGTGAATGATAAAGCCCATTAAACATCCAAGACTTCATAAATAATAGCATGGAACAATAAAAAATTATAGATACATTGGAGACGTATCACACCCTACTTATGGTGCATTATTCGGTGTGAGTTATCCTCAATGCTCGCGTATGTGATTTTTCGTTCCTTGGTTGGTCGCTTCTTAATATATTTGCTAGAGTCCACTTGTACTAAGTAGAAATACTATTTGTGCATCCAAACTCTTTAAACCCAGTTTTGCCACATAAGTCCACCATACCTACCTATATGCGGTATTCCCTTGCCGTTCTAAGCAAATGTGTATGTGCCATCTCTAATTTTCAAAATAAACTTCTCTTTTGTGTGCCCGTACCGCTCATGAGGCGGTGAGGGGTGGCCGATATTTTTCCATGCTAGATGTGTTATTCTGAAGATGAGTGTTTATTCACTTGTCATTGCACGAGAGTACGGCAAAGTATTAGGGATGCCCAATCCCGAAATGAAAAATGAATTTACTTTATGTTGTCAAATAATAAATTCCTTGGAAAGTATTCGTATGGAGGGCACCAATGGATACAGTTAGCCATGGATTGTGAAAGAATGGTGGAAAAAGGAATAAACTTTAATTTCTGTTTCGGAACCACCTATGATATACTAGCATGGAAAGTACTCTAAGTCGTTTTCATTGACGAGAAAAGTATGCCTCTCAAAAAATATTTCTCAATTTAAGCTTTGAGCTCTGGCACCTCTACAAATCCCTACTTCCCTCTGCGAAGGGCCATTCTATTTACTTTATGCAATTTTATTTTTATTTGAGTGTCCATCTTCTCTTATAAAGGACCAACTACGGGGGACTATGATGGTACTTGAGCATTGGTTGTAGCTAATATGCGAGTGTGTTTCATGAATGGATCAATGATTGAGCATGATGGGCTAGGGATAACTTGCTTTAGTATTGATATTTTGAAAAGACATGGTTGTTTGTTGATATGCTTGAGTATTAAAGTCCTCATGTCAAAACTAGACTATTACTTTGAACCATATAAAGTCCAATTGTACATGCTATAAAGAAAAGAATATGTGATGAACATGATAGGTAGCATTCCACATCAAAAATTCTGTTTTTATCATTCACCTACTTGAGGACGACCAGGAATTAAGCTCGGGGATGCTGATACGTCTCCAACGTATCTATAATATTTTTATTGTTCCATGCTGTTATATTATCATTCTTGGATGTTTTACAATCATTTTATATCATTTTTTGGGACTAACCTATTGACATAGTGCCAAGTGCCAGTTGTTGTTTTCTGCTTGTTTTTTACATCGCAGAAAATCAATATCAAACGGAGTCCAAATGCAGCGAAACTTTACAGGGATTTTTTGGGACTAGAAGATGCTTGTTGGGCTAGAGAAGCACCTCGGGGGGTGCCCTGAGGGGGTCACAACCCACCAGGACGCGCCTGGTCCCCCCAGGCGCGCCCAGGTCGGTTGTGCCCACCTCGGTGGCCTCTCGCACAACCTCTTCGCTCTATAAATGCCCAAATATTCCAAAAACCCTAGGGGAGTTGACAAAATTTTGTTCCAGCCGCCGCAGGCTTCTATATCCATGAGATCCAATTTAGAGCCCTTTCCAGCACTCCGCCGGAGGGGGAAACCATCACCGGTGGCCATCTTCATCATCCCGGCGGCCACCATGATGAGGAGGGAGTAGTCCACCCTCGGGGCTGAGGGTTTGTACCAGTAGCTATGTGTTTAATCTCTCTCTCTCTCTCTCATGTTCTTGAGATGCACAATCTTGATGTATCCCGGACTTTGTTAATATAGTCGGATCAGATGGTGTTTTCCCCTCTCTATCTTGTGATGAATTGAGTTTTCCCTTTGAGATTTCATTTATCGGACTGAATACTTTTATGGATTTGAGAGCACTTGATATATGTCTTGCTATGAATACTCGTGGTGACAATGGGGTATCTTATTGATTCACTTGATATGTGTTTTGGAACTCAACTTGAGGATTCCCGCGGTGACATTGGGGTCATCTATGCATAGGGGTTGATGCACGTTCTTGTCTTTATTTCTCCGGTACAAATCTTGGAGCACTCTTTGTGGTTCTTTGTGTTGGATTGAGTATTATGAATCTGAATTTGTTTTGGTGTTATTTTAGTATGAACTCTTGATAGATCGATTGGAAAGAATAACTTGTGTTATTTTAGTACGAACTCTTGATAGATCGATCAGAAAGAATAACTTGCTGTTATTTTAGTACGAACTCTTGGATAGATCGATCGGAAAGAATAGCTACAAACAATTCCTTCTTATGTTCTCCGCTAGATAGGAACTTTGGAGTGATTCTTCATCGCACTTTGAGGGATGGTTATATGATCCAATTATATTAGTATTGTTGAGAGATTGCACTAGCAAATGTGCAGACCCTAGGCCTTGTTTTCAAGCATTGCAATACCATTTGTGCTCTGTTTTATCACTTGCTACCTTTGTTGTTTTTTTATTGTTACTATTACAAAAATCAATATCTACTATCCATATTACACTCGTATCACCATCTCTTCACCGAAGTAGTGCACCTATACAATTTACCATTGTATACGGTGTGTTGGGGACACAAAAGACTTTTTATTATTTGGTTGCAGGGTTGTTCGAGAGAGACCATCTTCATCCTACACCCCCCACGGATTGATAAACCATAGGTCATCCACTTGAGGGAAATTTGCTACTGTCCTACAAAACTCTACGCTTGGAGGCCCAACACGAGTCTACAAGAATAAAGTTGTGTAGTAGACATCACATGTGAACCCTCACTTGACCTGATCACTAACTACCTTATATGTGTTGCAGGAAAACAATGGGAAGCACTGAGGTTTACAATCGAGGTTTGCACATGCAAGGTCCTTTGTCTAATAGCACATTAATGTGCAATTACAAGAACCATTCAAATATTTTGGTTTTTAACAATTTGGTCTTGCACATGTAGGTCATGCTGTCAGAGGTTTTGACCCACTGTTCGACCCTTTTTGCATATGGGGAAATGAGTTGTCCATGAATATCAGTCAAGTCAAGAAACAAAAAAGATTGTTAGGATAAAGAAATTAGCGATAAAAAACAACAAGATTTTTGTATGCACAATGAAGAGAACATTAGTACACTACATGATGGTACTAACTATTAAACCTTGCCTTTTTATTCCTTTGCCCCATTTCCAATATAGAGAAGATATTTTTGCACATCTTTGTTTTTAGGCCTTTCCAAAGCAGTTCACTAATGCTTACCTCTCAAACCACCTATATGGTCAGGAGGCGAGGAAGGTATTCATACAGCACGCACGGTTCAATATTGAAGTGTTCCTGAAGAGGACGAAGGATGGACGGTCAATCATCCATAGGCATTGTCCTAAAGTTGCAAAGACATTCAACATCAATGAAGGCTCAATATTCGCCTTCTGCTTTAGCAGTTTTCCAGATGAGATACATATGTCTATGTACCGTCTATGATGCTAATTTTGAAATGTTATAGATGTTGCATGTGAAACTTGGTGCTATTGCAGTTGTGTAATGGGGTACCTGAGTGCTGAATCTATATCATGTTGTACTCTGATGTATTTCAATTATAAAAATGAAATATATTGTGTGCTTAATATGAAATGTCAATTAGATTAATAAATGGATTATTAATAATAGGATAATTAGCCTGTGAATTGAGTTTTTCTATTGCAAACGGTTATTGAGAAAACACCATGGGCGATGACCTCAGGCAACGCACACAGTTTATAGGAATAAACCGTGTTGGATTAATGAACAATCACACGCGACATCCTCTTGAAAACTGTTTGCGTTAGGTCACATGGTGCAAACGTTTACCACATAAAAACTGTGTGTGATGGACAACCTTTGCCACACAGTTTCTTCTACGCAGCATGTGTGATGCATTCAATAACGCAAACGATAAAATTGTTAATACCATGTGCAATGCAAACGCTATCACAAACGATTTAACCTGTAAAATTGTGTGTGATGTACCTGCATACAGAAACGTTTTTGTTGGAGCGATTGTGTGGGATGTATATACGAACGGAAATGTTTAGCGGGGAATGATTGTGTGGGATGAACTTACGACCTGAAATGATTTCGCCTGTATAATTGTTTTTTTAGCACTACTGTACGTATAACCGTATTTGATCGCTCGCCGGTCGCACACGACCTCATTTTGCCAAGCGTGTGTGCCAGGAGGGCATATCCCCAACAGTTCTGGGTCATGTGGGAAGGACCAACCTATCGTAGTCACTCACTAGGCGATGGTTCCAAATGCCATGGCGGAAAGGGGCTAAAAACCGTTTGTGTAGCACCTCGTTGTACTAGTGTACGTTTAGACTGCAAGAAGAAAAGGTTTATACATTAGTTAGGTGGCTTTAGAAAGGAGCAGCACTTCTATATTTTTTGTTTTAACAAGAGAATCTACTTACTGTCCGCATTCTTCCTGTCCTTCTTTGCTGAATAGGTAATCATGAAGTGCCTTGGCTTTGTTCATAAATTTGAAATCTCCTGGGACAAATGTGGGAATCTTGGTTTTTTCATGGAGCCTGTCGAAGGTTTCACCGGCCTCTTCTTGACCGAGATTTTCTTGGTTGAGCTGTTCTCAGATGATTGAGCCATAAAATGTTATCCTGATCCTCGCTGCAAGCTTGCCAGATACGGTGTGCCTTTTTTTGAATTCAATGTCTACGTGCTCAATCAGTGATGTTTGATTTCATCGAATTCATATCCCCACCCTGTAAGTGTATCGTATTCCTTTAGTTGCTCCGGGTTAAGGCTTAAAAGTAATTCATCAACTTCTTCTTGCTTTTTCGTCGTTTTGTGTTTAAGAAGTCTAAAGAAACGGTGTTGGAGGTGCTTTGCTGATTGTTTGTCGATCTTGTTTCTTGTTGAAGAAGAACATGTTGTTTCTTCTACTCGAAAACCTGTTCTTGTGTAGTTGGTACGTTGTTGCTTCTGATCCTCGTTTGAAGTTGTGCCTGTTTGTTCAAGTTGCTCTGTGCTCGGGATATTTCTGTTAATATTTTGCTCGTTAGTGGTGTCCGTTGCCTCTTCACGTTGGTGTGGTATCTTGTCGTCTGGTGGTGGTTGATCTGGTTCTATTGGTGGATCCTTTTCTTTGTGGTCTTTAGAAGATTCTTTGATGACGGCATGGCTGCAGTCATGCATAAGCTCTTTGTGTTCATTGCGAATAACAATAACTTCTTGCTCTTGGGTGGTTGTCGTATGCATAATATGTTCCGTTGGCTCGGGATTTGGCGGAAATTCTTCTAGTACACAACATTCTGACTGTTGCATTTCTTTGTCTCCCATATCGACTTCATACTTCAGCATATCTATTAGAATAAAAAACTTATTACTAGTTGGTAGTGTGACAAAATTGTAAGGTTTTATTTCTAAAAACACTAACCTGTTGTACACTTGATTAATGATAATGTGGTATTGCCTTTGTGTTGATTGATTAGTTGATAAAGAATTTTTTTCCTTAACTCTGATACTTGTTCTGCCTCTAAGGCCGTTGTTGTTCCATCTTTGGAGTAGTGCTTCACGTTCATGTACATATAGAGTGCGCAGTCCATTCTGCATGCAGAGGAATGGTAGTAGTAAAATTGTTGCATTCGAGAAACGAAAAGAAGAGAAATGTTGGAGCAATGGTAGTAGTAATTGTTGCATTGAAAAAGATGAAAATAACAGAATTATTTGAGGAATTGTAGTAGTGAATCTTGCATTGAAAATTAATAATGAAGATAAATGTTGGAAGTTCTTACATGTCTTCTCCCTGAAGTGGCACGTCCAGTTTGACCTTTTTGAAATGGTCGATGCTTCTTTGTGAAAGCTGGAGCTCTATGCTTATGTGCTTCCAGATTTTCATTAATTTGTTGGCTACATTATTGAAAAATTCGATTGTGCCTGGATATGCAGTTGAAGAGTCAAGTAGTTCAAAGCGTTGTTTTTCCATGTTAATTGTAACGGTGAAGTAATGTCTGATAGTTTCGTCTTTCTTAAACCCGCTCATCGAACATGGTAGAAGGAACTGCAAAACAGAAAATAAAAAGAAAACATTTGGAAATCTTCCTAGATTTAGACATTATTTGTTTGTCATGAAAGATAACTTTGCATATCATACATAATTGGATTTTGTTTTTGTAACAGCTGATCTGCTTACCATGTTATAATCTTGCAGTTTTTCTTCTTGTTCTATGTTGAAAAATGCTCTAAGCCTGGCAGGTAGTAGTTTTTTCTGATATGTGCTTGATCCTTATTTTTGTAGCACATTGGATCTTCGTCGTCGGCTTCCTTTATTGAGTGCTTCTTATTTTGTCATACATACACATAGGGAATTTGTCAGTTCAGTTATACGCGAAGTTTATCTATTTATAAACTGTTATTCATCATTTTAAACGTGATTATTTTGCCGTGATCTTTACTTACAGTGTTGCTTAATGATAGAATATTTCTCCCTATGCCATTGAGTTCTTTTCTCAAGATCATTAGCATGGGCTCGATTGCTTCGCTGCTCACTGGGTTACCGACCTTGAAGCTTTCGGTGACATGACCTAGATTGACATCGAACCTGTCCGTTGTAATGAAAAGCTGATCCCTGCAACGTATACTTGTAAAAATATTTTAGTTTACACATAATACAGTTAAAATCATCGTATGTAAGAATGTGTTGTGTGTTAGTTACATGCACTTACCTTTCTTTCTTTGTCCATGGCTTCCATACAACGTTGTACATGTCTTCGATGTCTTTGTTGACGGCATCACTATGTTTGCCTCCTTTCTCCTTTGTGCCTGGGATGAATTTGTATTTAATGTACATAATTTCAAGTCACAAGATAGCAATTAAGTTTCTATTGTCTTGCCTGCTTTGATGCTAGAAGATATGCCCTATCAAGTGTTGTTCCTTTCTTGTTCTCGTTCTGCTTCTGGCGGCATGTGATGTTCTCCTTTTTGCGTTGTACATTTGAAACTTTGTTCGTCAGTACCCTTTTGTCCAGTTTCTGCTGCATCCTTGTTTGAGTCGTCTGTGCTTTTCTTATCGTCATGTTTTTGCTTGTCAACCGTCATGTCTTGCTGGTGGTCTTTTCCGTGATGTTTTTCAGTCTTGACCTGGTTGGCAGTAACCTCTTTGCCAGGAGAATCACCGTCGTACGATGGTGTAGGGTTTTCTTCGAGAGTGACTGGTTCTTTCTCTGAAATATCATAACAAAGTTTCTATTGAACAATCTATGTGTTTGCTTCATTGATTGTATCTGTGTGGTTGCCTTCTTCGTGTTCCTGCATTATCATTGAAAAAGTGTGAAAATAATTTAATTTGCTACTTTGTTTTAATTATAGCAGCTGTGATAGGAAAATAGTGAAGCGTTCGGTGCGTGTTTTGAGCTATTTTGATTGTGAATAGGTGTTATTTTATTGAGATTAAAGCTGGAATTTTGTAGAAACTTTTTGCACAACTTCACCTTTTTAGCTGTCATTGATGCTGCTGATTATTCCACCCGTTCTTCATTGAGTGGAGTTTTTTTGGGGATCCTCTTGTTCTTTCTTTTGGTGTTCAACGTCACTGTCCTCGTTTTTGTCTTGCAGCTGTTCAATCATAGAGGTGGCTAAGTGGCAGTGCATTTGAGCTGTCATGGAGCTACTTTATATTTTCGTAGAATCAGCTTACGTAACTTTACCTCCTTAGTCGTTGTTGCTGCTGTCGTCTCTTCTACTGTTCTTGTAGTTGCTGCTGACTGTTCCGCCCGTGCTTCGTTGAGTGGAGGTTTTTGGGCATCTTCTTGTTCTTTCTTTTGGAGTTCATCGTTGATGTCCTCGTTTTTTTCTTGTAGCTTTTCAAACATAGAGGTGGTTAAGTGGGAGTGCATCTGAGGTTCCACAGAGCTATTTTATACTTTCATAGGATCAACTTATGTAACTTTACCTTTTCAGTCGTTGTCGCTACTGCCGTCTCTGCTACCTATTGTTCGACGGGTGAATATTTTGGGGCTTGGTCTACCGTTTGAAGAACATGTTGCCCTGCTTCAGTGGCCTCCTCTTTCTCATTGGCCTCATCTGTCTGTGATGAAAGGAAAATAGTGAAATGTCAAGTGTGTATTTTTGAACTATAAGATCATGAAGAGGTATTATGTGATTTCACCTCTTTATTTGTTGTTGTTACTGTTGATTGTTCTACCTGTTCTTCGTCGAGTGTTTTTATTGGGCCTTATCTTGTTGTTCATTTTGCTGTTCATCGTCATTGTCCTCGTTTTTTCTTGCAGATGTTCAAACATAGAGGTGGCAAAGTGGGAGTGCATTTGAGTGAACATAGAGGTGGTAGGTGGTAGTTTATTGGAGTGCGCACATAGATATTTTATAATTTCATAGTTGCAGATTATGTAACTTTAACTTTTCAATCGTTGACGCTGCTGCCATCTCTGCTACCTGTTGTTCGGTGAGTGAATATTTCATGGCTTGTTCTTCAGTGGCATTGTTGTCTACTATTCGAAGAACATGGTCCCCTTGTTTATTGGCCTCCTCTGGTTGTGTTTGATGGTCTTGATTGTTGGTGCTATCTTGAGCTTCTTGTGCCTGTTCCAACACGAAAAGTAATTAAAAATGGGTGCATTTCTGACTGTGCAGTTGCAGTTATTTTTTTATAAGACCTCTTTCTCTGCATTGGCAGGACTGTCTACTGCTGGAAATACGGCTTCTCCTTGTTTTGTGTTGTCCTATTGTTTTTCATGTTGAATAACCATGCCACTTCTTTCATTTGCTTACCTTTCCTATTTAATAAAAATGAAATTATAGATTGAACTTCATTTGTGTCTGAACTACATCGTACATGTGAACTTAATTGTTGCAACAATTTTTTTGGTCATAGAAACATGCTTTGTAACCTCACCTCTCCAGCCATTGTTGTTTGAAGTTCTCTGTGTTGTTTGAGTTTCCTTTGGTTGTGCTGCTTGTTGATCTTCGAGATTAATGTACTTGTTTATTTCCTGCATTTGTTCAGAGAAAAGGGTGAGTCGTCCCTTATAATCCTTGTATTGTGGTGGCAGGGGTGTATTACGTTGTTCAAACATCATAAATGTTTTGAAAAGGGGTTGTTGTTGTTGATATTACCTTTGTGTTGATGATTGTGTTATTTGTGCCTCCGTCGACTGTTTCTTTGTCAGGTATAACAGTCTCGAGTTTCTCATCGGCTGGGATTTCTTGGGCTTTCTCCTTTGTACTTGTGATGGTCATCTCCATTGTTGTGGCACTGGAAATCTCTTGTACACAAACTTCCCGTTCGCTGACGCTTTTGTCTGTTTGAGGTTAATCATGGGGTTCAAGTCCTTGCAGTGCTTATTATACCTGGAGATCAAACAATACGAGTGTGCGATGCGTTTTCTTCATGTCATTATGTGTTTACGGTGTGGGGTGTAGTGGGCTGTGCAAGTTTACCTGCTCTTCGTTGTTTTCTTCTTCTCTGTCGTGTGTGATGCTAACGGTTGATTGTGGGTCAGCTTCTTGTGTTTGGTTCACGTACTGCTAATTTGATGGTTGTGTAGCTTAGACTATATTTTGTTTAAGGTTTGTCAGTTAACTTATAACTCTATCCATTTTTAAAGGAAAAATGGATGTTCATACTGACCTGTTCACTGGTTCTGACGTTGATTGTATCTTGTGCCTGTGTTGGGGTAGTTGTTGTTGTCGCATTGTTTGTTGTGAGGTTGCTTGGTTTGTTACGTTCATTCTTGTTTTCGGGGTTGTTGGCATCATCCTCCTGTTGGAGTTCATCTTGGTCTGGCGTGCTATTGGCACGTTCCTGAAAGTATCCAGGCAGTTTTTTCACTTTAGGTTTGGAAACAGGGCTTTGCTTTAGGAGCAGATTGGATCATGCATTACTATTATTTACCTGTTTCTGCCACTTTATCTTTTTCTTGACAAAATTCCATGTCCCTTGATTTTGTTCTTCTCTTACTCTGTTCGTCTTCTTCTTCCTTCTTTCCTTTTATCCTTTTTCATGATCCTGTTCTGGCTATGACTTCTTTCATGCGGTCACCATCGACTAGTGTACTTGTGGCTGCTGCATCTGCTTGCTCTAGTATCTGCAGGGTTGCCTCGTCTGCTAAATTCTTTCTGTAAACCATGTCCTGAAATTCTATGTGTTGTTCGAAAGCTTCGATCAGGGACATTGTTTTTTCACCACTAACTTCTTGGATTTTTGATCCAATCGCTTCTCTTGTTTGGTGCATTGGTGTTGAGTCCTTGTGGTTACTCCGGGTAACTATTTTGCTTTGTCGAGTACTGTTTCCAACAATTCCTTTATCGTTTCGAATCTTTCTTCTGATCCTATGCTAGTGCTTGTGTCGGATTCCCTGCTTGCACTGGTGCTGACACGTGGTTTGCGCTCGCGCTTGGGTGGAGGTGCTAGCAGTTTGGTCGTGTGCTGGTGTTGTTGTTGTTTACGATGTTGTGCAGGCATCTCTTGAATTGAAGACAAAGGTGATGTGGTGCTAGTATAGAAGATCCTCTCTGCTGTTCCTTTCCATGTCTCCATGTCTGCATTGTTTCGGTAGAATGGAGTTGGTTAAAATGGAAACTATTTTTAAAAGGAAGGATGGATATATGTACCAGCAGAGAGGAGTTATACCTGTATCTTACCAAATTCATAGTCATCCGGTCGTGCTTTTTCGTCCCTTTTAATGTCTGCTCTAGCAATTTTTGCTATGTCACTCTCTTTGAATTGGTTTGCTCGTGGTAATGAGGTCTTGTCCATTGTCTTGGCAATCTTCTGCATTTCTTTGCTGTCGGTTGGCAGCAGCAGGGAGTCGAGGTACATGATTACTGGTCCCTGTGCCAAACCATTTATGTGCTTTTTGTTCTTTTTTTCTTGATCCAACGTCCTGTGCTCCTGCCATTTCACGGCTCGTGCCTTAATTATTTCGCTGATTAGCTCACAGAAATCCATTTGTGCCATTTCTTCATACTTCATGCCCTTGACCATTATCGCTTGTTGGCTCAAGATAGCGGCACTTGACCCACAAACAACGTTATGGAAAAATATAAGGAAAATTATTTTAACTGATTTGTTGTTTGATTCTTTGTTATCTAGTTCCATCAATTTTTCTAGATTTTCAAAGAGTTTTTTTGCAGGAAATCTGTACATTTGAAGCCAAGGTCTGAGATCTGTTCTTTCATTGAAGTTTGGCATCTCTATGGCGTTGGTGCTGACTTTTGCATGCCGTTTGGGTATGCAAAGACCTTGTGGATAGCTTCCTTGGTAATCTTGATTTTTTTGTCTTCGGTAGCATCACCGAAGATTATTGTCATGCTTTGTTTGTCCAGATTGTCGTAGATGTGTGCTGCAAGCGGTCTGCAGATGGAGCCATTTATTTGGCAGTTTTCTATGCCGCCAAATCCTGCCCTCCTAACATCTTGACTGTGAAGTTCTTTAAGTAATTTACATGCTTTCTTGACATGAGTGAATGTTGCCCCTGCCTTGATCTCGCATTTGTCTTGATTTGTTGCTACCTCGTGTTCGTCAAGTGTTGGTGCTGCCAATTCATTTCCGCTTGTTTTTCTCCTCTTCATGTCCTTGTGGCTTGATTTGGACTGTTTCAGGAAAAAAGGGTTTTGTTAGAAAGAAACGTTTGATTTTGAGTGTTGAATAGTGCCATTCAAAATTAGTACATAAGTGTGTTTTTACATTGTAGTCCTCTTCTGTGTCACTGTCATGCTCTTCGGCATCATCGCCGTCTGTAGGAATGAAATCTGCATCATGTTGTTTGTCATCGTCGGCATCATCGGTATCTGAATCTTTGCTGTTGACATTGTCTTGTTTTTCTTCTTCCCTTTGTAGTTTGTTTTTCTTCTTGCTTTCACCTTGTTTCTTTGTGGTAGTTGGTGTTGTTGGTGGGAGTACCATTAGAGGTATTGGCTGATGCTACAAGGTACTAGTGTCGATGATGCTTTCAACATTCTCCTTTTGCTTTGGCCTTTTTTCTCCAGGAGTAAAAATAGTGATGGTATCTGATTTTTTTTCCTTGTTGGTAGATGTTTACTCCTATTGAGCCTGGTGTAAGTTACCATTTCTGCTGCAGGTGCTTTGTCCTTGATGTTTTGTTGTGTGCTCTTTTCTGATGAATGAGGAGAGATGATGTGTGTTTCTATGATTTCAATGTCACCGTCTTCGTGTCCTGCATAATGATTAGGTAACAAAAGAGGATATAGTTTTGTTCGAAAAAAATTGATACAGATTTAATATATATATATATCTTCCACGATTATGCATAAGGAATGTGAAACTCTCAAAGGGGCTTTTTAGTTTCTTTTTCTTGGGTTAGAAAAGGTTATTAATACTGTTACTGATTGAGCTAATCAGGGGATAGAAAATATGAAATATGGTTATAAGTGCAGCTGAGGAAGTGAAGTTAGGGTGAAGCATTTTCTGAGAGAAAAAATACACACTCCAGGTGATATTTCATAATGGGGGAAATGTCATTAAGCAGAGTGGAATATTTAGTGGGTAAGGTAAACTGTTTTTGAATTAAAATAAGATAGTGTGTGAACATTTTTAATGTTTTCTATAGAGAAATATACAAAAAGGGGCAGGTAGTTTTATTTGTAGAATTGTTAAGTTATTATTGTCAAGGAGAGTAGTTAAGTTATTAACGTCTCTGTATAGTTTTTGGTAGATCGACAGTGGAAACTTTGCTCAAACCTTTGACAGGAGCTTGCTGGATTGCATGCTCTTCCTGAGAGTCTTTGTCAGTACCTTGCTGGGTGTTAGGTTCTTCATGAGGCTTTCTCATTGCTGCATAAAAAATGGCCAGGTGTTAGTAGCAGAGTTGAGTGTCACAGGAAAAAAATACATGCGTTGTGTGGAATAAAATGTATGGATATAGAGAGGCACAGGTTGTTTCACGGTAGAATCATAGGTACACCTATTATTTGTTCACGGTTTTTCACACCAGAGGCACTTAATTTGAAAAACAGTTACAGTCAGGGGACATGGGATGTAGAAAATCTCGTGTAATTATAAGGTTTGGCCTGTTAGGATGCTTGCGGGGTTTGGATCTATTGAGGTATTCTGGTTAGTGATGTGGCAAGTATAGTACGATTAAGCACATATCATGTGGCAAAAATTCTAGGGCGGAGAGCAGTAGCATTTCTATTAAATCTCATTTGTACACTAGTTCAATTTGTTAGACAAATTGATTTAGGGTATTGGAAAACTCGTTGGCAGTGGTGGCTAGGGTTGCTGTCCCTAGAAGTGAAAAAATCACTACGATCTACCCGGCGGAATGGAATGGGATAGAATGATAATTACCATCAATTACTTGTGTGTTGTTCTTCGCTTCCATCGGCTTAGTGTGTCCTTGCCCTTTTTTTTGCGATCTCTGCCACCGGCGTTGAAGTCTGCACCGTCAGTTGCCACAATCGGTGGGGTTCTTGGTGTTGTCGCGGGCAAAGTTTGACAGTCTGTATGTTGAAGCGGAGGGCGGTTGGAGAATGCGTTGGCGGTTGTCCGGTGACGCGAAGTTGATTTTGAATTTGCGATTGTGGGCAGAAGGAAGGAGGAGAGCATGCGGGAGTGACGAAGGTTTCGAGATTTACTATGAAAGAGGGGAAGCAAGAGAGTAGAAGAGAGAGGGAGAGATGGGAACCATTGAATGCTCTCTAATATTCAACCGTCCATTTGAGCATCAAGATTTGTGTTGCCTAGCTGGTTTTTTTGTTTGCTAGCATCTTAACAGTCAGTCGGTGGGACACTAGCATTTTTATTTTATTTTAGTGGTGACACTAGTAGTGCGGAAGTGAAGCCTCTCTACAGGAATGTGAATGCAGGCATAGGAGGCACGGAAGTGCAGGTTTTACAGGCACGTGGATGCAGACCCAGGAGTCACGGAAGTGAAGCTTGTACATGGTTGGGCGTGGTGCTTCTCGAGAATTGGTTTGGTATCTACACTCTGGGTGTACAAAACGGTGGCAGTAGAGGTCCGAACACTCAGTTAGAGAAGCACAGTTGTGAAGTCTGTAAAGCCATGGAGGTTTGGCACCACGGGGCATGTAAGAGTCATGGCAAGTGCCACGTGAGGCACGTGGATGTAGGCACGGGAGGCACGGAATTGAAGGCACCACAGACACGGACTTGCGGCTTCTCGAAGCACGGGTATCAACCCTATGGATGTACAAGAGTGTGGTGGAAGAGGCATGTGTCAGAATGCTCGATTATAGAGGCGTGGTTGTGAAGTCTCAGGAGCCACACGGGCGTGGCACCAGGACCACGTAAGAGTCACGATGCATGTCATGTTAGGCACATGGGTGCAGGCACGGAAGGCACAAAAGTTAAGTCACCATAGGTACGTACGTGGGGTTTCTCGAGTCACGGGTGTGGATCCTCTAGATGCACAAAAATGTGGTGGCAGAGGCATGGTTCGAAATACTTAGCTAGATAACCACGGTTGTGAAGTCATGTGGGTGTGGGACTAAGGGTCATGTAAGATTCACGTCAAGTGTCACCTGAGGCATGTGTATGTGGGCACAGGAGGCACGATATTGAAGGCCAGATGGCCACGGACTTGTGGCTTCTCGAGGCACGGGGTATCAACCGTGTGGATGCACAAGAGTGTGGTGGCAGAGGCATGTGTCAGAATGCTTGATTACAGAGGCACGATTGTGAAGTTTCAGGAGCCACACGGGCGTAGCACCCAGACCACATAAGAGTCACGGTTTTTGTCACAATAGGCATGTGGGTGCAGGCACGGAAGGCACAAAAGTTAAGTCACCACGGGTACGTACGTGGAGCCTCTGCACAAAACTGTGGTGGCAGAGGCATGGGTCTGAATACTTAGTTAGAGTACCACAGTTGTGAAGTCACGTGAGTGTGAGCCTATGGGGCATGTAAGAGTCACGGCAAGTGTCACACGAGGCACGTGTATGTAGGCACATGAGGCACGGTATTGAAGGCCAGACGGGCATGGACTTGTGGCTTCTCGAGGCACGGGGTATCAACCGTGTGGATGTGCAAGAGTGTGGTGGCAGAGGCATGTGTCAGAATGCTCGGTTATAGAGGCACGGTTGTGAAGTCTCGGGAGCCACACAGGCGTGACACCAGGACCACGTAAGAGTCATGGCGCCTGTCATGTTAGGCACGTTGGTGCAGGCACGGAAGGCTCAAAAGTGAAGCCACCACAGGCACGTACGTACGTGGACCCTCTGGATGCACATGGATCCAAATACTCGGTTAGAGAACCATGGTTGTGAAGTCACATGGAAGTGGCACTACGGTCACGTAAGAGTCACGGTGCGTATCATGTGAGGCACGTGGATGCAAGTACGGGAGGCATTGAAGTAAAGCCACTGCAGTGATAGACATGAGGCACTTAATTTGAAAACAGATACATTCAAGGGACAAGCCACAGAGAAAATATGGTGTAATTACCAGGTTTGAGCTCTCATGATGCTCGCAGTGTTTGAATCTATTGAGGTATTCTAGTTAATGATATGGCAGCTATAGTACGTTTAAGCACATATCGTGTGGCAAAAATTCCGTAGCAGGGACCTGTAGCATTTCTATTAAATCTCATGTGTACGGTAGTTCAATTTGTTAGACAGATTGATTTTGGATAGTGGAAAAGTCGGTTGTTGCGGTTGCTAGGGCTGCTATCCCTGGAAATGGAGAAATCACTACGATCTACCTGGAGGAATGCAATGGGATAGATTGATATTTACCTTTGATTGCTTGTGTTACGCTTCTCGCCTCCATTGGTCTATTCTGCCGTTGCCCTTTTTTTGTTGGGATCTCCATTGCCGGTGTTGAAGTCCTCGCTTCGTCGCCGCCGGGTGGGGACTTTGCGTCGTTGGGGGCACCGCTTGACGGTCTGTATCTCGCAGTGGAGGGCCATTGGCGAAGCGCGATGGCGCTTGTGCGGTGAGGTTAACTCTACTTTGAATTTGGGTTCGTGTGCAGAAGGGAGTAGGAGACCATGTGTGAGTGCGGAAGGTCTCGATATTTACTGTGGTAGAGGGGAAGCAAGAGAGTAGTGGAGGTGGGAGAGATCAAAATGGTGGAACTGTTTGTAATCTTCAACGGTCTGCTTGAGCATCAAGATTCGCGCCGCCTGGCTGTGGTTTTTTTTTTTGCTATAGCATCTTAACAGTCATGAGAGGCACACGGATGCATGAGCTCGAGGCACGGAAGTCCAGTCTCTACAGGCACGGACGTTGGGATTCTCGAGTCACTGGTATCAACCCTGTGGATGCACAAAAGTGTGGTGGCAGATGCATGCATCCGAAGACTCACTTAGAGATGCACGGTTGTGAAGTCGTTAGAGGTACTGGCGAGTGTCACCACGGGCACGTAAGAGTCATGGGTCCAAAAGTGTGGTAGTAGAGGCATGGGTGAGAATACCTAGTTAGAGAGGATCGGTTGTGGGTCCACATGTGTGAAGTCTCTACAGCCTTGGTCGTACGGTACCACAGGCATGTGTTTAAATAGACATTTAAATAGCCACACTTTGAGGTTGTGTACTCACAATAGGCACTGCATTGAAGCCTGTGCACTCAGGGACGTGGGGCAGAGGCACGGGAGTGATGCCTATACATGCAAGGACGTGGGGCAGAGGCATGGGTATCAACCCTCTGGAAGTACCAAAGTGCGGTAGCTGTGGCATGTGTCCGAATACCCAGTTAGAGTGGCACGTGAATGCATGCACACGAGGCATGGAAGTGAATCCTCTCTAAGCACGGACGTGGGGTTCTCAGGGCACTGCTACTATCAACCCTCTTGATACACAAGAGTGTGGTAGCCGTGGCATGCATGCGAATACCCATTTAGAGAGGCACAGTTGTGAATTGTCTGGAGTCACGGGCATGTGGCACCACTAGCACGTACAGGCACAGTGCATGTCACGTGCAGCACGTGGGTGAATGCATAGAGTCACGGTTGTGAAGTCTCAGGAGCCAGACGGGTGTGGCACCAGGACCACGTAAGAGTCACGGTGCCTGTTATGTTAGGCATGTGGGTGCAGGCACCGAAGGCACAAAAGTGAAGCCACCAAAGGCACGAACGTGGGGTTTCTCGAGGCGAACATGTATCAACTGTGTGGATGCACAAAAGTGTGGTACCAGAGGCATGGTTCGGAATACGCAGGTAGCGAGTCACGGTTGTGAAGAGTCTAGGGTCACGCGTGTGTGGCATCACGGGCACGTAAGAGTCATAGAAGGGGCGTGGGGCTTTGTGCGGCACCGGTCTCATCCCTCTGGATGCATGGTTGTGTGGTAGGAGAGGCAAGCTTGCGAATACTGAGGTAGGGAGGCACCATTGTGGATGCACAATTGTGAAGTCTTGATACGTCTCCAACGTATCTATGATTTTTGATTGTTCCATGCTATTATTTATGATGTCTTGGATGTTTAATGGGATTTGTCATACACTTTTATATCATTTTTGGGACTAACCTACTAACCCAAAGGCCCAGTCCAGATTGCTATTTTTTGCCTGTTTCAGGGTTTTGCAGAAAAGGAATATCAAACGATGTCCAAACGGAATGAAACCTTCGGGAGAGATATTTTTGGAGAAAATCACGCACGGGAGACTTGAGAACCACGTCAAGGGAGCCAAGAGGTGCCCACGAGGGTGGGGGGCACGCTCCCCTTCCCAGGGCGCGCCCCCTGCCTCGTGGGCCCCTCGAGAGTCCCCCGGTGTCCTCCTTCCTCCTATATAAGTCTACGTACCCCGAAACCATCAACAACAGAGAGAAAACCCTAATTCCACCGCCGTAACCTTCTGTTCCCGTGAGATCCCATCTTGGAGCCTGTTCCGGAGCTCCGTCGGAGGGGGGATCCATCACGGAGTGCCTGTACATCATTATCATCGCCCTCACCATGAGTTGTGAGTAGTTTACCACAGACCATCGGGTCCATAGCTAGTACCTAGATGGCTTCTTCTTTCTCTGGATCTGAATACAAAGTTCTCCTCGGTCTTCGAGGAGGTCTATTCATGTAATCTCTTTTTGCGGTGTGTTTGTCGAGATCCGATGAATTGTGAGTTTATTATCAAGATTATCTATGAGAAATATTTGGTTCTTTTCTGAACTCTTTATGTGTGCTCATAATATCCTTACAAGTCTCTTTGAATTATTGGTTTGGTTTGGCCTACTAGATCTATAGTTCTTGCAATGGGAGAAGTGCTTGGCTTTGGGTTCAATCTTGCGGTGTCCTTTCCCAGTGACAGTAGGGGCAGCAAGGCACATATTGTATTGTTGCCATCGAGGATAAAAAGGTGGGGTTTATATCATATTGCTTGAGTTTATCCCTCTACATCATGTCATCTTGCTTAAGGCATTACTCTGTTCTTATGAACTCAATACACTAGATGCATGTTGCATAGCGGTCGATGTGTGGAGTAATAGTAGTAGATGCAGGCAGGAGTCGGTCTACTTGTCTCGGACGTGATGCCTATATACAATGATCATGCCTAGATAGTCTCATAATTATTCGCTTTTCTATCAATTGCTCGACAGTAATTTGTTTACCCGCCGTAGAATATCGCTATCATGAGAGAAGCCACTAGAGAACACTATGGCCCCCGGGTCTATTCTCAATATATGAATCTACATCTACATTACTTTTTCCGCTTTTACTTTCTGTTCTTATAAACAAAATACCAAAAATATGAACTATCATCTCTATCATATCTCACTTTCGTAAGTGACCATAAAAGGATTGACAACCCCTTATCGCGTTGGCTGCGAAGTTCTTATTTGTTTGTGCAGGTGCGAGGGACTCACACGTGGTCTCCTACTGGATTGATACCTTGGTTCTCTAAAACTGAGGGAAATACTTACGCTACTGTGATGCATCTCCCTTTCCTCTTCGAGGGAATACAACGCAAGCTCGAGAAGTAGCAAGTCTCTGGAGGCACGAGTGTGTGGCACCACAAACATTGGTTCGAGTACTCATTTAGAGAGTCACGCATGTAGTCAGGCCAAATGGACACATCGCTGTAGGTTGGTGGCATTCGGCAGGACATGGTTGCACAGAGGGGGAATGTCTGTGCAACATCAAAGTCTCGGGCGATGACGCGTGAGGAGTATGTAGAGTCACGGTGCGTGGTCGTGAGGCACGCATGTCTAGGGTGGAACTTGGGGCTTCATGGGGCATGGTTATCAATCCTATGGATGCACAGTTGTGAACTGTCTAGAGGCACCGACCTGCGTTCGATACTCGGTTAGAGTAGCAACGTGGAACTACATGAATAAAAAGAGTTTGTTGCTTTATTATCAAAGTATGAGGTGCGGTTAAACCGTTTTATGAGGTTTCAATGGAGCTAGGTTGGTTCGCTTATCAACAACTTTTAGACTGTGATGTTGTCGAAGATCATTCTAATCTCATCACCCATATGATTGGGTTTGATTCCATTATGTTCGTTAAGTAACATCATGTACAGTTCTTCTGCTTTCCATTGTTGCGTGTCATCCTGTAAAAAGTTCAGCAAAAGAAGGAGAAAAAACACATCAGAATTAGTTCATGCAGTTGTATGATATCTAGCAGATTTAGTGCGAGTTTTCACCGAAAACTTACGTCGAAATTATCTATGTTTTGGACGAAGTCTTTGCCATCATAGAGATACGCGAACCTTAGAACAACAAATGGAGTTTCACGTTTGTTTACTTTTGGAACGCCTTGTACAAAATGAACATCACGTTTACTCTTTTCCTGTTCGAATTTTCCATCGGGTAATACTTTGAAGACTTCTCTAAACCTGGGCATTGCATTTTGTTTTTGTTTTAGAGAGACATGTAGTGTGTTTTGTAAAACTAAAAGATGATGTTATTTACAATTCTTACCAGTTTGTCTTTATGGTTGTGGTATTTTTTATGCTCCTTTTTTTCTCTATTCGTTGCTTTCCATCTCAGCAATTGCATTACTTACTCGGTCATCAAGGAAACCTCGATCATGTAGATCTTTTAGGTGTTGTTGCTTCTTTAATTCTTCAAGAGAGGATTCTTGAGGTTCGATAATTTGAAGTTTCCTTGTATATCCGTCGAGCACAAATAGTATGTACCGGTCTTCCTTTTCAAGTGGCATGAATACCTATGGTAAGAAATGTTTACTGTTAGAGGAGAGTTTAGAATAAAGTATTCTATTTGAAATGCTTATTTTTATTTTGTTGTATGGAGAAAGCTATTACAATTTTTCTTGTTGAGAGCTTCATTGATTGACAGTGCTTAAGGAACAGGGGAACCAAGTTATCCTTCTCCTGTTTGAAGTTATCTCTGAACTTCGTGAGAGATTTTGTTATATCCTTTAAACTCAGTATGTGCTGCAGGCAATAAATAAATATGATAAAAACGAGTTAGAAAAAAAGATCGATACCAAGAGATTAAACAGTCGTTGCAAAAAGACGAGTTTAGATGATCATTGTAGATTTTTGAAATTTACCTCTGCAAACCTTGGGTCTAATAATAGTCTATGTCTTTTGTGTGAAGTTTGCGTGCTTTCCCATATTTCGGCTAACTCATCAAGCACCTTCTTTTCCATACCTTGACGTTTGTTCTTTTTTGCAGGCCCACATACTTCCTTAAGGTTTGATCCAGTAAGAGATGTGTTGTCACTCTCTGAATGATAGTAGGAGAAATTTTTGTTGAGAAAAGTCATTAACTAACAAGCTCATAAACAGGAATTTAAGGTCCTTTTTAGTTTCTTGTCTTACTATGTAATTGCCGCCTAACTGTAACTAATTTCAGGTGGAAAAGGTACCAAGTCACCTTTTGAATTTGTTCTGCCATGTGTTACTCATGAATATTTAGTAGTGCTCGATCGCCTAATCAACCTGATGAAACGAATGTCGATGTCCCGGGTATTTCTTGTTGCTCTCTGATTCATGCTTGATGTTTGTCACTCGCTCTATCAAAACAGATAAAAATTTATGGCTGTTGTTTATAAGAGAAATATTTGAAGCTCTTGTCATGTTGAATGATAGTAAAAAGGAAATTAGTTATATTACCTTTCATGGGCGAAAAAGGTTTATAGTCTCTGGTTTGAAATCTTTGAGTTTTCCAGGAAGTTGACGCTGCTTTATTTGGTTCGTTTTACCGAATATGAGTGTGAATACGTACTCTGGTTTCCATTCCTCTTCCACCTTGGTAGGCTGCAGGCATGTCAAAATGTATGGTTTATAGTTACATTGTTCATGATTGTAAATAAACTAATTATGTTAATAAAGAAATCAAGCTATTCGACGTGTATGTACTGTTAACTTACATGAAAATCCTCTCTGTCCTTGACCAGTTCATTCCCATTCTAGTATTTTGCAAATTGGGTCGTGAAGTGTGTGCATTATGTTCCCTCTTGCTTTGGTGTGCATATCCTGTAAGGCCTTTCTGCTATCCTTCCCCAGTTTGGTTCATTATTGACTTTTAGTTGGTCATACTTGTTCATGAGTATGCACATCCTTCTCATCTATGATTACATTTTCGTTTTGTTGTTTGGGTGCGGCATTGAGAAAAGTAGGAGTATCATACTATCAAGAGGAAAATAATAAATCAATGTACAAAAGTACGTACTAGTTCTATTCGATGCACATGGTGTTCTCTCCAAGACCTATCGGTGTAGTGTACGTAGTTCATTGAGTCAAGAATGTCAATGGAGCCTCTGTACTTGTTCAAGACATAGAGCATGTAGTGGCTGTGTCTGGGAAACTGATCCACCCACGAACACCTATGGGGACCGAGCCCCTTTCGGTACGGTGGGGGTGGAGGTCGCGCGAAGAGCAGATCGAGGCAAGGCACATGAGCAGTATACCCAGGTTCGGGCCGCACAAATGCGTAAATCCCTACTCCTGCTTTGTGGATTGTATTGTGTTCTTGCTCGGGAGCGCTGAGAGCTACAGTACACTCTAGCAGCTAACGAGACCGAGCTTGAGAGTGTTCGAACCCCTTTCTACGTTGCGCATGGGCCTCCTTTTATATGCTCAAGGGGTCACCGACAGGTGGCAATGCAGTTGAGGGTAAAAAGGGAAAAAGTGTTACGGTTGGTACAGCTACCTGTACAGTGTTCCATACCTAACCCTGATGGCAGGGGACAAGGGCATTAAATGGCCATCGCCGTCGCCCAAACAGTGCAAAAAGGGCCGTCAGGGGGCGCCACCGTTCGCCACGATGGCCACCTTGTCAGCGCCGCTTGCCGCCGCGTACCCCTGGCTGCACAGCCTCCCGCCACGTACGCCTGGGAGGGTCCCAGAGCGACACGTGGGTGAATGCGCTGGAGCGCGGGTACATGGTGGAAGCTTGCCGCGGCAAGCGCCTTGCCGCGGTCGTTGTCTTGTCGCGTCCGGGAGCTTGTCGCTCACCGGGCCTTGCCGGGACGGATGGCGCGTCGTGGCAAGTTCCTTGAGATGCCTTGGTTGGCCTTCCCAGCAAGCTCTTCTTGCCGGGGCCTTGTCTCCTTGGCTTGAATACTTTGTTCTTGAATGGCTCCAAAGGAACCACGGAGGACCTTGGCGGTCGCCCGGCAAGCCTTGCCGCGGGGCGCTGCGACTGCCCGTGCACAAGTTCGGGATACTAGGGTTCCCCTACTCTAGTACACCGACAGGAGCCCCCGGGCCTGGGCCATACACGGTGCCGAGCGCTGTTGGGCCAGGCCCAAAACAGTGCACGGGCACGCGCGGCCTGAGGCACGCCATATCTTACTCCGTATCCACACCGCCCTCCCTTAACGACACGCGTTAACTGCGCCATCGTGGGAGAGATCGTGGGCGGTTTATTTATTCGGAAATGCGGAACGTCCGCCCCCTCCCTCCTTATAAGCAGGGGAAACAGGGGCAGTTCGTCCATCCGCCCGTTGCTACTCCAACGTCAAAAGCCTCCGCCGCTCCCCTTCTTCCCAAAGCCGAAAGAAAGCAGCGCTCCGCCCCCCAATAGCCACCAGCACCACCAGCGCCGTCGACCTCCCTCACCGCTTCCGCCATGGCTCCGAAAACCGACAAGGGGAAGGGCGCGAAGTCGGCCGAGGCGATGTGGCTTGCGGCGCTGCGAAAGGAGCGGGCTGTCTTCCCCCCCAAGCTTGCCACGAGGAAGCTGAGGGAGAACTACTGCCTCTTCTGGTCGAGGGAGACGCGGGCGCATCCGCGCACCAAGGTACTCCCAGCCGTTGCTTGCAAAATGATTCCGAACGGATATGCGTTCTTCACCCTGTTCTTCTACTGCGTGCTCTGCCCGCCTTTCTCTGAATTCTTCTGCGACCTCATGAACACCTACGGTTTCCACCTCCTTGACTTCACCCCCAACGCCGTTCTGACCTTGGCAGTTTTCGCACATCTCTGCGAAAACTTTGTCGGAGTCCATCCCAATGTGGCCCTTTTCCGCCACTTCTGCATGCCTCGAGTCGAGAGAGGAGAGCCTTTGTCCGGCGGAGTCTCTTGGATCTCGAGGGCCCACAAGAAGGAAGCTTATCTGGAGGGAGAGCTCCGCAGCAAATGGGAGGAATGGAGAGCCAATTGGTGCTGGATTGTCGAGGAGAACCCGCAGCCATTTACCGCCCGGCGCCAAGCCCCAGTAGTGTGCGGCAACAATTGGAGCGACCTGGCCCCGGAAGACGGTAGACTGAAGATTGCCACTGCCCGGATCCGACGCCTCAAGCTTGCCGGGCTCACCGTAGGCGCAGTTGGCGTAGATTTCCTTCGCCGCCGCATCGCCCCCTTGCAGGAGAGGAAGAGGCCCGCCTGGGAGTTCGAGAATGCGGCGGATATCATGAGGCTGCGCCCGGGCCTCAACTTCAACTTCATTGTCCTAGAGCTCAACGCGATGCTTCAGGAGCTGTTCAAGTATGACCCCGATCATCCCGAGGAGTTCAGGTTGCCGAGGGGGGTCGTTCCGCTATGCAACAACTCCGCGCTCAGCCGCATCCGCGCAATGATGCCGCTGTGCGACTCTCATGGGATCGACCCAACTTGGCAAGAGCCTGCAGATGACGCCGTGCAGGCATTCTTCGATGGTTTGGAAGAAGTGCCGATCCGCTCCGACGAGAAGAAGGGCCTCACCCGCGACACCAGCGACAAGGAGATGGCGTACATCGCCACTAGGCTGGAAGAGGCGGCGGCAGCCGCGGCCGCGGGTGAGTTCGGATTCACCGTGGACGAGGCAGATGCAGCGAAAGCGGCAAGCCTTGCCGAGCGAGGGGAGTTTGTCGGCGAGGGAGAGCCTGCCGGGCAAGACGCCGAGTCGAGCGAGCCCGCCGAGCAGGGTGTCGGGTCGAGCGAGCCCACCGAGCAGGGCGACGAGTCGAGCGAGCCTGCCGAGGATACGAGCGGCTCGCTAGAGATCGACTCCTCTTCCTCCTCATCTTCAGGCAGCTCGCCACCAGCAGAGCCTCCAGCTCCACCAAGAAGGCGTCTCCACAAGGCCGGGGACGTAACGGAGCGGCAGACGGGCCAACAGCCGCCGCGCCGCGTGACACGCTCCACCACGGCAAGCAAGGTTGCCACGGGAGCACCTCGCGCTTCTGCGGAAACTGGAGCGGGATCTTCCCGGACCGCTGCGTCTGCGCCTGCCGCTCCTCACGCCACGGCGGCAGCCGGAGCGGGGTCGTCTCAGACCACCGCCACTGCTCCCGCCAAGCGGCCAAGGGAGCCTACTCCTCCACCTCCTCGCGCCGGGCGTGAGCTGGACTTCGACTTCTCCGCGCTCAGCTCCGACGAGGAAGAAGAAGAGTAAGACTTTGTCGTTCTTGTATCTCTTCAATTCTTGCTGTTTTGTCTTGTATCTCATTTGCCTCACTCTGAACCTATTCCTTTTTTTAGAACTCTGGCCCATAGGGCGGCAAAGAGATCCAAGGTCCCGGTGATTGTCATCGAGGACGAGCCCACCGTGCCAGCAGGGGGTGCGCCTGAGACAAACTTGCCGGACCCGGCAACTAATCTTCAGAGCAGCCCCCAGCGCAGCCCCCAGCGTAAGTGTATGGTTTACTTTCTGCTGTTAGGCGCGCGTGGGTGTTCTATCTTTGATGACGTCTTGTTTGTTGATTTGTGTAGGAGCAGATCAGCCACAGCAGGAGCGCCCGGAGACTGCCCCCGACGTGCCTTCTGCTTCAACTACGCCGCCAAGGGGGAGCTCTCCAACAAGGGAGAGTCCTCCGGCAAGGGGTAGCTCTCCGACGAGGGACAGCACCAGCGGCCCTCCGCCGGTGGAGACCACGACTACGCCGCCATGGGAGAGCTGTCTGTCAAGGGACTCTGTCGAGGAGCCGGCTCGTGGAGGTAATCCCCTTGCTTCAAACTTCCCTTGGGCTTTTCTTCTTTTGATTCTTCTATTTGGATATTTGCTTGACTGTTTTTCTCCCCTTTCCTGTCGTCAGATCCATCCGCTGCGGAGCCGATGGAGACGGAGGTCGCTGTCGAGGACAATGCGCGCGGCGACACCGGCGACGCCGCTGCCACCGAAGAAGCGGCCGGTGCTGACGAGCCCGCCGGCGACGAGGCCGCCAAGGCTGCCGCCGCAGCAGCTGGTGAGGGGTCTGGCGATCGTACTGATGGCCCTAAGGCCGCAGGAGCACCAGGCGCTACGCCGACCGCCGATCCCTCCGCCGCTGCCGCAGCCCCAGGCTCAGAGGAGCCCGAGCCAGGCGCCCACTTGAAGGCCGGCGACGGCGTCTTCATCAAGCTTCCCTGGGCGTCGAGCTCCAGGGCGCCGGTCGAGGGAGAAGTCTTTGACGGAGAGGTGCTTGCCTCCGCCGGGCTGACGCTAGTTGACGCGCCAAGCAGCAGCAACGGCGAGTCTGAGGAGGAGCGGCTGCTGCGGAAGCTGTTGTCGCTCTACCGCGCCTGGCAGGCCAAGTTGGACTCCCGAGAGGCGCTTGCCGCGAGGGCGGGATCTGATATGGAGAAGCGCGCGAAGGAGCTCCGGGGTCTTCACCAAGCAGCTCTCCGGTCCCTGGCAGAGGAGCGGGAGCAACTTGCTGAGCAGCAGACGGCCTTCTTCCTCGAGAAGGCCGAAGTCGAAGAGCAGCAGCGGCTTGCCGCCGAGAAGCTATCTGCGCGGGAAGGCGAGCTGGAGCAGCGGAAGATCAACCTCGACAGGCACGAGGAGGATCTTGCCGCGCACGAGCAATCACTTGGCGGAGCCCTCAAGCAAGCAGAGGACGCTGCCGCAGCTGCTGAGACCGCCAAGAAGGAGCTGGAGGCGAGGGTGGCGCAGCTGGAGGCCGATCTCAAGGCGAGAGGTGAAGAGATCGCCGCGCTCAAGCTCGAGCGGGAGAAGGACGCCCACAGCCACTCGGAGCTGCAGGTCCGCCTCGCCGAGAAGGGCAAGGAGCTTGCCGCCGCCAAGAACTCCAACGCCGATCTTGAGTTGAAGCTGACCACTTTGACCAAGACGCTGGACGGAGCCAAGGAGCGGGAGGCGGCCTTGAAGGAGGAGGTCAAGGCCGAGAAGGCGCTGCTGGCGAGCGCTGCTGTCACTCAGAACGTCTTTAGGGAGACTGTGGAGCACTGGACGGAGGGTCTCGTCAATGCTGCCGCAGATATCGACAGGGACCTGGCGCAGCTCGGGGCGGAGTATCTCGGGTATTCCTCCGATGAGAATCTCCACCCCAGCGCCAAGCTCACCCTGTTCTTCAAAGGCGTGGCGATGGCTCTCCAGCGACTCCGGGAGAGGAACCCAAAGCAGCTGGCGGACGAGTCGCGCAAGCTCTGCGCGGGAGCCCTTCAAAAGGTGCTGATGAAGGTGGCCTTCCGCAACCCAGGCCTCAACCTCACCAACGTCCTCAAGTCCTTGCCGCCGGATGCCGATCTGGAGGCGCTCAAGGCCCTTGTCGCACCCATTGTGGACAAGGTGAGCGGGATCAAGAGGGTCGAGGGCGACCGCGCAGATTAGGCTACCCGTTTTCTTCTTTCCTTGTCGCTGCTGATCATGTTATGAAAACGATCTGTTAGAGCCGCGACAAGTTATCTTGTAATATAACTCTATTTTGGATAGTGATTGCTATGTTATTTCCTTTACTTGATTCCTTCCTTTGTATGTTTTTGCCCTACGCTTTTAGGGAACTTGCCAGTGTAGGCACCTTAGCCACGAGCGCTGAGTGCGGAACGTCAGCAGCCTGCTGGCGGTGCCGCTATCGACAAGAAACCTTGTCGCAACTAGCCGCAGCACACTTAAGTTGTTGAGCGAACTCGAAACAAAGTAAGGGCGCGACACTAGTCGCAGCACACTTAAGCTGTTGAGCGGACTCGAAACAAATTAAGGGCGCGATTAGCTGCGAGTTGGTTCCTCCGCGCACATGTTTTCCATACAAAGTACGGTCGTTCAAGGAAGATAACTTAAAAATTTAAAAATCTGATTGCTCAGGCTTTGGCAACTTAGCTTTTCTGTTGTTTGCTTCCCGGCAAGGCGGAACTTTCTTGAACGACGCCTGGTCCATACCATTATCTTCTCCTCCCCCCCTGGCAAACTTGTGGGCGAGGGAACCTTCCTTTGCTTGAGAAAAAGAAAGAAGAGAAAATAAAGATATGGAGCCTCACGGCTCGTTATGGCTTACCGGGGGTAGGCGCTGCACAAAGTGTCAGATAATACATGCAAAAAATGAAAAGCATGAAATTGACAAGATGTGCGGAGCACATGAGCTTTATTGATGCACGGGGTCTGCGCCCGGCTTTGTACGAAGGATTACATGCAACAGCGGCAAGACTTGTACAAAAGGTGGTTGCCGGAAACGGATTCCGGCAACCGCGCCTTACGGGTAAAACTTACGAAGATGCTCGATGTTCCAGGAGTTGCTCACCGGAAAGCCATCTTCGGTCTCAAGGCAGACAGCGCCAGGCCTAGTGACTCGTTTCACCCGGTAAGGGCCTTCCCACTTCGGCGTCAACTTGTTGGAATTCTTGGCGGACTGAACGCGCCGAAGAACAAGGTCGCCTTCCTCGAGACTTCTGGCGTTAACTTTGCGGCTATGGTAACGGCGCAAAGCTTGCTGGTAGCGAGCAGCTCGTACAGCAGCCTGAAGACGGTCTTCCTCAAGGAGCAGCGCGTCATCTTGTCGCAGCTGCTCTTGCTCGAGCTCATCATAAGCGAGCACTCGAGGTGACCCGTATACGAGTTCCGTGGGGAGAACTGCCTCTGCTCCATAGACTAGAACGAAAGGTGTTAGTCCAGTGGCTCGATTTGGCGTCATCCTGATTGACCAAAGAACCACCGGCAGCTCCTCGATCCAGTTTCTTCCGCACTTGTGAGGCCTGTCGAAAGTTCTGGTCTTGAGGCCCGCAGCACTTCAGCATTTGCCCTCTCCGCTTGACCGTTGCTTCTCGGGTGAGCAACAGAAGGGAAGCAGACCTTGGCGCCAAGATCTTGGACGTACTGCATGAAGGTGCGGCTCGTGAATTGCGTACCGTTGTCGGTGATGATCCTGTTAGGGATCCCGAAATGGCAAACAATCGACCTGAAGAACTTGACTGCTGACTGTGATGTCACCTTCCTCACTGGTTCCACTTCCGGCCACTTTGTGAACTTGTCAATTGCAACGTACAAGTACTCAAAGCCCACGGCTGCGCGGGGAAAGGGGCCGAGGATGTCGAGCCCCCAGACCGGAAATGGCAAGGATAAAGGGATTGTCTGGAGAGCTTGAGCTGGCTGGTGTATCTGCTTGGAATGGAACTGGCACGCTTCACACTTGGTTACTTGTGCAGTTGCATCCTGGAGGGCTTCCGGCCAAAAGAAACCTTGCCGGAATGCTTTGCCGGCAAGTGCTCTTGCGCCAATGTGGTGACCACATATGCCTCCATGTATCTCTGCCAACAGCTTTTGTCCATCTTCCCGGGGAATACACTTCAATTTCACACCGTTGAGTCTTCTTCTGTACAGTGTGTTGTCAACAAACTGGTACATACTGGACTGCCGGGCTACTTTTTCCGCTTCTTCTTGCTCTTCGGGAAGTTCTCCTGTCTGAAGGAAACGGACAATCTACTGTGCCCATGCTGGAGCTTGTGGCTCGACAACAAGGACTAAAGGCACATCTGCTGCTGCGGGAACATCCGCTTCTACGGTGAGAACCTGCGGCTCAGCCGGAGCTTGACATTCCCTGGCAAGCTTGCCGGACCAAAACTTGTCGGGAGCGTTTGCTTCAACGGAACAAACCCTAGGGCTTGCCGGAGCAGACTGCTCCTCAGCACTCTTGGTGTTGATCTTGGGGATCTTTTTGGTGGCGGCTTCGGGAAGCTGTGCCGGAAAATAGTCACCAGAAACCAACTTCCTCTTCTTGATTTGTCCAGTTGATGGTGTTACAGATGGTTGAGTCAGCTTGAGCACAAAGATCCCTGGTTCCACAGGTAACTTAAGTGCGACACACTTTGACAGGCCATCGGCGATGTCATTCTGAGCTCTTGGAACATGTTCCATCTGTAGGCCGTCAAAGTGCTCTTCTAGCTTTCTCACTTCATCGACGTAAGCTTCCATCAACGGACTCTGATAATTCTTGTTCACTTGGCAGACGACAAGCTGTGAGTCACCCCTGACAATGAGCTTCTTGATCCCAAGGTCTGCCGTGATCCTGAGACCGGCAAGCAAACCTTCATACTCTGCAGTATTGTTTGTTGCTTGCTCCTTGGGAAAGTGCATCTGGACTACGTACTTGAGGTGCTCTCCGGTGGGTGCGACAAGCAGCACGCCGGCACCGGCGCCTTGCAGCGAGAAGGCACCATCAAAGTACATCAGCCACTCTTTGCTTGCTTCCTTGACGGGGATGCTCGTTTCTGGAATCTCTTCATCTGGTGATGGCGTCCACTCCGCTATGAATTCTGCCAATGCTCTGCTTTGGATAGTTGAAGTGCTCTCAAACTTGAGGCCAAAGCTTGACAGTTCCAGTGCGCACTCAACAATCCTGCTTGTTGCTTCTGGATTCTGCAGTATCCTCTTCAGCGGAAAACGAGTGGCAACTGTTATCTCATGTGCTTGGAAGTAATGGCGCAGCTTTCTCGACGCCTTGAGGAGGCCGAAAAGCAGTTTCTGCACACCAGAGTACCTTGACCTAGCCCCCTGCAGAAGGGAGCTGACAAAGTAAACTAGGCGCTGCACCATTCTCTTCCGTATCTCCTCTTGCGCCTGCGCAGATCCGTCTTTGTCGGGACCAGAGCTTGTCGGGGAAGCCCCCTGCTTGTCGCTGGATGCGCTTGCCGTGGTTGCTGGCTCATCATCTGCCTCCCTCTCCGCTACTAATGCAGCACTAACCACTTGATTGGTTGTCGCTAGGTACAGCAGCAACTTCTCTTGTGGTTTAGGTGCGACAAGTATTGGAGTGGAGGACAGGTATCTCTTCAAGTCTTGCAGCGCAGCCTCCACTTCCGGAGTCCATTCCATTGGACCTGCCTTTTCAAAATTTTGAAAAACGGCAGGGCGCGCTCAGCAGACTTAGAGATAAACCTGCTGAGAGCAGCCACGCAACCGGCAAGTCTTCGTACATCCTTGACGCGCTTTGGGGCTTCAATCTGCTCAATGGCCTTGATCTTGTCGGGATTGGCATCAATTCCCCTCTGAGACACGAAGAACCCGAGAAGCTTGCCGGAAGGGACTCCAAACACACACTTCTCGGGGTTGAGCTTGAGGTTGATCTTGCGCAGATTTGCAAAGGTCTCATCTAAATCTTGAATCAGAGTTGCCCTGTCCTTGCTCTTGACCACTATGTCATCCATGTAGGCTTCTACCTTTCTATGAATTTGTGGCTCAAAAGTTGTATGGACCACCCTTGCGAATGTTGAACCAGCATTCTTCAAACCGAAAGGCATCCGTATGAAACAGTACGTGCCACACGGAGTGATGAATGCGGTCTTCTCCACATCCTCTTCTGACATGAAGATCTGATGGTATCCTGAGTATGCGTCAAGAAATGAAAGCAAATCACATCCGGCCGTGGAGTCAAGAATCTGGTCAATGCGCGGCAAGGGAAATGGGTCTTTGGGACAAGCTTTATTCACATCGGTGAAGTCGATACAAAGCCTCCATTTCCAGTTTGCCTTACGCACAACTACAAGATTGGCCAACCACGTGGGATGGAGCACTCCTCTGACAAGGCCTGCTGCTTCCAACTTCTTGATTTCTTCTGCGATGAATTCTTGGCGCTCGACTGCTTGTTTCCTGACTTTCTGCTTGACAGGCCGCGCGTGAGGACAGACGGCAAGATGGTGCTCAATTACTTTCTTGGGAACACCGGGGATGTCAGACGGTTTCCATGCAAATACGTCGACGTTCGCCCGCAGGAAAGCAATGAGCGCGCTATCCTATTTAGGGTCAAGCGTGGCACTGATGGTGAAGGTACCACCAGTGCCGTCCTCCTTGGCGGACACCTTCTTGGTTTCTGGTGGAGCTGCCATTGTCTTCTTACACTTGCCGGTGGAGCTCGATGGTGCGTCCTCAACGGTAGCGCAGCACTCCGAAGAGGTGCGCTTGCCGGAGTGGGCATCAGAACTCTTGCCGGACTTGGTCTTCTTCTTCCCCCCGGGAGCTTCAGCGGCAAGTGTCTTGTGATCTGTTGCGGCTACTGCTTCTCGGTAGATCTTGTCAGCGCAGATAAGAGCATCCTTCTTGTCGCCAGGGACAGAGATGACGCTTATCGGTCCTAGCATCTTCAGCATGTTATATGCGTAGTGAGAGGCTGCCATGAACTTGGCGAGTGCTGGACGGCCAAGTATCCCATTGTAAGGCAATGGAAAATCGGCAACGTCAAAAGTGACCCTCTCAGTCCTGAAGTTCAGCTCTCCGCCAAATGTCACTGGCAACATGATTTTCCCCTTCGGCTTGCTCCTTCCCGAGTTGATTCCTTGGAATGTGTCGGTCTCTTCGAGCTCGCTGTCAGGGATCTGGAGTTTCTGGAGTACAGCGGAGGAGATCAGATTCAAGCCGGCCCCGCCGTCAACTAGCATCTTAGTGACCTTGAGGGTGCGGATAGTTGGTGAAACCAACATCGGCAAGCACCCGACCGCAGTTGTGCAATCAAGGTGGTCCTCAATGTCAAAGATGATAGGCGTGCTGGACCATTTCAGAAGCTTGCGCGATTCGACAGGTGGTTCTGCCGCATTAACTTCCCACACCCACTGTTTGAGTTGGCGGTGTGAAGTATGCAGAGAAGCACCACCGTCAACGCACAAGACTTCTGTGGCTTTCTGGAACTCCTGCTCACTGTTCTCAACATCATCCATATCTTCATCGTCGTCGTCATCTTCATCCTTGTCGCGGCCGCGGGGAGGTCTGTCTCCTTGCCGCTGCTTGGCCTTGCCGCGGCGTCCTCCCCGGCCGTTTAATGGCCGCTTCTTGCCGGGTCCTCCACCACCCCCTTGGGCCTTCTCCTTATTGCGCCGCTCGTACTCAGCCTTTTGCTGTTCGACGAGCTGCTCGACCCTCTTGCAGTTCTGGAGGTCATGACCCTTGGTGCGGTGGATCTTGCAGTACTGCTTGTCGGTGCCGTCCTGCTTGTCGGTGGCCGCCACAGCCTGGCAGTTGGTGCATGCGACAGTCTCCTTGCCGGAGCTACCAACTTTGGCTTTCTCGGCGCCACCTCCGTTGTCGGACTTCTCAACGACTAGCACGTCTTTGTTTTTCTTCTTCCTGTTGTTCCGCCGCCGGTTTTTCTTCGCCGGGGCAGCATCTTCGCTGTCAGATCCTCCTGCTCCTATATCCTCTCTGGGGAGTTTCCTCCCTTCCTCAGCACGTGCGCACTTGTCGGCCAGGGCGTACAGCTCACTGACGTCCCTGATCTTGCACATCGCCATCTCCGCCCTCATCCTGCGGTTACGCACGTTCTGATGGAACGCGCTGATAACAGCGGCAGGGTGGACATCTGGGATGTTGTGCTGTACACGGCTGAATCTCTGGATATACTTGCGCAGGGGTTCTCCTTCCTTCTGGGCGAGCAGATGAAGGTCACTTTCTTGGCCATGAGGTTTGTGGCCGCCTGTAAAGGCGCCGACAAACTAATGGCACAGGTCTGCCCAGGAGGATATGGAGTTGTTCGGCAAGTGCATGAGCCAGGACCTGACGTTGGGCTTGAGTACCAGCAGGAAGTAGTTGGCAAGGATCTTGTCGTCTCGCCCCCCGGCAGCTTGCACCGCGATGGTGTAGATGCTGAGGAACTCCGACGGATCCGTCTTGCCGTCGTACTTCTCCGGTACGTCTGGATTGAAATTCTTCATGCTGGGCCACTGGACTTGCCGCAGCTCACGAGTGAACGTAGGGCAACCTACCGCGTACGGCAAGTCGCCTGGTTCCCCTGGCGCATGCATGTCGACAGCGGGCCCAGCGCGCTGGTCTGATTGTCGCCGTGCTTCTCTTCGGCACTCGATGCGAGTACGAGCGTCCTCTTGTTGTCGTTCATGAAGAACTTGGCGTTGATCGCGACGAGCTCGTGGATCCGATGACGCGGTGGAGTCGCTGTCAAGGTTGATCCGGCGAGTCGGCGATCTTGGCCTTCGGGGCGGAGAGTGCACGGTGGTTTCACCCCCACCGGTCTTGTCACCATCGGCCCGTGCCTGGCTGACTTGCCGCTGCTGAGATGCACTCGACTGCCGCGGGGTGTCGCCGTTGGCAAAAGCAATGAGACTCTGAATGGTGGCCCTCCAGTCGTCGGTCTTGTCTGCCGCTGGAGGGAAGTCTAGGAGCAGTTGAGCTCGTGCCAAAGCTTCTGCTGGAGTGGTGGGTAGCGGTGGCGAACGGTGCGAGGAGCGGGATATGCTCGGACTTCTAACTAAGTTAGAAGGAGCAGTATCCCGTCCAGGCGACCGTGCCTTGCTCGTGCCGGCATGTTGGCGTGCATGCTGGTCTTGAGCATCCCGAGATCCACCAGCTTGTTCTTGGCCCAGCAAACGTATGGTACCGTGAGTACCATGACGCTGCCGGTCCCGCGCCTCCTGAGATGGGCGCGGTGCATGCACGGACGCCGAGGTCTTGGAGTGCGCGCGGTCGTTGTGGGAGTCGGCTACGCCGCCGATGGGCAGCGCAGCTTTGTCCTTGGACTTGGCGGCACCGTGAGCTCCCTCGTCGACGCCCGTTCTTCCGCTGGCGTCTACCCCACCAGCAGTTGGCTCCGGCGGTGGTGGGATCGACGCAGACGGAGCAGCCGCCTCCGAAGCCTTCTTCTTCGACGGCATGTTGATGAAGATGATGAAGATCTAGCCCGTGTGCAGGCCGGATCCGGTTCACACAACCTCGACGCACCCCTACCTGGTGCGCCAAAGATGTCTGGGAAACTGATCCACCCACGAACACCTATGGGGACCGAGCCCCTTTCGGTACGGCGGGGGCAGAGGTCGCGCGAAGAGCAGATCGAGGCGAGGCACACGAGCAGTTTACCCAGGTTCGGGCCGCACGGATGCGTAAAACCCTACTCCTGCTTTGTGGATTGTATTGTGTTCTTGCTCGGGAGCGCTGTGAGCTACAGTACACTCTAGCAGCTAACAAGACCGAGCTTGAGAGTGTTCGAACCCCTTTCTACGTTGCGCATGGGCCTCCTTTTATATGCTCAAGGGGTCACCGACAGGTGGCAACGCAGTTGAGGGTAAAAAGGGAAAAAGTGTTACGGTTGGTACAGCTACCTGTATAGTGTTCCATACCTAACCCTGACGGCAGGGGACAAGGGCATTAAATGCCCATCGCCATCGCCCAAATAGTGCAAAAAGGGCCGTCAGGGGCGCCACCGTTCGACACGATGTCCACCTTGTCAGCGCCGCTTGCCACCGCGTACCCCTGACTGCACAGCCTCCCGCCACGTACGCCTGGGAGGGTCCTAGAGCGACACGTGGGTGAATGCGCTGGAGCGCGGGTACAGGGTGGAAGCTTGCCGCGGCAAGCGCCTTGCCGCGGTCATTGTCTTGTCGCGTCCGGGAGCTTGTCGCTCACCGGGCCTTGCCGGGACGCATGGCGCGTCGCGGCAAGTTCCTTGAGATGCCTTGGTTGGCCTTCCCGGCAAGCTCTTCTTGCCGGGGCCTTGTCTCCTTGGCTTGAATACTCTGTTCTTGAATGGCTCCAAAGGAACCACGGAGGACCTTGGCGGTCGCCCGGCAAGCCTTGCCGCGGGGCGCTGTGACTGCCCGTGCACAAGTTCGGGATACTAGGGTACCCCTACTCTAGTACACCGACAGGCTGTCTGTGTGATGAGGTATCATGATCTATATTGAGAGAAGATCATTGTTGATGTAAAATTTAAATTTCATTGAATAGATGAAGCTTAAGGAGAATAAGTCACGTGTTCAGTAATAATTCTGAACTTAGCATCTTCTTACATAGGATGTTTTTATCTCTCACAAGGACATCAAATTCTTTCAGTGCCTCGTCCTCTTTGAATTCTGATAGCTCTTTTTTTATAATTTCGACTGAGCACCAGCTGCAAGAAAGAGAGTGTTTGGTTTTAGTTAAATATTCTATCATAGGTAATGATGGTGGTGTTTTTGTGGGTGAGGTATGCATACATTTGTGAAATCTGCAGGGAGTACAGTGTATCGTCTGGGTTGTTGAATTCTTTTTGTTCTGTCCATTCCTCCAATTATGCGTTTAGCATGGAGCCCTCCATTTGTGTTTGTCCTTTTCCTGCCTGTTCCTTGAAGGATTTTTTGGTAATGTGATCTTCTCGCTTTGAGCTTTGATATAGCCATTCCCTGCAAGCAAGGAGGGTTTGGAACTAGGTGAGTGAATGGTTAGTTGGATTTTAGAGGATCTGCAGCTCTCTGGTAATTGTTTCCATGGAAGAAGGAGAGTCTACTTACTGTCCACAGTCTTTCTATCCTTGTCGGCTCATCCGATATCTATAGAGTTACATGGCCTTTTCTTTGTAAATGAAATCTCCTGGAACAAGTGTTGCAATGTTGACTTTCCCAAATATCTTGCTTGGTCACTTCGCTGGCCTCTTAATTGAGATTATGTTTGCTGAGCTGATCTCAGATGATTGAATCGTTGAGGGTTTTGGGGAACTTCTCTGCACTCTTGCCAGACGCCTTGCCTTTTTCTTGTCCTCAACTAATTGTGCCTACTCGTTAAGCTGCTCAGATGTTGGTGTTTCCTTTTGTAAGTTGTTGTTTTTTATGCTCTGTCCTACTGAGACTGCAGCATCGTGTTTCCTCTTTTGAAGTATCTTTTTTCTAAATCCCTCTCTTTCTGCTATCTCTTCAGGTGATGTTGCTATCTCTTCAGTCTTTTTATCAGGGGGTTGTCTGTCTGGTTCTATCGGTGGATCCTACCATTCATCTTCCTTTTGTAAATCAGTGTATGGTTCGGCATGTTGTTCCCTCTGTAAATCAGCATCTATTTAAGCATGTTCTTCTGTGGGTGTTTCTTCAGTCACTTTGGTAGTATCCTTGCTGCTTGCATGATAATCTTCTTTTTTCTCGTCGTTGCTTGCGTCATTAATCTCAAAAACTTCTAACACTTGAGCGCTTGTCCCAATGTGCTCGGGAGTTGGAGGAATCTCTTCTTCTAGTATGTCACAATCTATTTGTTGCATTTCTCTGTCTTCTATATCGACCTCACAGTTCAGCATATCTATTAAAATAAAATAAGAACTGAAGGAAATATGCCCTGGAGGCAATAATGAAGTTGTTATTTATATTTCCATATATACCATGATAAACGTCTTTTATGCATGCTAGAATTGTATTAACTAGAAACTTGATACATGTGTGAATACATAGAAAAAATAGAATGTCCCTAGTATGCCTCTACTAGACTAGCTTGTTAATCAAAGATGGTTAAGTTTCCTGACCATAGACATGTGTTGTCATTTGATGAATGAGATCACATCATTAAGAGAATGATGTGATGGACAAGACCCATCCGTTAGCTTACCATAATGATCGTTTAGTTTTATTGATATTGCTTTCTTCATGACTTATACAAGTTCCTCTGACTATGAGATTATGCAACTCCCGAATACCGAAGGAACACCTTGTGTGCTATCAAACGTCACAACGTAACTGGGTGATTATAAAGATGCTCTACAGGTGTTTCCGAAGGTGTTTGTGGTATTGGCATAGATCAAGAATAGGATTTGTCACTCCGAATGTCGGAGAGGTATCTCTGGGCCCTCTTGGTAATACACATCATAATAAGCCTTGAAAGCAAATGACTAATGAGTTAGTCACTAGATGATGTATTACGGAACGAGTAAAGAGACTTGCCGGTAAGGAGATTCAACTAGGTATGATGATACCGATGATCGAATCTCGGGCAAGTAACATACCGATGACAAAGGGAACAACGTATGTTGTTATGCGGTTTGACCGATAAAGATCTTCGTAGAATATGTAGGAGCCAATATGAGAATCCAGGTTCCGCTATGGGTTATTGACCAGAGATATGTCTCTGTCATGTCTACATAGTTCTCGAACCCGTAGGGTCCGCACGCTTAACATTTGATGACGATTAGTATTATGAGTTATGTGTTTTTGATGACCGAACATTGTTCGGAGTCCCAGATGAGATCACGGACATAAAGTCTCGAAATGGACGAGACATAAAGAATGATATATTGGACGATGTTATTCGGACACTGGATGAGTTCTGGGGGTTACCAGATAAATATCGGAGTGCCGGGGGGTTATCGGAAACCCCGAGGGAACTAATGGGCCTTTGTTGGGGTAATTGACCACGGGTACCCAAAAGACGGCAAAGACAATATTTCAAGACATCGGGGCTAGCAAAACCCCTTAGTCCGACTGCTCGGGCCGCCCAGGCGCCCCCCTGCCCGACTGCCCGGGCCGACTCGCCACCCGGGCTAATCCCCAACTGGCTGCCCCAGCCAATCGGCTGCCGTCTGCGCCAACCAGTCGGCTGCCCGAAGTGAACCGCCGGTACAGACAAGACAGCTGTACCCGGCACTATTGACTTATAGTAGTAGCGACATCATCTATAGTGTATCTGTCCTTGGGCACTGTTTTATAAAGTGCACCAGGGACAAGGAGGCATGCACGTCAAATTCACACCTCTCATGGGCATGGTGCCCCATGCCCTGTAATGCCCCGGATGTAACACTTTCCCTATATGGCAATATATAAACTTTGGCTTCATCAGTTCCATTCCGGGTTCTTCGTCTTTTTGGGTTCTTCGTTTTGTTGTGTGCGTGTGTGCATTTCTTCCATGTCATGTTGTCATGTGCATTACATTGCATTTGTGTTTTCACTTGCATCCGGTCCCACTCGTCTCTTCTCGTTGTCCGTTTCGAGTTCCGACGCTCTCACACGTGCCCGTCGCATCCCCGAGCCCTTCTTTCGTGTTTGGCCGTGTAACATTTCCGGAATGGCGTGAGACTTGTCGTGCGATGTTGTTTTGGTACGTGTAGGCCGCCTGTCAAGTTTCGTCGCGTTTGGAGTTCGTTTGGTACTCCAACGGTTAACCTAGTGGGCTAAAAGAACCTCCTCTTTGAGGCCCAAGACCCCCTCCACAACAGCCTACCAACCCAGCACAACCCTCCCCATCATCTCGGTCGTCGAATTGTGATCGCGTGGCCGAAAACCGCTCCCCATTTGGAGTCTCCTAGCTCCTTGTGCCTATAAAAACGTCCCCCTTGCCATTTTCGTCCAAAACCCTAGCCTCCTCCTAGCTCCAGCCCCGACTCGGAATCCGCGACGAGCGGACGTGTCCGACCCGGGCCGGACAGTTTTTCCTCCGTCGCCGCTCCCACCGCGTGGGCCCACCGGGCCCGAGGCCGGCCCCCGCGGCCCGCATCGCCTCCCCGCCGCCCGTGCACGTCGCCTCCGCGCCCGGTGCCCCGGCCGCCGCCCGGCCGCCGCCCGAGCTCCATCGCCGCCGGAGCGCTCCGCCTCCCCCCGCGCTGATCTCCGCCTCCCCCCGCTCCGATCTCCGCCGCCCGGCCAGATCCGCCGCCTCCCGGCCGGTCTCGCCTCCCCGCCGGTAGCCGCGCCCTCGCCGGCGGGATCCGTCGCCGTCGCCCCCTTTATGCTCGTCGGGCACGAGCTGCTCCCCGAGCTAGCCCCGAGCCAGCTTCTACTGGGCCGTTCCTCCACCTCGGGCCGGCCCAGTCTCCCGAGCCGCCGGCCTCCACCCCACCTCGGGCCACGGCCCGTAAGGTGAGGCCCAGTCCCCCCTCCGGCCCTGGTGTTTTTTTTTCCACCGGCGTTTTTTTCCTTTTTCCCGAATAATTGCTTATATACAGTTTAGTCCCTGGCATGTGTTATTTTGTTGCATTTTTGAACATCTGTAACTATTTGTGTGATTATCCAAATTGTGCAAATGTTATGTCAAGATGATCGTGGTGATGTGTACTATGTTTTGTTCCATTGTGTCATGCTTGTTTGAGTCCATCTAGATGTCTTAATCTTCGTCACAAGAGTGCTACTTGATATAAACTGCTGTTACTAGTAATTTTCATGCCATGTTTGAGATGTGATAACTTGGTGCATGTTTATCCAAATGAAGCAAATGATATGTCAAAATGTTCATCATGAGATGCTCTACATGTTGGTTGCTATAGCATGCATGTTAGAGTTCATATTGCCATGTTTATCTCTGTTGCAATAGTGCATGTGGCTGTTAGATTTAGTAACTTGTTACGAGATGCCTAGTTGAGGAGCTCGTTGCTATTGTTGTGTTTGTCCCCATGTCACATGCTCATATGTTTTGGATTCCCCATTATGTGTTCTTTGCTGTGGTGCAAACCACTTGCCATGATATGCTTTGAGGTGACTTAAACATGCTTGCAAACATGCCATGATAATGTTACTGTTTTAACACTGAAATTTCACTAAGTCTGGAATCTGTAATATACTGATGCTATGTTTGCTTGTTGTCCTAGGCAAATCCATGTTAGTTTTGGGCTGGCCTTTGATCATTCCTTATTGTATATGTTGTTGTCTATCCATCCATGCCCTCACATGCTCATTTGGGTTGCTGTAGCATATTTAATTCTTGCTCCCAAGTTGCTATAAAATATTACTGTCAGGTTTTTATTGTCATGTTCAAAATGTTGTAACTTGTTGCTATTGATCCATGCCTCCTATGGAGATGCTCCAATGGAGTTGTTTGCTGTAGGATATGTCTACTTCATGTCCATGCTTCTTGTCACCATGTTTGAGTGTTGTAGAGTATATATTTCTTGCTCCCAAGTTGCTATGTGGCTGTTAATTTCAGCTTTGCTTTATTTCTTGTTTCGGGTGTATCTTTTAGTCTGTTGCTCCATTTTGAGCGTGCCCTACATGAAACTTGTGTGTTTTTGCATGTAGATTCATAATATCTTCTTGTTAACATGTTTGGAGTATGTTTGCTTGATGTTTGGGTATATTTTGCACCGTTGCCATGCTTATCTTGTTTTGATCATATCTTCTAGACCGTAGCTCCGTTTTAAACAAACTTTATATGAAACTTGACTAGATTTTCGTGTAGATCATAATGGTGCATGTTAACTTGCTGTTTAACAACTTTAACTTAAGGTTTGTTCAGATCTGGACTAATTTCAAACTATGCATATGAGGACTTACCAGATTTGTCTTAAGTAGTTTCCGGCCTCATTTAAACATGTTGTTTCTTGTGTTGTTTCTCTGTGCTTCCTACCTTGCCTTGTTTTGCATCATAAATAGACTTGTCTTGCATCCTACTTGCTTGAGTATATTGTCTTGTTCTTGTGCTGTTTCTCTATGCTTCCTATGTTGTCATGTTGTGCATCCTAAGTGCATCTGAAGTGCTTCCTAAGTGAATCATACATGCATCCTGTAGTTTGCGCATTGCTCCTTGTTTGATTCCGTGCCTCGTGTGTTCTTGTGTTGAGTAGAGACGGAAGCCGAGACCGAGTACGAGAACGAGGTTACTACCGAGGTTGAGAACGAGGAGCCGTCTTACGATCCCATCGACGACTCGACAGGCAAGATGACCTGACCCAGATATCATTACTATCTTTGCCTATTGTTAGAAGTCTCGCTCTTTAGCTTATTGCCTCGATGCCCATGTTTGTTTGTCAGCCTCCTATTATAACCATGAATCTGTTTAACCACCCAACCTATGCAAACCTTTGAGTGGCTACGTAGGCTTTGCTTAGCCCCTCTTATAGCATTGCTAGTTGCAGGAGAAGATTTGAAGATTCTTGCTTCATGTTGAAGCTTGTTGGGATATCACACTATATAAAATCTTTAATGAAATCGTCTATATATTGGTATGGGCGGAAGGCTAAGCCTCTTGCTTGGTGATTTGTTCCACTCATGCCGCCCTAGGAACCGTATAAACCAGTGTTATGTTCCTTGATTATGCGTTCCTCACACGGTTGGGGTTATGGGACCCCCTCGATAAACCGCTTAGTGCTAAGTCTTTTCCAGCAAGTCCCGACATTGGTACTCCATTTGCCTAATAACTAAAACTTGCATAGGGACTAGCTATCCCTTTTTTATTAATCAACCTCCGGGCCAGTGCTCCACATGAGTGTTGGTCCAAACTAGAGCACTGTGCGGGTCCGCCCCTTGGCAACTTGGGGTATCTGGTACCTGTACGCTTCGCTCATCCGGTCGTGGCCTGAGACTAGATACGCGCGGCTACTGTCAGGGTGTCGGCACGCCGAGAGGATTTGCTGGATTAGTCTTACCTTAGTCAGAGTATCTTGAGCACGGGATTCCGAGAATACTCGGGTCTTCCCACCTTGGAGTTGCGACTCCGCGGATCATGAGCTTGTAATGGGCCAAGTTGGAACACCCCTGCAGGGTTTTGAACTTTCGAAAGCCGTGCCCGCGGTTATGTGGCAGATGGGAATTTGTTAATATCCGGTTGTAGAAAACTTGACACCATGTTCAGAACACACTACCAGCGTGAGTACCGTGACGGTCATTTTCCGAAAGGGGTTCAAGAAGTGAACACGGTGGGGTTATGATTGACGTGCTTAGATAGGATCACTTCGTGATCACTTTGTCACTCGTGGCACTTCTCTTCTCGCTCCTATTACGTAAGCTAGTGCTTGTGCTGCTGCAGCCTTTTATTCTTTCTTCAGTCTTGTTCCACACTCAAGGCTTAGATAGTTTTGCTACCCGGGAACGGGATTGCTGAGTCCTCTGTGGCTCACAGATTCTACACCACACCAGATGCAGGTACCATGGTGAGCTACTCAGGTGACGGCACAGAGCTATACTGGGAGTACGATGAGGAACGTAGCCGTTACTATGTGCACTATCCCGATGATCAGTAGTGGTTTCTACTAGGGGCGATCGGAACCTGTGGCTTTATGTATTTTGGTATCTTTCATTTGGATCTTCACCCGTAGTCGGGTTGTGATGTTATTTGGATGATGTTTGTCTATGTAATGAATTGTGTGACGTGGCGAGTGTAAGCCAACTATCTCTTTTGCTTTTCATCCCTATTTTTACATGAGATGTGCAAAGATACCGAACTTGAGATCATTCCAGAATGGGCTTATACCTTTAAGTCGTGCCTCGACACGTAGGAGGTATAGTCCCATCCTGGGCATTACAAGTTGGTATTCAGAGCCTTCTCCGACCTAGAAGCCCGCACTGACTGATCGAATCGTTGATGGTTGAGTCTAGGCACACACTTAAAATGTTTTGAGTCCTATATATATATCGGAGAGTAGGATTTCTTTTGCTCCTCATCTCTTTTCACTCTGGTGAGGACTCCTGATGATTACTCTTGTCTCTTCTACTCTCAAAAATTCACAAAAAAAAAATTAGGAATCTCGCGAGTATTGTTTGGATTGTTCCGATGTCTTTGTGACGAGAATATTGTTCTCGATGCCTCCTGTCAATTAGGGGTTGTGGCAGTGTCCCGGGGTGTTGAGCTCCGAGGTATTGTCGTCACAAATATATCGCAGCTATTCTAGAATACTTAAGACGGCCGACATCGAAAACTCTCCTATGCGGTTAGTGGCAAGATAACCCCGACGTCACCCAGTACTGGGGAGGTAGTTCGGGAGTATTGCCATAGCTTGTATAGTAGATGCGTTTCGAAGGTCTGAGGTAGACGGTTTCCAGAAATAACTGGTTATGTGTTGAAGGATGGATACAGCTGGATGTAGGATTAGAGTTGAGTGCGCGATGCTTCCCCTGTATTCCCAACACCTTAACTGGAAACTGTCAGAAATTAATAGGTGGGTTCATCTAGTAGCTCACAGACATTCTTCCAACGAATGCATGATATGGAGTTCGGGGTTCTACATTGAGTGAAGTAGTTTGGCCGTTGTTACGATCGGGAGTTGCATCTTAAAGGGTCCTTGGCTATGCTGATCCGGGGATTGCAAAACCCTTTCGTAACACGTTCCATAAGCTTTCAGCACGAATATGTCGAACGAAGCTTCTATCTTGTGTTTGTTCTATCTGCTCCTTGTTGTTTTTATTTACCTTTTGTTCTCCCAAGTGGCTTCTCGTGAAGATTGTTGTTACTATTAAACTGAGATTTACATTCGTTCATTCTTGTTCGAATGTTCTTGTGAAGACTATGTTGCAATTTCTAGCCGTTGATTCAGCTTATATATTCTTTCAATCAATGGCTAATAGTGGTCATCTCTTTCAGGATGGCTCCTAAAAAGGTTCCCAACGCTAACCCAGAGGGTGAAGAGGTTCCTGATCGTTCTCCTTCCCCTCCTCCTCCGTCTGAGGCCTGGAGAGCAATTATGCAAGCTACAAATCAGAACACCCAGATCTTTTGCAAATGATGCAGAACATTCAAGCAAATCAGGGTGCTCATGGGAACCAAGGACAAGGCAATTTGTTCTACCAACCTCATTTTGCTACGCTCAACCAGTTCCTGGCAAATCAACCAAAGGCATTCAGTTTCTGCGTGGACCCTCTAGATGCTGAAGACTGGATAACAGATATCAAGAAGCATTTCGAGTGCAGTAACGTCAGGCCCGAGGACTATGTGAAGTTTGCAGCCTTCCAACTCAAGGACCAAGCAACTGATTGGTGGCAGCAGTACAAAGACTCCAGAGCAGGGTGTGTAATCTCCTGGGATGACTTCTGCAAGGACTTTCGCTCTCACCACATTCCAACAAGTGGCATCGAGGGTATGCGTGAGCAATTCCGCAACCTGAAGCAAGGCTCAATGACTGTCTACCAATATAATGTCAAGTTCCAGAACCTTGCCCGCTATGCCAAGCAAGACATCCCAGATGCCAAGAGCAAGATCTATCAGTTCCGTGGTGGTCTGAAGGATGAACTCCAACTAGCTCTCACCTTGTTCAAGCCTGATGAGTTTGATCAATTCTATAACATGGCACTTAAGCAAGAGGCAGCCCAGCTCAAGATGGAAGCTTCCAAAAAGAGGATCAGAGACGCTGTTCACTCCTCCTCTTCTTCTCAAGTGGTCGCAAAGCAACAGAAGTTTTGGCTTCCACCTCCTCCAGTGATCCGACCTCCCAACAACAACAACAACAACAACAACAACAACAACAAGAATTCTGGTGGCCGTGCTTTCTCCCACCCACCCAACCCAATCAACCAGTCAAAGAATCATTTTCAAGCTACGAAGTCAAGTGCTCCTTATTACCGTCCTCTCTCAGAAGTGGTTTGCAACAAGTGTGGCAAGAAGGGTCACTATGCTAACAAGTGCACCAACCAGAGGCGCCTTCTGCCTCCTCCACCTGTCAGCACTGCTATTGTCAAGCACAATCCCAAGCATGCAAGAGTGAACCTGATGAGTGCAGCTGAAGCAGAAAATTCTTCTGATGTGATAATTGGTAATCTTCCAGTTAACTCTATTCCTGCAAAAGTATTGTTTGACTCTGGTGCATCACTCAGTTTCATGTCAAGGCCATTCTTTACCAAGCATGAGTTCTCATCATCTTATTTGGATAAACCTTTGCGCATTATTTCTCCGGGTTCTCTGTTGAGATCCAACTCAGTTGTTCGGGATGTATCTATTCGCATGGGTGATTACCGCTTTCTGGCTTCTCCGGTTGTTCTCGGCAACTCCGACATTGATCTTATTCTTGGGATGGATTGGCTTTCTCAGCATGATGCTCACATTGATTGTGCAAATAAGGAAGTCAAGATTACTCATCCTAACAAAGACGTGATTATCTTCGCCTTTCGAGATAACACAATCAGGCTATTCTCTCTCAATGACAAGGGCGAGATTAATGCCATCTCAAAAATTCCGGTGGTCAATGAATATGAAGATGTTTTCCCTGAAGAGCTTCCAGGCATGCCTCTGCATCGTCAAGTTGAATTCGTCCTTGAACTCAAGCCTGGTACTGAGCCAGCATGCCGGCGTCCGTACAAGCTTTCCCCTGAAGAGTTGAAGGAGTTGAAGAAACAGCTCGATGAGCAAGAGCGTTTGGGTCTAATCAGGCCTAGCACTTCTCCTTGGGGCTGTGGTGTTTTATTTGTCAAGAAGAAGGATGGCACGGAGCGCCTTTACATTGATTACCGGCCATTGAACAAGAAGACAATAAAGAACAAGTATCCACTCCCCAACATCAATGAATTGTTCGAGCAACTCAAAGGAGCTAAAGTGTTCTCCAAGCTCGATCTCCGGATGGGTTATCACCAGATCCGCATCCGTGAAGAAGATATTCACAAGACTGCATTCAGAACCAGCTACGGCTCATATGAATATACAGTCATGTCTTTTGGCCTCGCTAATGCTCCATCTACCTTCTCGAGAATGATGCACTACATTTTCAACCCCTACACCAACGAATTTGTGCTTGTGTATCTGGATGACATCTTGGTATTCTCCAAGAATGAAGAGGATCACCAAAAGCACCTCCGTCTGGTTCTCGACAGACTCCGTGAACATAAGTTCTACGCCAAGTTCTCCAAGTGCGAATTCTGGCTCGATAAGGTCTTGTATCTGGGCCATATCATCTCTGCCGATGGTATTGCTGTCAACCCCGAGAAAGTTGAAGCCATTGTCAACTGGGAACCTCCTCAGAACGTCAAGCAACTCCGAAGCTTCCTTGGTCTTGCTAGCTATTGCAGAAGGTTTGTTGAGAACTTCTCCAAGATTGCCAAGCCTCTCTCCAACTTGCTGCAGAAGAATGTCAAGTACAACTGGTCTCCGGATTGTGATGTGGCATTCAAAACTCTCAAAGAAAAGCTCATCTCTGTTCCAGTTCTTACTCCTCCAGATGAGTCCAAGCCCTACGAAGTATTCTGTGATGCTTCTCTTCAAGGACTTGGTGGTGTGCTAATGCAGGACAAGAAAATTGTGGCATACACTTCTCATCAATTGAAGCCAAGTGAGAAGAACTACCCCACACATGATCTCGAGCTAGCAGTTGTGGTACACGCCTTGATCACGTGGAGACACCTTCTGTTGGGCAGAAAAGTCGACATCTTCACCGATCACAAGAGCTTGAAGTACATCTTCACATAGCCGAACCTGAACCTTCGCCAGACTCATTGGGTTGAGATGATCCAAGAGTATGATCCAAGCATCGAATACACACCTGGCAAGGCCAATGTCATTGCAGATGCCTTGAGCAGAAAGGCATATTGCAACAGTCTCCTTATCAAGCCGTTTCAGCCTGAGCTTTGTGAAGCATTCAGGAAGCTCAACCTCCAAGTTGTTCCGCAAGGCTTTCTTGCAAATCTTCAAGTTGCTCCTACCTTGGAAGATCAGATCCGTGAGGCCCAACTCAGTGATGCTATGGTACAGAAAGTGAAACATGGTATTGCAAAGGGTACTCCCAAGTACAAGTGCTATCACGTTGATGAGAGAGATACCTTGTTCTTTGAGGACAGACTTGTGGTTCCCAAGGGTGATCTCAGGAAGCTCATAATGAACGAAGCACATGACTCCCTCCTTTCGATTCATCCTGGAAGTTCTAAGATGTACCAAGACCTCAAGCAATCTTACTGGTGGACACGCATGAAAAGGGAGATTGCCCAATTCGTGAATGAATGTGATGTCTGCAGAAGAGTGAAGGCAGAGCATCAACGTCCAGCCGGTCTTCTCCAACCTCTTCCTATTCCCGAGTGGAAATTCGACCACGTTGAAATGGATTTCGTCACTGGCTTTCCCAAGTCCAAGAAGGGGAATGATTCTATCTTTGTTGTCATCGACAAGCTTACCAAAGTAGCTCACTTCCTTCCAGTCAAAGAATCCATCAATGCAGCTCAGCTGGCAGAGTTGTACACTTCCAGAATTGTGTCCTTACATGGCATTCCGCAAGTTATCTCCTCAGACCATGGAAGTTTGTTCACATCCAAGTTCTGGGACTCCTTTGAGTCTGCCATGGGCACTAAGATCCGTTTCAGCACTGCGTTTCACCCTCAGACTAGTGGTCAAGTCGAAAGAGTGAACCAGATCCTAGAAGACATGCTCAGAGCTTGTGTCATCTCTTTTGGCATGAAGTGGGAAGATTGTCTTCCGTTTGCCGAGTTCTCTTACAACAACAGTTTCCAAGCAAGTGCCGGCAAAGCTTCGTTTGAAATCCTCTATGGCAGAAAGTGTCGTACTCCTCTCAACTGATCCGAGACTGGTGAACGTCAACTTCTTGGCAATGACTTGATCTCAGAAGCCGAAGAAATGTGCAAAGTCATACGTGAGAATCTCAAGGCCGCTCAGTCGCGTCAGAAGAGCTACTATGACGGAAAGCATCGTGATTTGGCTTTCAACATTGGTGGTCATGTCTATCTCCGTGTTTCTCCTATGAAAGGCACCCAAAGATTTGGTATCAAAGGCAAGCTTGCTCCTAGATACATGGGCCCTTTCAAGATCCTTGGTAAAAGAGGCGATCTAGCCTATCAACTTGAGCTCCCTTCCAACTTCGCTAATGTTCATGATGTGTTTCACGTGTCTCAACTCCGCAAATGCTTCAAGGCTCCTGAACGCACTATTTCGTTTGAGGAGATTGATCTTCAACAAGACTTGTCTTACCGAGAGCACCCTGTTGCTATTCTCGAAGAAACCGAGCGCAAGACCCGCAACAAGTCAATCAAGTTCTTGAAAGTTAAGTGGTCACACCATACCGACCGAGAAGCTACGTGGGAACGAGAAGATCACCTTTGTTCCGAGTATCCTTCCTTCTTCCAGTCCTAGATCTCGGGACGAGATCTTTTCGTAGTAGAGGAGAGTTTGTAATGCCCCAGATGTAACACTTTCCCTATATGGCAATATATAAATTTTGGCTTCATCTGTTCCGTTCCGGGTTCTTCGTCTTTTCGGGTTCTTTGTTTTGTTGTGTGCATGTGTGCATTTCTTCCATGTCATGTTGTCATGTGCATTGCATTGCATTTGTGTTGTCACTTGCATCCGGTCCCACTCGTCTCTTCCCGTTGTCCGTTTCGAGTTCCGACGCTCTCACACGTGCCCGTGGCATCCCCGAGCCCTTCTTTCGTGTTTGGCCATGTAACGTTTCCGGAATGGCGTGAGACTTGTCGTGCGATGCTGTTTTGGTACGTGTAGGCCGCCTGTCAAGTTTCGTCACGTTTGGAGTTCGTTTGGTACTCCAACGGTTAACCTAGTGGGCTAAAAGAACCTCCTCTTTGAGGCCCAAGACCCCCTCCACAACAGCCCACCAACCCAGCACAACCCTCCCCATCATCTCGTCCGTCGAATTGTGATCGCGTGGCCGAAAACCGCTCCCCATTTGGAGTCTCCTAGCTCCTTGTGCCTATAAAAACGCCCCCCTTGCCATTTTCGTTCAAAACCCTAGCCTCCTCCTAGCTCCAGCCCCGACTCGGAATCCGCGCCGGGCGGACGTGTCCGACCCGGGCCGGACAGTTTTTCCTCCGCCGCCGCTCCCACCGTGCGGGCCCGCCGGGCCCGAGGCCGGCCCCCGCGGCCCGCATCGCCTCCCCGCCGCCAGTGCCCGTTGCCTCCGCGCCCGGCGCCCCGGCCGCCGCCCGAGCTCCATC
>LR738709.1:574726719-574753213 GCA_902687465.1 Secale cereale
CCGCCGCCCGGCCAGATCTGCCGCCTCCCCGGCCGGTCTCGCCTCCCCGCCGGTAGCCGCGCCCTCGCTGGCGGGATCCGCCGCCGTCGCCGCCTTCGTGCTCGTCGGGCACGAGCTGCTCCCCGAGCCATCCTCCGCTGGGCTGTTCCTCCACCTCGGGCCGGCCCAATCTCCCGACCCGCCGGCCTCCACCCCACCTCGGGCCACGGCCCGTAAGGTGAGGCCCAGTCCCCCCTCCGACCCTGGTGTTTTTTTCCACCGGCGTTTTTTTCCTTTTTCCCGAATAATTGTTTATATATAGTTTAGTCCATGGCATGTGTTATTTTGTTGCATTTTTGAACATCTGTAACTATTTGTGTGATTATCCAAATTGTGCAAATGATATGTCAAGATGATCGTGGTGATGTGTACTATGTTTTGTTCCATTGTGTCATGCTTGTTTGAGTCCATCTAGATGTCTTAATCTTCGTCACAAGAGTGCTACTTGATATAAACTGCTGCTACTAGTTATTTTCATGCCATGTTTGAGACGTGATAACTTGGTGCATGTTTATCCAAATGAAGAAAATGATATGTCAAAATGTTCATCATGAGATGCTCTACATGTTGGTTGCTATAGCATGCATGTTAGAGTTCATATTGCCATGTTTATCTCTGTTGCAAAAGTGCATGTGGCTGCTAGATTTAGTAACTTGTTACGAGATGCCTAGTTGAGGAGCTCATTGCTATTGTTGTGTTTGTCCCCATGTCACATGCTCATATGTTTTGGATTCCCCATCATGTGTTCTTTGCTATGGTGCAAACCACTTGCCATGATATGCTTTGAGGTGACTTAAACATACTTGCAAACATGCCATGATAATGTTACTGTTTTAACACTTAGTGAAATTTCACTAAGTCTGGAATCTGTAATATCCTGATGCTATGTTTGCTTGTTGTCCTAGGCAAATCCATGTTAGTTTTGGGGTGGCCTTTGATCATTCCTTGTTGTATATGTTGTTGTCTATCCATCCATGCCTTCACAAGCTCATTTGGGTTGCTGTAGCATATTTAATTCTTGCTCCCAAGTTGCTATAAAATATTACTGTCAGGTTTTTATTGTCATGTTCAAAATGTTGTAGCTTGTTGCTATTGATCCATGCCTCCTATGGAGATGCTCCAATGGAGTTGTTTGCTGTAGGATATGTTTACTTCATGTCCATGCTTCTTGTCACCATGTTTGAGTGCTGTAGAGTATATATTTCTTGCTCCCAAGTTGCTATGTGGCTGTTAATTTCAGCTTTGCTTTGTTTCTTGTTTCGGGTGTATCTTTTAGTCCGTTGCTCCGTTTTGAGCGTGACCTACATGAAACTTGTGTGTTTTTGCATGTAGATTCATAATATCTTCTTGTTAACATGTTTGGAGTATGTTTGTTTGATGTTTGGGTGCATCTTGCACCGTTACCATGCTTATCTTGTTTTGATCATATCTTCTAGACCGTAGCTCCGTTTTAAACAAACTTTATATGAAACTTGACTAGATTTTCATGTAGATCATCATGGTGAATGTTAAATTGCTGTTTACCAACTTTAACTTAAGGTTTGTTCAGATCTGGACTAATTTCAAACTATGCATATGAGGACTTACCAGATTTGTCTTAAGTAGTTTCCGGCCTCATTTAAACCTGTTGTTTCTTGTGTTGTTTCTCTGTGCTTCCTACCTTGCCTTGTTTTTCATCCTAAATAGACTTGTCTTGCATCCTACTTGCTTGAGTATATTGTCTTGTTCTTGTGCTGTTTCCCTGTGCTTCCTATGTTGTCATGCTGTGCATCCTAAGTGCATATGCAGTGATTCCTAAGTGCATCATACATGCATCCTGTAGTTTGCGCATTGCTCCTTGTTTTATTTCGTGGCTCGTGTGTTCTTGTGTTGAGTAGAGCCGGAAGCCGAGACCGAGTACGAGAACGAGGTTACTACCGAGGTTGAGAATGAGGAGCCGTCTTACGATCCCATCGACGACTCGACAGGCAAGATGACCTGACCCAGATATCATTACTATCTTTGCCTATTGCTAGAAGTCTCGCTCTTTAGCGTATTGCCTCGATGCCCATGTTTGTTTGTCAGCCTCCTATTGTAACCATGAATCTGTTTAACCACCCAACCTATGCAAACCTTTGAGTGGCTACATAGGCTTCGCTCAGCCCCTCTTATAGCATTGCTAGTTGCAGGAGAAGATTTGAAGATTCTTGCTTCATGTTAAAGCTTGTTGGGATATCATACTATATAAACTATTTAATGAAATCATCTATATATTGTTAATGGGTGGAAGGCTAAGCCTCTTGCTTGGTGATTTGTTCCACTCATGCCGCCCTAGGAACCGTATAAACCGGTGTTATGTTCCTTGATTATGCGTTCCTCACACTGTTGGGGTTATGGGACCCCCTCGATAAACCGCTTAGTGCTAAGTCTTTTCCAGCAAGTCCTGACATTGGTACTCCATTTGCCTAATAACTAAAACTTGCATAGGGACTAGCTATCCCTTTTTTTATTAATCAACCCCCGGGCCAGTGCTCCACATGAGTGTTGGTCCAAACTAGAGCACTGTGCGGGTCCGCCCCTTGGCAACTTGGGGTATCTGGTACCTGTACGCTTCGCTCATCCGGTCGTGGCCTGAGACTAGATACGCGCGGCTACTGTCAGGGTGTCGGCACGCCGGGAGGATTTGCTGGATTAGTCTTACCTTAGTCGGAGTATCTTAAGCACGGGATTCCGAGAATACTCGGGTCTTCCCACCTTGGAGTTGCGACTCCGCGGATCGTGGGCTTGTAATGGGCCAAGTTGGAACACCCCTGCAGGGTTTTAAACTTTCGAAAGCCATGCCCGCGGTTCTGTGGCAGATGGGAATTTGTTAATATCCGGTTGTAGAAAACTTGACACCATGTTCAGAACACACTACCAGCGTGAGTACCGTGACGGTCATTTTCCGAAAGGGGTTCGGGAAGTGAACACGGTGAGGTTATGATTGACGTGCTTTGATAGGATCACTTCGTGATCACTTTGTCGCTCGTGGCACTTCTCTTCTCGCTCTTATTACGTAAGCTAGTGCGAGTGCTGCTGCAGCCTTTTATTCTTTCTTCAGCCTTGTTCCACACCCAAGGCTTAGATAGTTTTGCTACCCGGGAACGGGATTGCTTAGTCCTCTCTAGCTCACAGATTCTACACCACACCAGATGCAGGTACCATGGTGAGCTACTCAGGTGACGGCACAGAGCTATACTGGGAGTACGATGAGGAACGTAGCCGTTACTATGTGCACTATCCCGATGATCAGCAGTGGTTTCTACTAGGGGCGATCCGAACCTGTGGCTTTATGTATTTTGGTATCTTTCATTTGGATCTTCCCCCGTAGTCGGGTTGTGATGATTATTTGGATGATGTTTGTCTATGTAATGAATTGTGTGACGTGGCGAGTGTAAGCCAACTATCTCTTTTGCTTTTCATCCCTATTTTTACATGAGATGTGCAAAGATACCGAACTTGAGATCATTCCAGAATGGGCTTATACCTTTAAGTCGTGTCTCGACACGTAGGAGGTATAATCCCATCCTGGACATTACATGCCCACTTGCCCCCACGCCACTACCTAGCTTACATACTAAGCTACAATGCCCACTCCACATTATATATAGCCATCCATCCATCCACAAGGGGACTCACGTATGAGCACACCAATCCATTCGGCCACAAGCCATGGGCATAGCCGGCCACTAGTGCATGCCACATACATGCATATACGAGATCAGGTGCCCATGGCACTGATCTCAGATACAGCTACAGGAGCACTTTGTACTGTGAGATGTACACTCCACATATATATCCAGACATGCAGGAGTAGGGGTATTATCTCTCCGGAGAGCCCCGAACCTAGGTAAACCCCCGCGTGCTATTCGCATACCCGTCCCTGGATATTCCAGCAGCGGTCTTGCCCTCACACGAAGCCACCCCGTGGCATCTATCGTCTTGCAACCACACGATGAGAATACCACAACAGTTGGCGCCCACCGTGGGGCAGTACTATGATAACGCGCTACTATTGGTTTCGCAGTGCGGGCGGGACCATTTTCGTCTTCACCGCCGCGGCGTCGCGCCGTCTCTCCAGTAAAGGTCGAGGGCTCGACATCGACTCGCCCGCGGAGCCACCGAGTGGGACGGCGCGTCCTCGCCGTCGGCCTCCCCATCTTCTTCACCACCACAACGCCGGCCGTTCATCCGCGCGCGCGCCGCCCGCGGTACATCGCTTCGGTCGGCCGCATCCATCTGCGCGCCGCTCGTGTCCGCTCCCCTCCATGTTGCGTTCAGCCCCGGCCGAAACCCGTGGTCATTCCTCTAAACACCTCCAAAATGCAGCCACACACTATACATGATTCAGTCAGATGCAAGTCGGGAACTTGAACAAACACTTCCGAAATCCATGGCATTGTTGCCTCACTGTAGCTGATGTATCTGCCATAGCGCCATGCCTCTCCACTAATCATCCCAGCCCGTGCACCCGCGCACGTCCCCATCGCCCGGCCACCTCTGTTTGCGCCTGCCGGTTCGACCTCCGGCGCCATCCAGCCCCTGCCCCCGCCTGGTCGCCTGCGTCGCGCGTGCCGCGCCTCCCGCGCTCGGCCGCGTCACCGTCGCCCTGCTAGGGCCGCTTGCCGGCTCGCGACCCGCGCTTGCCGCCTGCATCCCGGCCGCCTGCCAGCTCACCTGCACCGGCCGCTTCCCGCGTCCCCGGGGCACCTCTACGACTGCGTACAGGCTCCGCCGCGTGTCTGCGCGCCCGCGCGGCCGGCCGGCCGGCTCCTCCTCCCGTGTTTCCGCGACCGCTGCTCCTCCTATTAGCCCCGTCCCGGGTCGGCTGCCCGCTCGCGCGCCCGCACATTGCCTCGCCTCGCTCCAACCTCCGCGCCTCTCCACTGGCGCAGTCGCGCGCTGCTGCGCTCCACCTCCAGCGCCCGCTAGCACCGAGCCGGCTGCGGCTCCGGCCCCCACCGCCTGCGCTGCTCATGCACCCAGCCCGTCGCCCTGCCTCCAGTCGCACCCGACGCCCCAGTTGGCCCCCGCTGTCCGGGTTCCCACCCGGCTGCAAAGAAAGAAGAAAAGTCAAGGGCCGACTGAAGAAAAAAGGTAATCATGCATCCGACTGCTCGCGTGGAGTTGGACAGACTGAAAAAGAAAGAGAAAAGAGAAAGGTCGGCTGGTTCAGCGCAGTGCGGCGGCTGAAGCAAAGAAAAAGAAAAAAAGAAGTAGGTCAGCTGCCCAAGTCCGGGTGGAAAGGAAGAGTCGGCTGAATGAAAAGAAGTGGAACCGTCTACTTCTGCTGAAAAAAAGAGGGAGATAAATGCGAGCTGGTTGCTCATTTCCAAACGGCCGACTGCCCAGCCGAATGAAAAAGAAATGTGTGTCCGGCTGCCCACAGTCAGACAAAGAGAAGAAGAAAAAAGCATGAACATCAACAAAGAAGACAAAGTAGTCACCGGGAGATCCGGCCAGACTACTCAGCAGTTGGCCCGAATCTCGGGGGCTACACCCAGCGGGTGCGCTAACGCGCCCCCACGAGGAAGAAGACAAAGTAGTAGCCGGGAGATTCAGCCCGACTGCTCAGCAGTCAGCCCAAATCTCGGGGGCTACACCCAGCGGGTGCGCTGACGCACCCCCGCGAGGAAGAAGACAAAGTAGTTGCTGGGAGATCCGGTCCGACTACTCAGCAGTCAGCCTGAATCTTGGGGGCTACACCCAGTGCGTGCGCTGGCGCGCCCCGAAGAAAGATTGCAAGAAACAAAAACAAGAGACAAAGAAGAGTTTTGTCCGGCTGCCAGCAGCCGACAATAGAGAAAAAGAAGCAAAAGGGTGATGCAAGATGCCTCGACGCCTGGCCGGTCGAGCCTGACCGGCCGGGACCCCCTTCGAGTACCTGGACGCTCGAAGGCTACACCCAGCGGGTGCGCCGGCGCGCTCCGCCAGCGTCGTGCCGCGCCGGCTGTCTTCGGCAAACTCCACCTTGGCTACATGAAAACCAATGTGAGCTCCTCACCTGCATATTTTTGCACCACGCAAGCACGGATAACACCGAGCGATGCTGAGGGGGCTATCTCCGTATTTCATTACAGTTCCTCCACTGTTCGCCCCGGTGCCAGCCAGAGTTGGCCCGGGGGCTGGCCGCTTGGCCTAAGACGTTTGGTCCCGCAGACGGCTTAGTAGCGTGTGTAGTACCAAAGGCCTACCTCTTAGCCACAGACCACAGAGCGGCTGTCTGTCTAGCAAGAGCAAACGCTGGAGGCCACCCACGCGAAAAAACGTCCGGCAAGAAAAACGGTTCGGGCGACCCGGCCTTTTTCTTTACGAGTATCTGTTCGGTCGAATCTGCTCCGAGAGTCTAAGTACTGTACACTCCACTTCGCAGCCCACTCTCAGCCACAGACCGCAGAGCGGCTGTCCAGCACGCGAGAGCACAAGCCAAAGAGCAGAGGGAACACGGAAAGTATTGAAGGGGGCTCGGACGAAACCGAGTCGGCACCCTCAGCATAAAACTTGCAATGCTAAAAGCAATCATTTGATATATCTGGGTGGACTAACTTTGTCTTTTGCATGATCATTTCCGTGGGGAACTGATACGTCCATTTTGCATCATGCTTATATGTTGATATTTATTGCACTATGGGCTATTATTACACATTATGTCACAATACCTATGCCTTCTATCTCTTATTTTACAAGGTTTAAATGAAGAGGGAGAATGCCGGCAGCTGGAATTCTGGGCTGGAAAAGAAGCAAACTCTGGAAACCTATTCTGCACAACTCAAAAAGCCCCGAAACTCGATAGGACACCGTTTCAAAAAATATACAAAATATCTGGTGAAAGAACATCACCAGGGGGCCACCACCTGTCCACGAGGGTGGGGGCGCCCCCCCCCCTCTCTGGGCGCGCCCCCTGCCTCGTGGGCACCCCGATGCCATCTTCTCCTATATGAGGTGTTTTGACCTGGAAAAAATCATAAGGAGGATTTCGGGACCAGACGCCGCCGTCTCGAGGAGGAACCTTGGGAAAAACCAATCTAGGGCTCCGGCAGAGCTGTTCTGCCGGGGATTCTTCCCTCCAGGAGGGGGAAATCGTCACTGCCGTCATCACCAACAAATCTCCCATCTTGGGAGGGCTATCTTCATCAACATCTTCACCAGCACCATCTCCTCTCAAACCCTAGTTCATCTCTTGTATCCAATCTTTGTACCCAAACCTCAGATTGGTACCTGTGGGTTGCTAGTAGTGTTGATTACTCCTTGTAGTTGATGCTAGTTGGTTTATTTGGTGGAAGATCATATGTTCAGATCTATTATGCATATTAATACTCTTCTGATCATGAACAATATTATGTCTTGTGAGTAGTTATTTTGGTCCTCGGTACATGGGAGAAGTCTTGCTATAAGTAGTCATGTGAAATTGGTATTCGTTCGATATTTTGACCAGATGTATGTTGTCTCTACTCTAGTGATGTCATGTGAACGTTGACTACATGGCACTTCACCATTATTTGGGCCTAGAGGAAGGCATTGGGAAGTAATAAGTAGATGATGGGTTGCTAGAGTGACAAAAGCTTAAACCCTAGTTTATGCGTTGCTTCCTAAGGGGCTGATTTGTATCCACTTGTTTCATGTTATGGTTAGGTTCACCTTAATACTTCTTTTGTAGTTGCGGATGCTTGCATTAGAGGTTAATCATAAGTGGGAGGCTTGTACAAATAAGGACAGCACCCAAGCACCGGTCCACCCACATACCAAATTATCAAAGTACAGAACGTGAATCAGATGATCGTGATGAAAACTAGCTTGACGATAATTCCCATGTGTCCTTGGGAACGTTTTCCTTCATATAAGAGTTTTTCTAGGCTTGTCCTTTGTTACAAAAAGTATTGGGCTATCTTGTTGCACCTTATTTACCTTTATCTTTTGTTACTTGCTACCAATTACCTTATCACAAAACTATCTGTTACCTATAATTTCAGTGCTTGCAGAAAATACCTTACTGAAAACTGCCTATCATTTCCTTCTGCTCCTCGTTGGGTTCGACACTCTTACTTATCAAAAGGACTACGATAGATCCCCTACACTTTTGGGTCATCAAGACTCTTTTCTGGCGCCGTTGCCGGGGAGTGAAGCACCTTTGGTAAGTGGAATTTGGTAAGGAAAAATTTATATAGTGTGCTGACATTTATTGCCACTTGTTACTATGGCTCATAATCCTTTGAGGGGCTTGTTCGGGGTATCTTCACCCTGACCAGAAGAGCAAATAGTTGCTCCTCAAACTACTACACCTACTGTAAATGTTTTCTTTGAAATTCCTTTGGGTATGATAGAGAAACTGCTAGATAATCCCTTTACAGGAGATGGAACAGTGCATCCTGATTTACACCTAATCTACGTGGATGAAGTTTGTGGATTATTTAAGCTTGCAGGTATGCCTGAGGATGTTATCAAGAAGAAGGTCTTCCCTTTATCTTTGAAGGGAGATGCATTGACATGGTTTAGGCTATGTGATGATATTGGATCATGGAACTATAATCGTCTGAAGTTAGAATTTTATCAGAAGTTCTACCCTATGCACCAGGTTCATCGTGATCGTAATTATATCTATAATTTTTGGCCTCGCGAAGGAGAAAGCATCGCTCAAGCTTGGGGGAGGCTTGAGTCAATGTTATATTCACGCCCCAATCATGAGCTCTCAAGAGAAATGATCATTGAAAAAATTTATGCTCGGCTTTCTCTCAATAATCCCTCCATGCTCGATACTTCTTGTTCTGGCTCTTTTATGATGAAGACTATTGAATTCAAATGCGATTTATTGCAAAGAATTAAACGCAAATCTGAAGATTGGGATCTCGACGAAGTTAAGGAGTCAGGTATGACCCCTAAATTTGATTGTGTTAAAGCTTTTATGGATACCGATGTTTTCCGTGAGTTTAGCACTAAATATGGACTTGACTCTGAGGTAGTAGCTTCTTTCTGTGAATCATTTGCTACTCATGTTGATCTTCCCAAGGAGAAGTGGTTTAAATACCATCCTCCCATTGAAGTAAAAGTAGTTGAACCTGTTAAAGTTGAAGAAAAGACTATCACTTATAATGTTGATCCTATTGTTCCTACTGCTTATATTGATAAACCACCTTTCCCTGTTAGAATAAAGGATCATGCTAAAGCTTCAACTGTGGTTCGTAAGAGTAGTACTAGAACACCTACAGCCTCTGAGCAAATTAAAGTTGAACCTAATGTTGCTATGGTTAAAGATCTCTTGGTTGAAGATTTAGATGGACATGTTATTTACCTCCAAGAGGAAGTTGCTAGAATAGCCAAACCCGATGCTAGGAGTAAACATAGACCTGTTATAGGCTTGCCTGTTATCTCTATTAAAATAGGATTTCATTGCTATCATGGTTCATGTGACGTAGGTGCTAGAGCGAGTGTGATACCTATATCCTTATATGATGAAATTATGCACGATATTGCACCCGTTGAGCTAGAAGATATAGATGTTACTATTAAACTTGCTAATAGAGACACTATCTCACCAATTGGGATTGTTAGAGATGTTGAAGTCTTGTGTGGGAAAGTTAAATACCCTGCTGATTTTCTTGTTCTTGGCTCCCCAAAAGATGATTTTTGTCCCATTATATTTGGTAGACCCTTCTTGAATATTGTTAATGCTAAGATAGACTGCGTGAAAGATATTGTTACTATTGGTTTAGGGGATATGTCTCATGATTTTAACTTTTCTAAATTCCGTAGACAACCCCTTGATAAAGAATTACCTAGTAAGGATGAAATTATTGGTCTTGCTTCTATTGTCGTGCCTCCTAATGATCCTTTAGAATAATATTTGCTACATCATGAAAATGATATGCATATGAATGAGAGAAGAGAAATAGATGAAATATTCTTTAATCAGGGACCTGTAGTAAAAAACAACTTGCATGTTGAAATCCTAGGGGATCCTCCTCCACCCACGGGTGATCCCGTGTTTCAACTTAAACCTTTACCTGATAATCTTAAGTATGTTTATCTTGTTGAAAAAAAGATATATCCTGTTATTATTAGTGCTAACCTTTCAGAGCAGGAAGAAGATAAGTTATTGAAAACTCTGAAGAAGCACCGTGCTGCTATTGGATATACTTTGGATGATCTTAAGGGCATCAGTCCCACTTTATGCCAACACAAGATAAGATTGCAAGAAAACGCTAAACCGGTTATTGATCATCAACAACGGTTAAGTCCTAAGATGAAAGAAGTAGTAAGGATGGAAATATTAAAGCTTCTAGAGGCAGGTATTATCTATCCAGTTGCTGATAGCCAATGGGTAAGTCCTGTCCATTGTGTCCCTAAGAAGGGAGGTATGACTGTTGTTCCTAATGATAAAGATGAATTGACCCCGCAAAGAATTGCTACAGGTTATAGGATGGTAATTGATTCTCACAAATTAAATAAAGCTACTAAGAAAGATCATTACCCCTTGCCTTTTATTGATCAAATGCTAGAAAGGTTATCCAAACATACTCACTTTTGCTTCCTAGATGGTTATTCTGGTTTCTCTCAAATACCTGTGTTAAAAGGGGATCAAGAAAAGACCACGTTTACTTGTCCTTTCGGTACCTTTGCTTATAGATGTATGCCTTTTCGTTTATGCAATGCACCTGCTACCTTTCAAAGATGCATGATGGCAATATTCTCTGATTTTTGTGAAAAGATTGTTGAGGTTTTCATGGATGATTTTTCCGTTTACGGAACTTCTTTTGATGATTGCTTAAGCAACCTTGATCGAGTTTTGCAGAGATGTGAAGACACTAATCTTGTCTTGAATTGGGAGAAGTGCCACTTTATGGTTAATGAAGGCATTGTCTTGGGACATAAAATTTCTTAAAGAGGTATTGAAGTTGACAAGGCTAAAGTGGATGATATTGAAAAGATGTCATGCCCTAAGGACATCAAAGGTATATGAAGTTTCCTTGGTCATGCCGGGTTTTATAGGAGGTTCATAAAGGACTTCTCCAAAATTTCCAGGCCTCTGACCAATATCTTACAAAAAGATATTCCTTTTTCTTTGATGATGATAGTCTAGAAGCATTTGAAATAATTAAGAAAGCATTGATCTCTGCACCTATTGTCCAGCCTCCTGACTGGAATCTACCCTTTGAGATTATGTGCGATGCTAGTGATTATGTGGTAGGTGCTGTTCTAGGACAAAGAGTCGAGAAGAAATTGAATGTTATCCAATATGCTAGTAAAACCCTAGACAGTGCCTAGAGAAATTATGCTACTACTGAGAAAGAATTTTTAGCAGTTGTATTTGCTTGTGATAAGTTTAGACCTTATATTTTTTATTCTAAAGTAATTATTCACACTGATCATGCTGCTATCAAATACCTTATGGAAAAGAAAGATGCTAAACCTAGACTTATTAGATGGGTTCTCTTGCTGCAAGAATTTGACTTGCATATTATCGATAGAAAGGGAACTGAGAACCCCGTTGCAGATAACTTGTCTAGGCTTGAGAATATACTTGATGACCCACAACCTATTGATGATAGCTTTCCTGATGAACAATTAGCTGTCATAAATACTTCTCGTACTATTCCATGGTATGCTGATTATGCTAATTACATTGTCGCTAAGTTTATACCTCCTAGCTTCACATACCAACAAAAGAAAAAGTTCTTCTATGATTTGAGACATTACTTTTGGGATGACCCACATCTTTATAAAAAAGGAGTAGATGGTATTATTAGACGTTTTGTACCTGAGCATGAACATGAACAGATCCTACGCAAGTGCCACTCCGAAGTTCTATGGAGGACACCATGCTGGAGATAGAACTGCACATAAGGTATTGCAATCAGGGTTTTATTGGCCTACTCTCTTCAAAGGATGCCCGTAAGTGTGTCTTATCTTGTGATGAATATCAAAGAATTGGTAATATTAGTAGACATCAAGAAATTCCTATGAATTATCACTTGTTATTGAACCATTTGATGTTTGGGGCTTTGATTATATGGGACCGTTTCCTTCCTCTCATGGGTACACACATATTCTAGTTGTTGTTGATGACCTTACTAAATGGGTAGAAGCTATTCCAACTAGTAGTGCTGATCATAACACCTCTATTAAGATGCTTAAAGAAGTTATTTTTCCGAGGTTTGGAGTCCCTAGATACGTAATGACTGATGGTGGTTCACACTTTATTCATGGTGCTTTTCGTAAAATGCTTGCAAAGTATGATGTAAATCATAGAATTGCATCCCCTTATCACCCACAGACTAGTGGTCAAGTAGAACTAAGTAATAGAGAGTTGAAATTAATTTTGCAAAAGATAGTTAATAGGTCTAGAAAGAATTGGTCCAAGAAACTTGATGATGCACTATGGGCCTATAGAACTGCATACAAAAATCCTATGGGTATGTCTCCATATAAAATGGTTTATGGAAAAGCTTGTCACTTACCTCTTGAGCTAGAACATAAGGCATATTGGGCTCTTAAAGAGCTCAATTATGATTCCAAACTTGTCGGTGAGAAGAGGTTATTTGACATTAGCTCTCTTGATGAATGGAGGACCCAGGCCTATGAGAATGCCAAGCTGTTTAAAGAAAAAGTTAAAAGATGGCATGACAAAAGGATACAAAAGCGTGAGTTTAACGTAGGTGATTATGTCTTGCTATACAACTCTCGTCTAAGATTTTTTGCATGAATCCTTCTCTCCAAATGGAAAGTTCCTTACGTTATCGAGGAGGTCTATCGTTCCGGTGCCATAAAAATCAACAACTTCGAAGGCACAAATCCGAAGGTGGTGAACGGTCAAAGAATCAAACATTATATCTCAGGTAACCCTATAAATGTTGAAACCAATGTTATTGAAATCATAACCCCGGAAGAATACATAAGGACACTTTCCAGAACGATTCAGACTCCGAAAAGGAAGAGGTATGTGGTACGGTAAGTAAACCGACTCCAAAACAGTTCTAAAGGCAAATTTTCACCATATTGGAATATTTAGAAAAATAGAAAAATAAGTGGTAGTCCGGAAGAGACACGAGGCGTCCACGAGGGTGGAGGGTGTGCCCCCTTCCCCTGGGCGTGCCCCCTGCCTCGAGGGCACCTCGTGTGCCTCTCGGACTCCGATTTCTTGTATGTTACTCCTTTTGGTCGGAAAAAAATCATTATATATACTCCCGAAGATTCTAACCTTTGTATCACGCAAAAATCCTCTGTTTTCGTTTCGAGTTGTTGTTTTTGACAGATCTAGATCATCATGGCGTCTTCCAACACCCCCAAGGACAAGTTCTTCGAGAAGGTCATCAACCCCTACCTTGCGGAGGTGTTGCATCATCCTCAAACCATGGAGTTGCATGAGGGGGTGCTGCACATCCGCGATGTTGAGGGGCCAAGGAGGACCGGAAGCGTGGAGACGAGACTCGAAGCAATGGAGCAGCAAGTTTTCAATTGCCAAGGTATGGTGGAACGAGGATTCAACGCCAACCGCATGATGATCTCAGAGCTCGCCAACAACCTCAAGCTGGACTCAAGGATCTTCATGGAACCCATCTCCAATCTCCAAGAGAAAATCGAACATCTCCAAGCCCAGATCTATGACCTGCAAAACCAAAACTGTGAGTATGAATATAGATTCAAGAAGATGAGTTTGGCTGCAGATTTGAGTATCCCGAAGACTCGATCATCCTTCTACGATGGTGAGCCCATGCCTTGGAAGGTGGACAACAAGCCTACATCATCAACAACTCCATCATCACCACCTCCGAAGAAGGGGACATAATCATATGGGTATGGGCACTCCCCTTGGCAACTGCCAAGCTTGGGGGAGTGACCCCGGTATCGTATGACCATCACTCCTATCTTTACCGTGTTTCCTATTTCGATCCTTTTGGTAGTATTTTGATCTAGTAGAATAAAGTTAGCATGATCTAGTTGTGAGCTTTTGCTTTATGATCTTTACCCTTTGTAATCGAGTCCCTGAGCTATATAATAAAGATTAGTGTTGAGTCAAGGGCTTGATTTCCTCACTTTGGTCTAGAGATCATATTAAAAAATTCTAGAGATCATATTGATCTTATGGGAAGTAATGACTTCCACATATAAAGAGTATGATGAATAAAAGTTGTTGAGAGTTGACAAACATAGTTTTGGTCATCGTTGCAATTAATAGGAAGTTATAAAGAAAGAGAGGTTTCACATACAAATATACTATCTTGGACATATTTTATGATTGTGAGCGCTCATTAAAATATGACATGCTAAAGAGTTGATGTTGGACAAGCAAGACAACATAATGGTTATGTTTTCTTATATCTGAAATAAAGTATATTGTTATGGATCATCCAACATGTTGGGCTTGCCTTTCCCCCTCATGCTAGCCAAAACTCCTCGCACCAAGTAGAGATACTACTTGTGCTTCCATACATCCTTAAACCCAGTTTTGCCATGAGAGTCCACCATACCTACCTATGGATTGAGTAAGATCCTTCAAGTAAGTTGTCATGTAGCAAACTCGCTAAAATATGTATGATTTATTAGTGTGGAGGAAATAAGCTTTATACGATCTTGTGATATGGAAGTAATAAAAGTGACAGACTGCATAATAAAGGTCCTTATCACAAGTGGCAATATAAAGTGATGTTCTTTTGCGCTAAGACTTTGTGCATCCAACCATAAGAGCACATGACAACCCCTGCTTCCCTCTATGAAGGGCCTATCTTTTATCTATGCCTTATAAGAGTCCAGGTGAAAATCACCTTTCCTTTTTACATTTTATCCTTTGGCTAGCACATTGTGTTGGAAAGATCCTGACATATATACCCACTTGGATGTAAGTTTTCATGGTCTATTACTGTTGACATTACCCTTGAGGTAAAAGATTGGGAGGCAACACCATAAGCCCCTATCTTTCTCTGTGTCCGATTAAAACTCCATAACCATAAGATTGCGTGAGTGTGAGCAATTGTGAAAGACTATATGATAGTTGAGTATGTAGGCTTGCTGAAAAGCTCTTATATTGACTCTTCCCGATGTTACGATAAATTGCAATTGCTTCAATGATCGAGATCAAAGTTTGTTGGTTTTCAATGAAATTTCTGATTCATGCTTGATATTGTGAATGAATTGTTACTTTAGCATAAGAATCATATGACAAAATATACATGTTGTTGTTATGAGAATGATCATGATGCCCTCATGTCCGTATTTTATTTTTATCGACACCTATATCTCTAAACATGTGGACATATTTTTCGATATCGGCTTTCGCTTGAGGACAAGCGAGGTCTAAGCTTGGGGGAGTTGATACGTCCATTTTGCATCATGCTTATATGTTGATATTTATTGCACTATGGGTTGCTATTACACATTATGTCACAATACTTATGCCTTTTCTCTCTTATTTTACAAGGTTTACATGAAGAGGGAGAATGCCGGCAGCTGGAATTCTGGGCTGGAAAAGAAGCAAACTCTGGAAACCTATTCTACACAACTCAAAAAGCCCCGAAACTCCACAGGACACCGTTTCAGAAAATATAAAAAATATCTGGCGAAAGAAGATCACCAGGGGAGCCACCAGCTGTCCACGAGGGTGGGGGGTGAGCCCCCCCCTCTCTGGGCGCGCCCCCTGCCTTGTGGGCCCCCCGATTCCCATCTTCTCCTATATGATGTTTTTTGACCTGGAAAAAATCATAAGGAGGCTTTCGGGACCAGACGCCGCCGTCTCAAGGTGGAACCTTGGCGGAAACCAGTCTAGGGCTCCGGCAGAGCTGTTCTGCCGGGGATACTTCCCTCCGGGAGGGGGAAATCCTCACCGCCGTCATCACCAACAACTCTCCCATCTTAGGGAGGGCTATCTTCATCAACATCTTCACCAGCACCATCTCCTCTCAAACCCTAGTTCATCTCTTGTATCCAATCTTTGTACCCAAACCTTAGATTGGTACCTGTGGGTTGCTAGTAGTGTTGATTACTCCTTGTAGTTGATGCTAGTTGGTTTATTTGGTGGAAGATCATATGTTCAGATCTATTATGCATATTAATACCCCTCTGATCGTGAACAATATTATGTCTTGTGAGTAGTTACTTTTGTTCCTGAGGACATGGGAGAAGTCTTGCTATAAGTAGTCATGTGAAATTGGTACTCGTTCGATATTTTGATGAGATGTATGTTGTCTCTCCTCTAGTGGTGTCATGTGAACATCGACTACATGACACTTCACCTTTATTTGGGCCTAGAGGAAGGCATTGGGAAGTAATAAGTAGATCATGGGTTGCTAGAGTGACAGAAGCTTAAACCCTAGTTTATGCGTTGCTTCGTAAGGGGCTGATTTGGATCCACTTGTTTCATGCTATGGCTAGGTTCACCTTAATACTTATTTTGTAGTTGCGGATGCTTGCATTAGAGGTTAATCATAAGTGGGAGGCTTGTCCAATTAAGGACAGCACCCCAAGCACCGGTCCACCCACATACCAAATTATCAAAGTACCGAACGTGAATCAGATGATCGTGATGAAAACTTGCTTGACGATAATTCCCATTTGTCCTCGGGAGCGTTTACCTTCATATAAGAGTTTGTCCAGGCTTGTCCTTTGTTACGAAAAGTACTGGGCCATCTTACTGCACCTTATTTACCTTTACCTTTTGTTACTTGCTACCAGTTACCTTATCACAAAACTATATGTTACCTATAATTTCAGTGCTTGCAGAAAATACCTTACTGAAAACTGCCTATCATTTCCTTCTGCTCCTAGTTGGGTTTGACACTCTTACATATCAAAAGGACTACGATAGATCCCCTACACTTGTGGGTTATCAGGAACCCCCCCTCCTCGCTTGGAGGCTCGAAGGATACACCAGCGGGTGTGCTTGCGCCCCCGCCGGAAGCAAGCCGTGCTAGCTGCGGTCCGCATCCGGCCGTCATCGACATCTTCTACATCAACACCTGCCAAAAAACCTCTGCCCAACTTTTCCAAGTTTCCCAGAGGCTCGGGGGCTACTGTCGGGGTAATTGACCACGGGTAACCCGAAGACGGCAAGACAATATTTCAAGACATCGGGGCTAGCAAAGCCCCTCAGTCCGCTGCTCGGGCCGCCCAAGCGGCCCCCTGTCCAACTGCCCGGGCCGACTTGCCACCCGGCCTGCTCCCTAGCCGGCTACCCTAGCCAGCCGAATGCCGACTGTGCCAACTAGTCGGTTGCCCGAAGTCAATGCCGACACCGACAAGATAGTTGTACCCGGCACTGTTGATGAATAGTAGTAGCGACATCATCTACAGTGTATCTGTCCCTGGGCACTGTTTTATAAAGTGCACCAGGGAGAAGGAGGCATGCACGTCACATTCACACCTCTCATGGGCATGGTGCCCCATGCCCACTTGCCACCCATGCCACTACATAGCTTACATACTAAGCTACAATGCCCACTCCACACTATATATAGCCATCCATCCATCCACGAGGGGACTCACGTATGAGCACACCTATCCATTCGGCCACAAGCCATGGGCATAGCCGCACACTAGTGCATGCCACATACATGCATATATGAGATCAGGTGCCCAAGGCACTGATCTCAGATACAGCTCCAGGAGCACTTTGTACTACCAGATGTACACTCCACATATATATCCATACATGAAGGATTAGGGGTAATATCTCTCTGGAGAGCCCCGAACCTGGGTAAAACCCCGCGTGCTATTTGCATACATGTCCCTGGATATTCCAGCAGCGGTCTTGCCCTCACACAAAGCCACCCCGTGGCATCTGTCGTCTTGCAACCACCCCGTGAGAATACCACGACAGCCTTAGTGGGCTTTAGGGGAGAGAGAGGAGAGGCCACAAGGGCTGGCCGCGCGCCCGCCATGGGCCTAGTCCGAATTGGACTAGGGGGGCGGCGCCCCCTCTTTCCTTCTCCTCTCCCTCTCCTTCCTTCCCCCTCTCTTCCTTTTGGTGGAAACCTACTAGGACTAGGAGTCCTAGTAGGAATCCCCACTTGGGGCGAGCCCTAAGGGGCCGGCCGGCCCTCCCCTCCTCCCTCCTTTATATACGTGGGGAGGGGGCACCCTAGAACACACAAGCCAATCTTTTAGCCGTGTGCGGTGCCCCCCTCCACAGTTACACACCTCGGTCATATCGTAGTGCTTAGGCGAAGCCCTGCGTTGGTAACTTCATCATCACCGTCACCACGCCGTCATGCTGACGAAACTCTCCCTCGTCCTCAACTGGATCAAGAGCTCGAGGGATGTCATCGTGCTGAACGTGTGCTGAACACGGAGGTGCCGTACATTCGGTACTTGGATTGGTTGGATCGTGAAGACGTTCGACTACATCAACCGCGTTACTAAACGCTTCCGCTTTTGGTCTATGAGGGTACATGGACACACTCTCCCCGCTCGTTGCTATGCTTCTACTAGATAGATCTTGCGTGATCGTAGGAATTTTTTGAAATACTACACTCCCCAACAGTGGCATCATGAGCCAGGTCTATGCGTAGATGATATGCACGAGTAGAACACAATGAGTTGCGGGCGATAATAGTCATACTGCTTACCACCAATGTCATACTTTGATTCGACGGTATTGTTGGATGATGTGGCCCGGACCGACATTACATGACCGCGTTCATGAGACTGGTTCTACCGACGTTATTTGCACACAGGTGATTGGCGGATGTCAGTTTCTCCAACTTTAGTTGAATCGAGTGTGACTACGGCCGGTCCTTGTTGAATGTTAAAACAACACACTTGACAAAAAATAATTGTGGTTTTGATGCGTAGGTAAGAACGGTTCTTACTAGAAGCCCGTAGCAGCCACGTAAAACTTGCAACAACAAAGTAGAGGACGTCTAACATGGTTTTGCAGGCCATGTTATGATGTGATATGGTCAAGACGTGATGAGTTATACGTTGTGGTATGAGATGATCATGTTTTGTAAATTATCGGCAACCGGTAGGAGCCTTATGGTTGTCTCTTTATTGTATGAATTGTGATTGCTATATAATTGCTTTACTTTATCACTATGAGTTAGCGATAGTAGTAGAAGCAATAGTTGGCGAGACGACCACGACGCTACGATGAAGATCATGGTGTCAAGCCGGTGACGATGGAGATCATGACGATGCTTTGGAGATGGAGATCAAAAGCACAAGATGATGATGGTCATATCATGTCACATATTTTGATTGCATGTGACGTTTATCTTATTATGCTTCTTATTTTGCTTAGTACGGTGGTAGCTTTATAAGATGATCCCTTAAAAAAATTCAAGGTACAAGTGTTCTCGCTGAGTATGCACCGTTGCTAGAGTTTGTCGTGCCGAGACACCACGTGATGATCGGGTGTGATAAGCTTTACGTTCACATATTGTAACGCCCCGGACACACCCGCCGGTGGTCGTTACTCCTGGTGGGATCTAGATTGGCCCCACATATCAATACTTGTCTTTTCTGTGCACTTTGTCCTCACTCATGCGCACCCGGGAGCAACTTCCCGGTCGGTCACCCATCCTGAAACTACTCCAAGCTGAGCACGCTTAACTTCGGAGTTCTGTCTGAATGGGCTCCGGAAAAGAAGGAATTCCTTATTGATATGAGTAGTCTATCATCCCTAATAAGCCAGGCCATCACATACACCCCCACTCAGAGGAACCGACATCCTCGTCGGGCCACAAGACCGTTCCCTCTTGGCATAAACGTCTGTGCATCCAGTCCGATACATGTGCCATGTCGTGGGCCACGACGGGTCACAAACGTCATGAACGACATGACTGAGCACCTGTCCGCAAACATCCGTGTAACCACGAGGGTCGGCTCTGATACCAACTTGTAACGCCCCGTACACACCGCCGCTGGTCGTTACTCCTAGCGGGAACTAGACTGGCCCCACATATCAATACTAGTCTTTTCTACGCACTTTGTCCTCACTCATGCGCACCCGGGAGCAACTTCGTGGTCGGTCACCCATCCTGAAACTACTCCAAGCTGAGCATGCTTAACTTTGGAGTTCTGCCCGAATGGGCTCCCGGAAAAGAAGGAATTCCTTATTGATATGAGTAGTCTATCATCCCTAATAAGCCAGGCCATCACACATACAAGGAGTGTAAGACAGTTTTGCACGTGCAGAATACTCGGGTTAAACTTGACGAGCCTAGCATGCACAGACATGGCCTCAGAACACTGGAGACCGAAAGGCCGAGCGTGAATCATATAGTAGATATGATCAACATAAGATGTTCACCATTGAAAACTACTCCATCTCACATGATGATCGGACATGGTTTAGTTGATTTGGATCACGTGATCATTTAGATGACTTGAGGGATGTCTATCTAAGTGGGAGTTCTTAAGTAATATGATTAATTGAACTTTAATTTATCAAGAACTTAGTCCTGATAGTATTTGCAAATTATGTTGTAGATCAATAGCTTGCATTGTAGCTCCCCTATGTTTTTGATATGTTCCTAGAGAAAACTAAAGTTGAAAGATGTTAGTATCAATGATGCGGACTGGGTCCGTGATCTGAGGGTTATCCTCATTGCTGCAGAGAAGAATTATGTCCTTGATGCACCACTAGGTGATAGACCTATTGCAGGAGCGGATGCAGACGTTATGAACACTTGACAAGCTCGGTATGATGACTACTTGATAGTTTAGTGCACCATGCTTTACGGCTTAGAACTGGGACTTCAAAAATGTATTCAATGCCATGGAGCATATGAGATGTTCCAAGAGCTGAAATTAGTATTTCAGACTCATGCCCATGTCGAGAGGTATGAGACCTCTGACAAATACTTTGCCTACAAGATGGAGGAGAATAGCTCAGTTAGTGAGCATGTGCTCAGAATGTCTGAGTACTATAATCACTTGAAACAAGTGGGAGTTAATCTTCCAGATAAGATAGTGATTGACAGATTTCTCTAGTCACTGTCACCAAGCTACTAGAACTTTGTGATGAACAATAATATGCAAGGGATGACGAAAATGATTCCCGAGATCTTTGCGATGCTGAAATTAGCGAAGCTAGAAATCAAGAAAGAACATCAAGTGTTGATGGTTAAACCAAACCACTAGTTTTAAGAAAAAAAGGCATGGGAAAGAAAGAGAACTTCAAGAAGAGTGACAAACAAGTTGCCACTCCCGAGAAGAAGCCCAAAGCTAGACCCAAGCCCGAAACTGAGTGCTTCTACTTCAAAGGAAATGGTCACTGGAAACAGAACTACCCCAAATATTTGGCGGATAAGAAGGATCGTGAAGTGAACAAAGGTATATTTGTTATACATGTTATTGATGTGTACCTCAATAGTGCTTGTAGTAGCCCTTGTGTATTTAATACCTGTTCGGTTGCTAAGATTAGTAACTCGAAACAGGAGTTGCAGAATAAACGGAGACTAGTTGAGGGAGAGGTGACGAAGTGTGTTCGAAGTAGTTCCAATATTGATATGATCATCATCGCACACTCCCTGTACTTTCGGGATTAGTGTTAAATCTAAATAAATGTTATTTGGTGTTTGCGTTGAGCATGAACAAGATTGGATCGTGTTTATTGCAATACAATTATTCATTTAAGTCCGAGAATAATTGTTATTCTGTTTACATGAATAAAACCTTCTATGGTCATACACCCAAGGTGAATGGTTTATTGAATCTCGATCATAGTAACACACATATTCATAATATTGAAGCCAAAAGATGTAGAGTTGATAATGATAGTGCAACATACTTGTGGCACTGCCGTTTAGGTTATATTGGTTTACAACGCATGAAGAAACTCCATGCTGACGGACTTTTTGAATCACTTGATTATGTATCATTTGATTCTTGCAAACCGTGCCTCATGGGCAAGATGAATGAAACTCCATTCTCCGGAATAATGGAGCGAGCCAATGACTTATTGGAAATAATACATACAGATGTATGATGTCCGATGAGTGTTGAGGCTCGCGGTGGGCATCGTTATTTTCTGACCTTCACAGATGATTTGAGCAGATATGGGTATATCTACTTAATGAAACATAAGTCTGAAACGTTTGAAAAGTTCAAAGAATTTCAGAGTGAAGTAGGGAATCATTGTAACAAGAAAATAAAGTTTCTACAATCTGATCGCGGAGGCGAATATTTGAGTTATGAGTTTGGTCTTCATTTGGAACAATGTGGAATAGTTTCACAACTCACTCCACCTGGAACACCACAACGTAATGGTGTGTCCGGACGTCGTAATCGTACTTTATTAGATATGGTGCGATCTATGTTGTCTCTTACTAATTTACCACTATCGTTTTTGGGTTATGCTTTAGAGACAGATGCATTCACGTTAAATAGGGAACCATCTAAATCCATTGAGACGACACCGTATGAACTATGGTTTGGCAAAAACCTAAGCTATCATTTCTTAAAAGTGTGGGGTTGCGATGCTTATGTGAAAAAGCTTTAGCCTCATAAGCTCGAACCCAAATCGTAGAAATGCGTCTTCATAGGATACCCAAAAGAAACTGTTGGGTACACCTTCTATCACAGATCCGAAGGCAAGACTTTTGTTGCTAAGAATGGATCATTTCTGTCAAACCCTGCATTTTGTAACCTGGTGATTGCATTAATAAAGCATGAAAATTTGGACCAACAAAAACTTTTTGCATCATTTGGCTTTTATTTGGAATTGAGTTTTTCTCTCTGTGATTTCAAGTGCTCTTTAAAAGTTAACAAAGCCTCACCTTCTATACTTCATCTCCTTACCCCAAACTTCTGCCGAATGATCATACCATGTGTATAGGATAGTATAGTATATTCTTATAAAAATATTTTGGCCAAATACTATTTTCAAAAATTAGTTTTCCAAAAACCCCTTAATTGAGATTTTCACTGCAAGTACTTGATCTAGGGTAATAAAAATCCTTAAAAAGGTATATTTGAAACCTATTAGGCCTAGGACTCCCAAAAACCACAAAAGTATAATTTTAAAAGTTATTTTACTATTTTACTTAAAGGCTTTTTCTTTAGGCCAGAAATGGTCTTTAATAGGTAAAAATTATTTAACTATTTCAAAATTATTTGCCAAAATTCAGATAGACTCTTAGGACATATATTGTCCATATATAAGAGTTTCAACACATGGTCATGTTCAAAATATTGGGCAAATCCCTTAGAAACCCTTTCTAAATATTTCAAGCTTTTGAAATATTTACAAAGGAAATATTCTCTAAAAACTCTAGGGAAATTCTATCATGTCAGATATGACATATTTGATGATCTTGCGAAGCCTCATGCCTTGGGGAGCAAGAAAACATCATCAAATCCCCTCAAAACCATTTCTGTCCATTTTGAAGTTTGAGCAACTTTACATTGCCAAACTTGTCCAAATGCTCTCAAACTTGGTACACATGCTAAAATGGTCTAATAATGCATCTAGACCAAATGGAACGAGCTTTGGAGAAGGGTAACTTCATCAGAGTACCCCAACACCAGTTCTGTTCAGATTCAAATTTGAACAACTTTACATTACCAACTTTTTACTTGTGACCCCAAACTTGGTGCACAAGCCCACAACCCCAAATGATGACACTACACCAAGTGGTGCATCAAGAAGGGATGATTTGCTTAACTTAATCTTGGAAAATCCATTTCTATTGATTTCTAGGGTTTACAAAAGTTGCATTGGCAACTTTGTCCAAATGAGCTCTAATTTGGCGAAAGGGTATAATTATATGTGCCATTCCATCATGTGGAGTCTCATGCCAAGTGAAACCCATTTACTTGCCCAAAACATCATCAAACACCTTATGTTGTTTTACCAAAACCCTTGCTTTGACCCCTTACACTATTTCCCCCTGCCTCAAGTTCTTACCACAGCACCCCCAGGACCCCTTCTACCTCCAGCAACAATGGCTGCACCGCATCTCAATGATTGAGGGGGGTAAAACCCCATTTACATCTCTGGACAGCCATTTTCACCCTTCTCTTTCAATCCTCCCTCCTTCTAGAAGCTCTCCAGAGCATCCAATGCCAATTCCAAGTTGTTTATGGTCTCACTTATCCTCTAGACACTGGTGGCCACGGCCACAGAGCATAAACAAAGCCATGCCGGCCATTTGCGCACTCTGGAGCACGCTACAGTGCGCTCTCGCACTGTAGCCGCTCCTGACCCGGCGACTCCGACCACCTCGAGCCTCCCCCTCGCGCCAGCCGAGGCGCCTCGACGTCCGCGACATGCCACGGCCCTATCACCCTCCTCCTTCTCCCTCCTATGGCCTACCTCGCACGCGCGCCGGCCGCCCGCGAGCTCCAATCTCCGGCCTCACACGCGCGAGCCTCTGGAGCCTTCCCCGCTCCTTATCTCCCCCTCTCTGGACGTGAACCACGCCCACAAGCACCCCAGACACGCCCCGATGAGCCTCTGTGGCCTTTAGCGACCACAACGAGCTCGCCGACGCACACCTCCTCGGTGGACCGCCACCCGCCTATATAAAGGCACCCCGAGCCCTCTCCTCTCCATCACTCACTTCTGGGCTCGCTCAAGCACACCCCCACACTCCCATCTCCCTCCGAGAAGCTCTCGAGCTCGAGATCGAGCTCGAGCTCCGCCGCGGCGGCTCACCGTCGTCCGCTCGGTAGGGGCCGTCCACGCTATCCCTGAGCTTCGATCTGAAACCGCCAAGCCTCACTGACCATTTCCCCTCTCTTTCCCCTCTCTGGTGCAGTCGGAAACGGCCAGAACAACCACCACCTGACGCCTCTCCGCCGAGCAACCTCGTCGCCGGCGAACCCGACCACTCCAGCGACTGCCTCCACCACCACCTGAACGGCGACTTCACGCTTAATCCATCCATGCCCTCAGCTCGCCCTGCCGTGCCCTGCATCACCACCGGTGAGCTCGCCGACCCTCTGGACAGGGGTTAGGGATGACAGGCGGGCCTCGCCTGTCAGCCTCACATCCCTCTCGCGCCCTCTCTCTCCCACTGGCCACTGGGCCCCGCCCGTCAGGTTTAAACCTGACGCGTGCGCGTCGCTCGGCTCGCCCGGGCCGCAAACCCCCTGGGCCTGTCTGCTGAGGCCGTTCTGGCCCAGTTGCACAGTAGCCTTTTTCCTTTTCTTTTCTTTAGATTTTTCAAATAAATCTACAGGATAAAATAATCATCCAAATTAATTTACTCCAACTCCTAAAATCTTGTAATATTCCAACCTATTTAATGGTATAACCTTCACACATATTCATGAACCTATTATGTACTGTTCAAATTAAAATTCAAATTTGAACCATTTAACCTCTATTCAAAAATCCATTCACCCTATTTTGTCACTCCAAACCCAAAACTAAGGATTTTTGCCTTCTTAGTTTTCCTTCTACTATTTTATAAAAATAAGTTGACATTTTTCTGAGCACTTTGATTTTTCTATTTTTATTATTGTCTTATTTTCCCGTTATTTTATTGCGACGATTAGATACCGTGTTTGACGAAGTTTCTGAAGAAGAAGAAGGAGAAGGACTTGAAGGCTTTGAAGACCAAGCCAACCAAGGCAAGCAGCCCTTTGACCATGTCTATGAAATCCCCTTTTTTCCATGCATGTCATATAGCACTTCTTGTCAATGCACCAGAATCATGTTGAGATGATGAGCACTTGTGTGGGTCACCTTGTTTCTTTCATATTGAAACTTGCATCAAGCATGACCCTACCTTCCTATGAGGGTTATGCGGGTGGGAATAGATAGGTTGCTATGGTAGTGGCTATGCAAGTGGAACGGGAATATGCCTAATGGTGGAAGCATAGTACTTTCGAAAGACTCTTTCAAAAACCTCATTGGGTGTCACTTATGCACGAGGGAGGTGATGAGTTGGGTAACCACTTGATGACGAAGTGGTGTACCGAGACAAGTGTGTGTGATGTTTTTCAAACGGATTGGTTTAAGCTGCGACCGTTATTCCAACTTTACATGCGCAACCACTCTAACCTTATATGGGAAAGGGCACTATTGATTACTTAGGCGGATACTAGCAAGGTGCCCGCATTACTAGTGATGGGGGTGACATGAGGTCACTCTCGGGACGGGGTCGTGCTTGGATAGGTGGCCATGACTATTTTCACAGGGCACCGAACACACCGTTTGTACCACGTGCCCGTGGTATGTGATATGGGAGCGAGGCTCCATGATTTTAAGATGTGAAATGTGGGGCACGGGGGTTGCTACCAATCGAGTGGGCTCCATGTTAGTGTCGTCTAGGGAAAGGGAGTGATCGGGTGCTTACCCCGGGTACTTGAGGTACCGCGGGTCATGGATGACACGGAAGTTCCCCGCATCTAGTGGGTAAAGTGTGCAACCTCCGCAGAGTATAAGACTATTTGAATAGCCATGTCCACGATCAAGGACAGTTGGGTAACCGCTCTTGGGCTACATCCAATGTTTGTGAAACCCTCTGTGTGTGTGTGTGTGTGTGTGTGTGTGTGTGTG
>LR738709.1:574754811-574815669 GCA_902687465.1 Secale cereale
GTGTGTGTGTGTGTGTGGAAGCTCCGTTTGATTTAACTCAAAAAGATTTGACAAGATGAAAGAGATCATAACTTGGCTATGTTGATATCTGTTACCTATTTTCCTATGATGCATGCTTCAGGTAGTTCATGACATTGCACTCACAATTTTGCTTTCTGCAAACATATCCTATTTAGTACTATTTCATACCTTGTCATACTTGTTCCAAAAACATGGGTTGCTTGCGAGTACATTCAAAGTACTCATTGGCTTGCCACTGGTTATTTAATTGGCCAGGCATGGAAGAGCAGGAATTTGAAGAAGAATTCTATGGAGACGAACATGCGAACTAGGACGCTTTCCCAATCATAATGCATGTAGGGTTAAGGTAGATGGTATGGGTTCTACTTATCTACGAAGACTTCCGCTATTCGAGTTTATTTGCTATTCAGCCCAGGAGGCTTTATCTATGTAAGACTTGGCCATAATGGTCATAATTTGTGTAAGACGGTATGTATGGATGTAAGACTCTTGTTATTCAGCTTCTGTGTGTTCAGTGAGCATTGATCTCTGGGATCACTGTACACGTGCATTCGGTGATCTCGACTCTTAAGTCGGGGTCCCCACAGAGCTGGTATCAAAGACATCCTTACTGTAGGGAGCCTTAGTTAGCATGGGTATTAGTTAGGATGAGACCCTTTTCATAAACCTTCTGAACCTCTCTTCTTTTCTAAACCTTGCCTAAACCTGAGATATCATCAGCTTATTAACCTCTCCAATTCAACCTTTGTAGATGGCCACTGTACCTGAAGAGCTCGTGATCACTGGGTTCCCCTTGCTTCTCGAGGATAGCCTCCAGGAGTGCCAGTTTCACCGGGCACCCATCCTCACCTACTATGAGCATTGGTTTAGCGACACCGAAGTGGAGTACCATGTCGAAGTAATCGTGAAGGCAAACGATCCTCCCACAAGCTGGTTGTTCGAGGCACCCCAGATGGCAACACTACTCCTCGTTGTCGAGGCGGCTGCACTCAAGGCACTAACCCGCCTCCAAGAACTTCTTCCGGAGATGGCAGCCAAGATGACAACCCGCTTCTTACCTTACCGGAAGGAGGGTGAAGATGAGAGCAGCACACGAGCCCCTCCACTAAAGGAAGGACTTCCACTTCGATTCCAGACCTACTTCAGCCTTTGTGCCGACAGCTTGGCGCAAGAGTTGGCCTCGGAATCGATGAAGCTCCGAGAGGAACTCCACAAGACCAAGGCACTTCTTCGACGAGCACAAGAGAAGACGGATAGGATCAAGAAGGAAGGTGCGCCTCCTGGGCCACCCGCTGTCGCGTATCGAGGCGGAAGGCCCTCAGGAGATGTATCTTCCAAGGATGAAGAACCACCTCAGCGACGCCGTATGACGGCGAGGGAATATAGCAAGCTTCTCCCTGCACCACCAGCAAAACACCGCCGAGTCCAACTCCTCCACTCCCCCACACCCTCAAGTGATAGGGGAGCCCAGACAGATGAAGACAAGGAGGAAGACCCCGAAGAGCCAGAATACGCGACCGAGAATTCCGCCGCTTAGGCATTATTCGCAACTCAGATATGCCAGCTCGTGACCTCTACGGTAGGATAGGTCGTGTAACCCCTATGCGAAGTCGAGTCCTTGTATGGTTCATATGAAGCCATCTAGTGTTTGCTTTTGTTGTGATTGGATGTATGTCGTATCTTCCCTTCGGGAATGTGTAAACGACTACATCACCCATTTGGAATTTTAATGAATGTGTTTGGTCCTTTTGGCCCTTGCAAGAAAATAATTAGTGTCACACCCACCCCCTTACTAGGCACCCATCTTTATTGCTTTCCCTCTTCATTCCAAATCATGAGACCTTTACCACTCCAACAGGATGCCTGTTGTAACTCGTACTGGTACCTCTACCCAGCAGCCCAAAGCCGGAGCATCTGCCCAAGTAGAGGCCAGCCAAGACCAAACCCACGACCAAGCTCCACCACCACCTCCCCCGATCATGGACATGGCTCAGCTTCTCCAAGCCTTCGAGAGGAACGCCAAGCCAACACCGCAGCCCTCCAGATGATTGCTCAAGCTGTCACCAACAATCGCCAACCGACGGGGAATGGCAATGGACGTTCCACGTTGGCGGAGTTCAAGAAGCATGCACCGCCAACCTTCATCGAGACTGCTGAACCTCTGGATGTAGACGACTGGGTCCGCACCATTGAGGACTTGCTGGAACTAGTCGGCTACACCGAAGACCGTGAGAAGGTGGCTTATGATGCCCACTGCCTCGGGGGGACTGTTAGAGCTTGGTGGGATGGATTCAAGGTCATGCATGTTGGGCAAGACATCACTTGGAATAACTTCAAGGCAGAATTCCGCAAGGCCCATATTCCTTCCGGAATCATGGCTATCAAGAAGTGTAAGTTTCGAGCCCTGAAGCAAGGAAGTGGCACTGTCAAGGAGTACATGCAGAAGTTCAGTGTTCTATCAAGGTATGCCCCTGAAGATGTCAGCACAGATGCTACAAAAAGGGAGCACTTCATGGAAGGCCTCAATCAGACTCTGCAGTACTCGCTTGTCGTGTGTGACTGCCCAACCTTTCCTGACCTGGTGAACAAAGCACTCATGCTTGAAGACAAGCGGCGTGCTCTGGAAGACACTCGCAAGCGCAAGATGATCAGCAAGGGAAGTTCTAGCAACCAGAAGCCTTGCCCGTGGTAGCCAGCCCCCGTCAGGCCTACCTACCAGCAGCCAAGAGCTCCTGCACCCCGCACCAACTATGAGCCTCAGCAGTATGCCAACCCAAGGCCAGCGTTCAACCCCAATAACAGTGGTGGTAACAAGATCAATAACCCAAACCAAGTCACTTTGTTTTGGTTGTGGCCAGTCTGGACATATCTCTAAGGTGTGCCCCAACAAGAAGCCCGATGCCCCGCGCCCCAATGCGCAGAACCCAGGACAAGGCCGCGGGATGCCACCAAGGAACCAAGCTCCTCGCAACCCGCCCAACAATGGAAAGGGGCGTGTGAATCACGTCACTGCTGAAGAAGCCCAGGAAGACCCGGACGTCGTGATGGGTACGTTCCTTGTCAACTCAGCACCTGCAACTGTGTTGTTTGATTCTGGAGCCACGCATTCATTTGTCACTCAAAGATTTGCATTAAAAAGTGGCATGACCCCTACACTCCTGAATAATCCCATGGTGGTACAAACCCCTGGAGCAGAGATGAGAGCCAAGATAGGCTGTAAGGGAGTTGGTATCATCATTAACGGTGTAGACTTCCTAGCAGACCTTATCATCTTAAGATCGCAAGGCTTGGATGTGATCTTAGGAATGGATTGGCTCAGCAAGCACCAATGCTTGTTATACTGTGCCAACCGGACTGTCACTATGACCAATGACCAAGGAGTCGAAGTCAAGTTTGCCCCCAACTCCTCTTCTCCTCAAACCGCTCAAGTCAACTGTCTGTCTAAAGTTGGGCTGGAGCAAGTGCCGGTAGTATGTGAGTATCCCGATGTCTTTCCGGATGAGCTACCGGGAATGCCTCCTGACCGTGACATTGAGTTAGTCATCGAGCTCATGCCTGGGGCGGGACCCATCTATAAGAAGCCTTATAGAATGGGGACGGAAGAATTAGCCGAGTTGAAGAAGAAACTGGAAGAGCAGTTGAGGAAGGGATTTATCCGCCCGAGTGCCTCCCCTTGGGGATCACCTGTTCTGTTTGTGGCAAAAAGGGAGGGTACCATCCGCTTATGCATTGACTACCGTTCCCTCAATGAAGCTACCATCAAGAACAAGTATCCACTTCCCAAGATTGAAGATTTGTTTGATCAACTCAGCGGAGCCAAGGTGTTATCCAAGATCGACCTCAGATCTGGGTACTACCAGCTGAAGATCAGACCTCAAGATATTCCGAAGACTGCATTTGTGACAAGATATGGCCTATATGAGTGCACGGTCATGTCCTTTGTATTAACCAATGCCCCATCTTACTTCATGTATCTCATGAATAAGGTCTTCATGGAATATTTGGACAAGTTTATTGTTGTCTTCATTGATGACATTCTTGTCTTCTCGAAGACGGGGGAAGAGCACGAGCAACATTCGAGGATGGTCCTAGACAAGCTTCGAGAGCACCAACTATATGCCAAATTCAGCAAATGTGAGTTTTGGCTGCATAAAATTGGATTCTTAGGTCATTTCTTGATCGAGGAAGGATTGTTAGTTGATCCCGCAAAAATCGAAGTTGTGACCCAATGGCAATCCCCAACGACCGTCAAGGAAGTCAGAAGCTTCCTCGGACTTGCGGGCTATTACCGCAAATTAGTGGAAGGATTCTCCAGCATTGCCCGGCCAATGACTCAGCTCCTGAAGAAGGACAAGAAGTTTGAATGGACGCCAAAATGCGAAGAAAGCTTCCAAGAACTCAAGAAGAGATTGACCACCTCCCCAGTTCTGGCAACACCTGATATTCACAAAGAGTTCGTGATATATTGTGATGCCTCTCGAACTGGGTTGGGAAGCGTTCTGATGCAAGAAGGACGAGTCATAGCTTACCTCTCAAGGCAACTATGACCTCATGAAGAGAACTACGCTACTCATGATCTTGAGTTAGCAGTAGTGGTTCATGCCTTGAAGACATGGCGACATTACCTCCTAGGGAAATGGTGTGAGATATACACGGACCACAAAAGTCTGAAGTATATTTTCACCTAGAAGGAATTGAACATGAGGCAACGAAGATGGTTGGAACTAATCAAGGATTAAGACCTCAGTGTTCAATATCACCCCGGGAAGGCTAATGTGGTAACCGATGCCTTAAGCAGAAAGGCTTGCTCCCTGAATGCCATAATTCAAAGAAGGCAGCCAGCCCTGTTTGAAGAGCTGGAACAATTCAGCTTGGAATTGGTCACCCATGGATTTCTAGACCATCTGGAAGTCAAACCAACCCTGATGGACGAAGTCAAGGAAGCACAAGGTGGGCACGCAAGCATTGAAGGCATCAAGAAGAAGATGAAGCTAGGCAAGGCCCCAGGATTCTCCGAGGACGAGCACGGGATTGTTTGGTACAAAGGCCGCATCTACGTACCAAACAAGATGGAGCTGAAGAATTTAATCTTGCAAGAAGCCCACGACACTCCGTATTCCATCCACCCCGGAGGAACCAAGATGTATCAAGACTTAAAGGAAAGATTTTGGTGGCACGGGATGAAAGGAAAGATTGCCACCTATGTTGCAAAGTGTGATGTGTGCCAAAGGGTCAAGGCTGAATATCAGCGACCCGCTGGATTGCTCCAACCACTCAAGGTTCCTGAGTGGAAGTGGGATAAAGTCGGAATGGACTTCATCACTGGATTACCAAGGTCAAATAAAGGACATGAATCCATCTAGGTCATAGTCGACCATTTGACCAAAGGAGCCCATTTCATTCCCATCAAAACAACCTACAGTGGGAACCAGCTGGCCAGCCTCTATATCGATCGAAATGTGAGCCTCCATGGTGTTCCAAAGGAGATTGTGTCAGATCGAGGCACTCAGTTTACTTCAAGGTTCTGGAAAAGATTCCAAGAAGCCTTGGGAACCAAGTTGTCTTTCAGCACCGCTTTTCACCCGCAAACTGGAGGACAGACGGAGCGAGTGAATCAAATACTCGAAGACATGCTCCGAGCCTGTGTCTTAGCATACAGAGCCAAGTGGGAAGATTGCCTCCCTTTTGCCGAGTTCTCCTATAACAACAGTTATCAGTCGAGCCTTCAGATGGCACCATTTGAGGTGTTGTACGGACGCAAGTGTCGCACACCCCTCAACTGTTCAGAAACCGGTGAAGGGCTAGTCTTTGGACCAGATGTTCTCCACGAAGCAGAAGAGCAAGTCCAACTAGTCAGAGAATGTTTGAAGGCCGCCAAATCAAGACAGAAGAGCTACGCCAATTCACGTCGCCGAGACATGAGTTTCCGTGTTGGAGACCATGTGTACCTGTGAGTAACTCCTCTAAAGGGAACCAAGCGTCTAGTGGGTAAAGTGTGCAACCTCCGCAGAGTATAAGACTATTTGAATAGCCGTGTCCACGATCAAGGACAGTTGGGTAACCGCTCTTGGGCTACATCCAATGTTTGTGAAACCCTGTGTGTGTGTGTGTGTGTGTGTGTGTGTGTGTGTGTGATGGCTTCTCGCCCCTCGTTGGTTACCCCAAGTGGAGGGTTTGAGATGCAGTGTAGCGGAAGTTTTCCCTTGGCAAAGATACCAAGGATCGATTTCCCCTGAGACTCCCAGTTTCAACAAGAAGGTGTCAACTTCTAACGGCGCCAGATATTAGCAATCAACGTTTCAACAAGAAGATTTCATTAATTTGCACTTGAATAGCATTCATAGGAGTGACCTTCCTCTCCTCAAGAGGAGAAGTTCTAATTTTAAGCAATTCTACCTCATTGGCTAAATTGTCTACCTTCGAAGAGAGATCATCTAGTTTGTTTAGTTTTTCTCCTACACTCTTATTAAAGGCTTTTTGGGTAGTGATGAAATCTTTAAGCATAATCTCTAGTTCAGTAGTGGAGTTCTTGGTGCTAGGATAAGCATTGTTGTTCCCATAAGAATTAGAGGGGAACGGTGTAGGATTGCTACCAAAATTACTCCTATAAGCATTGTTGTTAAAATTGTTTCTAGAGATAAAGTTCACATCTACTTGTTCTTGAGCAATCAAAGAATTTAAAGGAACATCACGAGGATCAACAGAAGATTGCTTCGAAAGTAGAGACATGATCAAGTCAACTTTTTCATTTAGGGGGGAAATCTCCTTGACAGAGTTTACCTTCCTACCTGTTGGAGCGCGTTCGGTGTGCCATTGGGAATAGTTGGTCATCATCTCATCGAGAAGCTTCATGGCAGCACCAAGTGTAGTTGACATAAAGGTTCCTCCCGCGGCCGAATCTAACAAGTTCCGCGAGGTAAAGTTCAAGCCTGCATAAAAAGTTTGGATAACCATCCAAGTAGTCAAACAATGAGTAGGGCAGTTCTTGATAAGAGATTTCATACGTTCCCAAGCTTGGGCAACGTGTTCATTATCCAATTGTTTAAAATTCATTATGTTACTTCTTAGTTGGATAATTTTAGCAGGTGGATAGTACTTTCCAATAAAAGCATCTTTGCACTTGTCCCATGAATCTATGCTATTTCTAGGCAAAGACTGAAACCAAATTTTAGCTCCTCCTCTCAAGGAGAAAGGAAAAAGCTTAAGCTTAACAATATTACCATCTATTTCTTGGTACTTTTGCATATCACAAAGTTCAACAAAGTTGTTCAAGTGTAAAGCAGCATCATCTCCAGCACCGGAGAATTGATCTTTCATACCTAGATTCAGTAAAGCAGGTTTAATTTCATAAGAAGGTGCTGAAGTGACAGGTGTAGTGATAGGTGTGCAGATAAAGTCGTCGTTGTTGTGACTAGTGAAGTAACACAACTTGGTGTTTTCGGTGGAACCCATAGTAGCAAGCAAGCAAGATAACTATTTTTGTGATTTTCGATAAAAGATACTAAAGCAAAAAAAAACTGAAAGGTAAACTAACAAGACTAAAAAGCAAAGGTAAAAGATAGTGTGCAACTCCCCTATCCTGAAGAGTGGAGTCCCCAGCAACGGCGCCAGAAAACTTTGCTTGATGGCTTCTCGCCCCTCGTTGGTTACCCCAAGTGGAAGGTTTGAGATGCAGTGTAGCGGAAGTTTTCCCTTGGCAAAGATACCAAGGATCGATTTCCCCTGAGACTCCCAGTTTCAACAAGAAGGTGTCAACTGCTAACGGCGCCAGATATTAGCAATCAACGTGGACCTGCACACAGATACAAATAACTTTGCTCCCAACGAGTACAGAGAGGTTGTCAATCCCTCCGGCCTTGTAGTTTACAAAGGATCAAACGCAAGTGATAATAGTGAGAGGTATTGCTACAAATAGTAAGTAAAAGCGGAAAGTAAATAGCGGATGTGATCAATGATGGTAATATGGACCGGGGTCCCATGATGTTCACTAGTGATGTCTCTCTCCCAAAAGACGATAAAACAGCTATGTGAGGTAAACGAATTACAGCTGGGCAATTGACAGAATTATGTGCGCAAACCAATGCTAACTATGTTACAAGAAAGGTAGAGGTTCAAAGCATGGGCGGTACGCCAAGGCAAGTAGACCGAAATCCATCTGCATCTACTACTAATCATCCACCTTGAGATATCTATCCAGAACATCTCGGTGGTATTAAGTTGCGAGTCCCACCCATAGTGTAAACTCAAAGCAACAGACAACTGCATTAAAAGAACTTTGCGTAAAGTAAACAATCCTTGCACCCGCGGGCACAAGCACCGTTGTTTTCCCCCTTGTGGCAACAGCACATCCCCTAGACTCATGTTTCTGTCACTCGAGCTAGTCATCGAGGGGCATGAACCCACAATCAAGCATAACGTTCCCTCTTGGAGTCACTACCTACTACTTGGCCAAAGCAATAAATAACAACGGAGAACATGCAAGAATTACTTACGAACATAAATATAAAAGAGGTAGATCAAATATATTACTCAAACACAATCTGAACATAATCTCACAATCCATCGGATCCCAGCAAACTCAACATAGCAACGGCATAAGGATTACATATGTGCCTCGATCATGTAGGGCAGCTCACGAGGACTAATTAGTGAAGCACAAGAACGGGAGGAGAACATCACATAGCTACTGGTCATGGACCCATGGTCCAAGGGAGACTACTCACAACTCATCCGGGAGGCGTCCATGGTGGTGGAGAGGCTCCCGGTGGTGATCCTCCCCTCCGGCAGGGTGCCGGGAAGAGTTCTCCTGGTGCTCCCGATCTTGGAAGCGCGGCGGCGGCGGAACAGAGATGAGATTGCGAAAAAGAGAACATACCCAAACTTACTGAAGGGATTCCTGTTCAAACATAGGTCGTATTCGAACCAAAGAGAACATACCCAAACTTACTGAAGGGATTCCTGTTCAAACATAGGTTGTATTCGAACCAAAGAGAACATACCCAAACTTATTGACGGGCTTCCTGTTCAAACATAGGTCGTATTCGAACCAAAGAGAACATACCCAAACTTAATGAAGCCATTCTGTTCAAACATAGGTCGTATCCGAACCGAAGAGAACATGGCTTTGTATGGTCGTATCCGAACCATAAGCTCAATGGATCGTATCCGAATCCATTGCTTGGCTAAATTTTTGGGCCAACAGGGGGCAGGATCGTATCTGAATCCTAGCTTAGCCCCTGTGGTCCGGTTCACATGGTCGTATCCGAACCATAAGCTCAATGGATCGTATCCGAATCCATTGCTTGGCTGAACCTTGCCTTTGAGCCTGGCAGCTCGCAAAAAGCCTCGACTACATGGTTTTATTTGCAAACTTGCATTTTTGGTATTTGTGTTTTATGGTTCTTTGATCCGGAGTGGGACAACTCCAGAGTTGACCACGTATCTTGAAAAGTCTGGACAGAACTCCAGCATGATCTAAACCGGTAGTTCTTGTAAACCCGGAATAATTGGGTACGCCCCAACGGAGCCAGGAGCTTCCTCAGAAACAACAATGTTCGCCAGATTAAGGATATCAAGCATACTTAATCACATGTATGAAGTATTTTTAAATACATATTGGCAGTACATGATCAGTTATAATGACCGGTGTTTATTGAACCGGCCTGGCTTTTACTATAAGTCGCCAGTATGAGATAAAATAATGACCGGTGTTTATTAACCCGGCCTGATTGTGATCAAATATCACTGGAACCGGTCTTCAAACCGGATTATATTCTTCAATAGCTAACATGGCTGGATTTTATTATGGTTATCAATATTATGATTGAGGTTTTCAAAGTCGCTTTAAGCGCAATCGATATTATTTCATCGATGGAAGTGATTTATTCTACAAAGGAATAGTCCCGAGTTGCTGCAGGCTTACAACCCGGCACTTGGGGGCTACATCATTCAAATTGAGATTACATCAAATACACAAGTCTCATGTCGCTGCAAGCATGCACCATGACACTTGGGGGCTAATGCAAAGTCATTTTTACTGGCCTTATTGAAGACCCGACTCATCATATCATAATGAGCCGGCCCTTGGGGGCTACCAATCGCTCCTGTCAAACATTTCAAGGTACACAAGTATTAAACCATTATATTGAAGGTTCCACTGCTCAGTTGGTAGAGCACAAAGCTCTTAACCTTGTGGACGTGGGTTCAAACCCCACGATGGAAGTTACATTATATAATGTTATTTTCAATGATTATATCTACAAAGTCCCTGCTCATTATTGCATAATGACCCGGCACTTGGGGGCTACATGTTGCTATTCAAATTTACATGATCATATTTTCAAAGTCCCTGCTCGTTATTGCATAATGACCCGGCACTTGGGGGCTACGTGATATGGTATATTCAGTTTCATAGTGATTGGGATGAACAATCCGGATTTCTTCAAGATTGCAAGATTTATATTGAAACAAGTCTTAAGCTATCACTATGTTCTCCTCTTAAGACTTGGGGGCTACAAGTAATATGCAAGGAATATCTTCAAAATTCTCAGTTCTGGCAAATCAGGAAGATTAATTGTGTGACCCGGTGTTGGCAACAATCATAACCCGGCGTCTATAAAACAGTCATGACCTGGAATTATCAGTTTTTTATAACCCGGCAATAGTGGTAATCATAAACCGGCATCCTCAAGCCGGCTTGATATCAATTGAATATTTAAAGACCAATATTAAGTCAGAGCATTGAAGGCCGAGTTAAATGGATTCTTTGTTTGCAATATTTTTTCTACAAACAAGTTGATTATGAAGCTGGTCTGTTGACCCGGATTTTCTAGAAGAAGGAAAGGACAAGGACTTAAGGATGGTCAGATGCCGGTTTACAAGAAATTCTTAACCCAGAGCACAACCTGTCAGATTCGCTCTTGTGTTTATTTTGCAGCATAAGTTTACCATGGATAAATCCAAGCTAAACTTGGGGGCTAATGTCGGGGATATACCCCGCGGTATGAACCGGCCGGAAATATAACCCGGCCGGACTTGGCGGTTTACTTGAGAGACGGTTTACACTCGGCAATTCACTGGTAACTCGGCGGGCGGATCACGGATAACAAGGCCCAAGGCCCAGAAGGCCGGTTTATGTATGGTGGACCGGTTTATGAAGAAAGCATAAGGAATATTATCCTACAAAGGAAGCAAGACTAGGACTCCTTGTAATAGATCAATCCTAATCCTACTAGGACTCTACATGTAACCCGCCCCTTCAACATATATAAGGAGGGGCAGGGCTCCGCAAAGGAGGGACGAGTTTAGACAAGTTCTCACAAGTTTCTAGGGCTAGACACCAAGAGCCGGTTTACCGGCGACACCATAATAATGAGACCTAGCCTCAAACAGCATGTAGGGCTATTACCGGATGATGTTTGCCGGGGCCCGAAGCTGTCTAAATCCGTGTCTTGCATCGCGTCTCTCGATTCCGCTCAACCCCTCTCAAGCTACTACATAGATGCGCGGCCTCACGACTAAGTCCGTTAATCCGGACATCTGACGTGTTAATTCCACGACACGTCTCGGGGGTTTCGGGACACGATATAAATATATGCCAAAGGGGGCCATCAGCGGAGGCCTGGGGGGCCCAGGCGCCCCCCCGGCGCGGCCAGGGGGGGAGCCGCGCCACCAGGACGCCTGGAGCCCTGGTGGCCCCCCTCCGGCTGTACTTTGGCTATCGGGAAGCTTCTGGAACGCTGATTTTTTATATAATTTTTCTGAAATTTTTTGGCAGTTCTCGTAACGGGAAAACCTGAAATACAAAAACAGCCGAAAACAGAAACTGGCACTGGGGTGCACTGAGTTAATAGGTTAGTACAAATATGATCAAAAGTGTATGGAAGTGTATAAATATCATAGCAATATCACCCAAAAGAGGCATGGAGCAAGCAGAAATTATAGATACGTTTTGGACGTATCAACATCCCCAAGCTTAATTCCTGCTCGTCCTCGAGTAGGTAAATGATAACAAGAATAATTTCTGTGGTGACATGCTATTAACCATATAGGACTTTTTCATAGTCATATGACAAAAGCTTACTGAGACAATGAATCTGTAGTAATTAAGTTGCCTCATGAGAAAATCACAAAGAACTGAAAGTTTTACAATATGATACTGAAACATCAAATAGATTTGTAATGAACATGGTGTGCAAATATGATAAAGTGATATCTCGCTTGCCCCCTTTAGTGAAGCAAAACATAAATGTAGGGGCACCTCCAAGGTTTAAGTGATGACTAGATACAATGATTTCAAAATAAACGATATCACAATCATGCAAAAGACAATGCTACTTTGGGACAATGCACATTACACTCAGAATGACAATCATGCTCTCAGTAGTTGGTGCTTTAAAAGAAAGGTGGAGACTCTCGAACCGTGGCTTTTGTTGGCAAGGTTGAAAACCCGTAGTCGAAAACAAAGACAAAACATGTACCAGAGCTCTTGGTTTTAAAAACAGAGGTAATCATTATTTTTTTCTTAGATCATGCATGTTTCGTCAACGAATGCTAGCAGATAGCTCAATCACTTCTTAAGATGGACAAGTTTCGAGGAACGGCTCCCGAATGAGGACGATCACATCCTCTTAATCTCCTTTGTTTATCACTGCCAAAGTTTTCTGATTTCTCATGAACAAAGCGTGAAGGAGGGTTTGTTTGTTATATTAATTTTGAGCCGGGCGCACTCAATGCCAGTTCCTTCTCGTGTTATGGGTTTGCACATTAGACATGCAATCCCGGGGTGAAGCTTGTCCAACTTAAAAAGATCATGAATTAACTACTACTTCCTCATGAACTTAAAATAGAGGCACAAAATAGGAATGCATTTTGTTTGAATAATTTCGAGATGGTACATGCAAGTCTCCGTTAGGAATGGCAGGTAAATACCATGTAGGAAGGTATGGTGGACTCATATGGCATAACTGGTTTAAAAGAATTTGGATGCACAAGCAGTCAGTCCGTTTAGTACAGGTGGAGGTTAGCAAAAGACTGGGAGTGACCAACTAAGAGTGCAATGACGGTCATAATCATGCAGAGCGATAAAGCAACATTGGATCAGGCATGGAAGTTATATCGCTACTCAGAAACAAAAGATCATCAAGGCTTGACAGACTTTCTTTACAGTCTTAAATATGCGTGAGCATACGCCAAGTCAATCAAAATAAAGTCTTGAAGGAAGATATTACTAAACCATACCACATCATAGCCAAACAAATCATGTTGGTATTCCAATAACACATTGGAAACCCCCCAGCTATTTGAGACTAACCATAAGAAAACATGAACTACTAAGCACCATTATGCACGTAGCATTTTTATCATAGACATATCAACCAATGCAACAGAAGCAAACTCTCTTAATAAGATAAGCATGATAACTAAAGAGAGTTCAAGCAACCAACTAAATAAAATCTCTTTTTAAAAAGATAAGCATGAAAACTAAAAGCGAAGCATGATAGTAGCTATTGAAAGACAAAGAACACACACAGCAAGGATAGACATGAAAATTCTATGTTGCGTTCTAGGTACAAGTGGAGCATGTTTCTCTCCCATATAAAAAAAGCTGAGTTCCGACTCGTTATGAAAAGCTAAAGAAAACTAAAAAGGAAAACTAAAAGCAAGACGCTCCAAGCATAGCACATAACACATGAAGTGATAAAAATATAGTGGAACGAAAGACGAACTGATAATGTTGATGGAGAAGGGGATGCACGGGGGCATCCCCAAGCTTAGACGCTTGAGTCTCGTTGAATATTTCTTGGGGGTGCATGGGGGCATCCCCAAGCTTGAGCGTTTGACACTCCTGAATCTTTTTATCATCTTCCCTCGCACACTAGAAAACTCCCTTCATACATAACTCATCATAATCTGATTAGCGAGGTTAGTACCCTTAATAAAATAATTGTTCCTTGCTGGAAATAAGGATATTCTTGAAGGTCTACTGTTTCTCAAGATTGCCAAAAGGTTTTTGCAAAGAAAAAGCAAGCTCAAGGTTTGCAAAATGAAGGAAAGGCAAAGCAGGACAGAATCTGTGAAAAACAGAACAGCAGGTAGTAAATGATTTTTTCGGAGCACTTCTGCAACTCTAATCAAAAAACTCAGAACAGGTGCATGAAAGACAATTGTATAGAGCACGCTGTCGAAAAAATTCTGACCAAAAGGATGATGTGGTGATTTTATACGAATTTTTCTATCCAAGGATAGAATCTGTTTCCTGGACAGCACGTCACAACTTTTGAACTTTCTTGCAATCAGAGGCTACACTTGGCACAAAGTTGAAAAGTAAAGATACAATGATGATGCTACTGTAGTAACAACATCAAGACACAACAAAAGCAAAATAAAATTTTATTCATGTGGGCTGCCTCCCAAAAGCGCTTTCTTTTATGCCTTTAAGCTAGGCATAATGCATAGAGATCAAGTTTTATCAAGAGTAAAAGAATAGCTAGCCCGTATAACGGACTCAAAAGGTAACTTAATCTTCTTTCGAGGGAAGTGTTCCATCCCTTTATTGAGAGGAAATTGGAATTTTATATTCCCCTCTTTCATGTCAATGATAGCACCAACGGTGCGTAGGAAAGGACGTCCCAAAATAATTGGACAAGAAGGTTCACATTCAATGTCCATAATAGTAAAATCAATGGGAACATAATTGTCATTGACAATGATAAGAACATCGTCGATCCTCCCCAAAAGGTTTCTTTATGGAAGAATCAACGGGACGAACACCAAAAGAACAAGAATCAAAAGGTTTCAATTTAAGCATATCATATATTCTTTTGGGCATAACAGAGGTACTAGCTCCAACATCACATAAAGCATAGCAAGAGAAGTTATTCAACTTAATTTTAATCATAGGATCCCAACCATCTTCTAGCTTTCTAGGTATGGAGGCTTCTACTCTAAGTTTCTCCTCCCTAGCTTTGATGAGAGCATTAGTGATATGCTCTGTGAAGGCAAGGTTAAGCGTGCTAGTGCGGGGATCTCTAGACATCTTGTGAAGGAAATCAATAACTTCGGTAAGAGTAAAATTATCAAAATCAAGGTCACTACTATCAAGTAAAGTGGTAGTGGTGTCCTTTAGGTTCACTTGTTTGGTAGTTTATATAGTCATAGCATCACCATTAATAGGTCCAATGGGACCAAGAGTGCATTGGGTGCTAAGAGTTTGGATATCCTCAACAACTTGGATAGTAGCAACAGTGTGGTGGGTAGGAAGGTTCTTAATTCTATCTTCTTCCTCCCTTTCTCTAGCCCATCTCTCTTTAAGTTTAGCCATCATCCTAATATTTTCATTAATTTGCACTTGAATAGCATTCATAGGAGTGACCTTCCTCTCCTCAAGAGGAGAAGTTCTAATTTTAAGCAATTCTACCTCATTGGCTAAATTGTCTACCTTCAAAGAGAGATCATCTAGTTTGTTTAGTTTTTCTCCTACACTCTTATTAAAGGCTTTTTGTGTAGTGATGAAATCTTTAAGCATAATCTCTAGTTCAGTAGTGGAGTTCTTGGTGCTAGGATAAGCATTGTTGTTCCCATAAGAATTAGAGGGGAACGGTCTAGGATTGCTACCAAAATTACTCCTATAAGCATTGTTGTTAAAATTGTTTCTAGAGATAAAGTTCACATCTACTTGTTCTTGAGCAATCAAAGAATTTAAAGGAACATCACGAGGATCAACAGAAGATTGCTTCGAAAGTAGAGACATGATCAAGTCAACTTTTTCATTTAGAGAGGAAATCTCCTCGACGGAGTTTACCTTCCTACCTGTTGGAGCGCGTTCGGTGTGCCATTGGGAATAGTTGGTCATCATCTCATCGAGAAGCTTCGTGGCAGCACCAAGTGTAGTTGACATAAAGGTTCCTCCCGCGGCCGAATCTAACAAGTTCCGCGAGGTAAAGTTCAAGCCTGCATAAAAAGTTTGGATAACCATCCAAGTAGTCAAACCATGAGTAGGGCAGTTCTTGATAAGAGATTTCATACGTTCCCAAGCTTGGCAACGTGTTCATTATCCAATTGTTTAAAATTCATTATGTTACTTGTTAGTTGGATAATTTTAGCAGGTGGATAGTACTTTCCAATAAAAGCATCTTTGCACTTGTCCCATGAATCTATGCTATTTCTAGGCAAAGACTGAAACCAAATTTTAGCTCCTCCTCTCAAGGAGAAAGGAAAAAGCTTAAGCTTAACAATATTACCATCTATTTCTTGGTACTTTTGCATATCACAAAGTTCAACAAAGTTGTTCAAGTGTAAAGCAGCATCATCTCTAGCACCGGAGAATTGATCTTTCATAACTAGATTCAGTAAAGCAGGTTTAATTTCATAAGAAGGTGCTGAAGTGACAGGTGTAGTGATAGGTGTGCAGATAAAGTCATCGTTGTTGTGACTAGTGAAGTCACACAACTTGGTGTTTTCGGTGGAACCCATAGTAGCAAGCAAGCAAGATAACTATTTTTGTGATTTTCGATAAAAGATACTAAAGCAAAAAAAACTGAAAGGTAAACTAACAAGACTAAAAAGAGAAGGTAAAAGATAGCGTGCAACTCCCCTATCCTGAAGAGTGGAGTCCCCGGCAACAGCGCCAGAAAACTTTGCTTGATGGCTTCTCGCCCCTCGTTGGTTACCCCAAGTGGAAGGTTTGAGATGCAGTGTAGCGGAAGTTTTCCCTTGGCAAAGATACCAAGGATCGATTTCCCCTGAGACTCCCAGTTTCAACAAGAAGGTGTCAACTGCTAACGGCGCCAGATATTAGCAATCAACGTGGACCTGCACACAGATACAAATAACTTTGCTCCCAACGAGTACAGAGAGGTTGTCAATCCCTCCGGCCTTGTAGTTTACAAAGGATCAAACGCAAGTGATAATAGTGATAGGTATTGCTGCAAATAGTAAGTAAAAGCGGAAAGTAAATAGCGGATGTGATCAATGATGGTAATATGGACCGGGGTCCCATGATGTTCACTAGTGATGTCTCTCTCCCAAAAGACGATAAAACAGCTATGTGAGGTAAACGAATTACAGCTGGGCAATTGACAGAATTATGTGCGCAAACCAATGCTAACTATGTTACAAGAAAGGTAGAGGTTCAAAGCATGGGCGGTACGCCAAGGCAAGTAGACCGAAATCCATTTGCATCTACTACTAATCATCCACCTTGAGATATCTATCCAGAACATCTCGCTGGTATTAAGTTGCGAGTCCCACCCATAGTGTAAACTCAAAGCAACAGACAACTGCATTAAAAGAACTTTGCGTAAAGTAAACAATCCTTGCACCCGCGGGCACAAGCACCGTTGTTTTCCCCCTTGTGGCAACAGCACATCCCCTAGACTCATGTTTCTGTCACTCAAGCTAGTCATCGAGGGGCATGAACCCACAATCAAGCATAACGTTCCCTCTTGGAGTCACTACCTACTACTTGGCCAAAGCAATAAATAACAACGGAGAACATGCAAGAATTACTTACGAACATAAATATAAAAGAGGTAGATCAAATATATTACTCAAACACAATCTGAACATAATCTCACAATCCATCGGATCCCAGCAAACTCAACATAGCAACAGCATAAGGATTACATATGTGCCTCGATTATGTAGGGCAGCTCATGAGGACTAATTAGTGAAGCACAAGAACGTGAGGAGAACATCACATAGCTACTGGTCATGGACCCATGGTCCAAGGGAGACTACTCACAACTCATCCGGGAGGCGTCCATGGTGGTGGAGAGGCTCCCTGTGGTGATCCTCCCCTCCGGCAGGGTGCCGGGAAGAGTTCTCCTGGTGCTCCGGATCTTGGAAGCGCGGCGGCGGCGGAACAGAGATGAGATCGCGAAAAAGGGTTCCCGTCTCGAGGGTTTCGGGACACGATATAAATATATGCCAAAGGGGGGCATCAGCGGAGGCCTGGGGGGCCCAGGCGCTCCCCCGGCGCGGCCATGAGGGGGGGCCACGCCACCAAGGCGCCTGGAGCCCTGGTGGCCCCCCTCCGGCTGTACTTTGGCTACCGGGAAGCTTCTGGAACGCTGATTTTTTATATAATTTTTCCGGGATTTTTCTGGGAGTTCTCGTAATGGGAAAACCTGAAATACAAAAACAGCAGAAAACAGAAACTCGCACTGGGGTGCACTGAGTTAATAGGTTAGTCCAAATATGATCAAAAGTGTATGGAAGTGTATAAATATCATAGCAATATCACCCAAAAGAGGCCTGGAGCAAGCAGAAAGTATAGATACGTTTTGGACGTATTAGTGTGTGTGTGTGTGTGTGTGTGTGTGTGTGTGTGTGTGTGTGTGGAAGCTCCGTTTGATTTAAGTGAAAAAGACTTGACAAGATGAAAGAGATCATAACTTGGCGATGATGTTATCTGTAACCTATTTTCCTATGATGCATGCTTCAGGTAGTTCATGACATTGCACTCACAAATTTGCTTTCTGCAAACATATCCTATTTAGTACTATTTCATACCTTGTCATACTTGTTCCAAAAACATGGGTTGCTTGCGAGTACATTCAAAGTACTCATTGGCTTGCCACTAGTTATTTAATTGGGCAGGCATGGAAGAGCAGGAATTTGAAGAAGAATTCTATGGAGACGAACATGCGAACTAGGACGCTTTCCCAGTCATAATGCCTGTAGGGTTAAGGCAGATGGCATGGGTTCTACTTATCTACGAAGACTTCTGCTATTCGAGTTTATTTGCTATTCAGCCCATGAGGCTTTATCTATGTAAGACTTGGCCATAATGGTCATAGTTTGTGTAAGACGGTATGTATGGATGTAAGACTCTTGTTATTCAGCTTCTGTGTGTTCCGTGAGCATTGATCTCTGGGATCACTGTACATGTGCATTCGGTGATCTCGACTCTTAAGTCGGGGTCCCCACACTTTCTAGAGAAGGAGTTTCTCTCGAAAGAAGAGAGTGGGGGGAAAGTAGAACTTGACGAGGTAATTGTACCTTCTCTCGAATTGGAAAGTAGTTCATCATAGAAATTAGTTCCAGTGATGCCTACACCAATTAGTGAGGAAGTTAATGATAATGATCATGAAACTTCGGATCAAGTTACTACCGAACCTCGTAGGTCAACTAGAGTACGTTCCGCACGAGAGTGGTACAGTAACCCTGTTCTGGAAGTCATGTTACTAGACCATGACGAACCTCAAACCTACGAACTATGAGGAAGCGATGATGAGCCTAGATTCCGTGAAATGGCTTGAGGCCATGAAATATGAGATGGAATCCATATATGTGAACAAAGTGTAGACTTTGGTTGACTTGCCCGATGATCGGCAAGCCATTGAGAATAAATGGATCTTCAAGAGGAAGACGGATGGTAGTGTTACTATCTACAAAGCTTGACTTGTCGCAAAAAGGTTTTTCAACAAGTTCAAGGTGTTGACAACGATGAGTTTTTCTCACTCGTAGCGATGCTTTAGTCTGTCCGAATCATGTTAGCAATTTCCGCATTTTATGAAATCCGGCAAATGGATAACGAAACTGCATTCCTTAATAGATTTATTAAAGAAGAGTTGTATATGATGCAATCAGAAGGTTTTGTCGATCCTAAAGGTGTTAATAAAGTGTGCAAGATCCAGCGATCCATGTATGGACTGGTGCAAACATCTCGGAGTTGGAATATACACTTTGATAAGGTAATCAAAGCATATGGTTTTGTACAAACTTACGGTGAAGCATGTATTTACAAGAAAGTGAGTGGGAGCACTACAACATTTCTGATAAGTATATGTGAATGACATATTGTTGATCGGAAATGATGTAGAATTTTCTGGAAAGCATAAAGGATTGTTTAAAAGTTTTTTCTCAAAAAAATACCTCGGTGAAGCTGCTTACATATTGGCCACCAAGATCTATAGAGATAGATCATGACGCTTGATAAGACTTTCGATTAGTACATACCTTGATAAGATTTTGAAGTAGTTCAAAATGGATCAGTCAAAAAAGGAGTTCTTTCCTGATTTGTAAGGTGTGAAGTTGAGTAAGACTCAAAGCCCGACCATGACAGAAACATATAGAGAGAATGAAAGTCATTCCTTATGCCTCAGCCATAGGTTCTATAAAGTATGTCATGCTGTGTACCAAACCTATTATGTCTCTTGCCATGAGTTTGGCAAGGAGGTACAATAGTGATCCATGAATAGATCACTGGACAATGGTCAAAATTATCCTTAGTAACTGGAGGACTAAGGAAAGTTTCTCGATTATGGAGGTGATAAAGAGTTCGTCGTAAAGGGTTATGCCGATGCAAGCTTTGACAGTAATCCAGATGACTCTAATTATAAATCTGGATGTGTATTGAAAGTAGGAGCAATTAGCTAGAGTAGCTCCATGCAGAGCATTGTAGACATAGAAATTTGCAAAATACATACGGATCTCAATGTGACAGACCTGTTGACTAAACTTCTCTCACAAATGAAAACATGATCACACCTTAGTACTCTTTGGGTGTTAATCACATGGCGATGTGAACTAGATTATTGACTCTAGTAAACCCTTTGGGTATTGGTGACAAGGCGATGTGAACTATGGGTGTTAAATCACATGGCGGTGTGAACTAGATTATTGACTCTAGTGCAAGTGGGAGACTGAACGAAATATGCCCTAGAGGCAATAATAAAGTTGTTTTTTATATTTCCTTATATATCATGATAAATGTCTTTTATTCATGCTAGAAGTGTATTAACCGGAAACATGATACATGTGTGAATACATAGACAAAACATAGTGTTCCAAGTATGCCTCAACTAGACTAGCTCGTTAATCAAAGATGCATGGTTAAGTTTCTTGACCATAGACATGTGTTGTAATTCGATGAACGGGATCACATTGTTAGGAGAATGATGTGATGGACAAGACCCATCTGTTAGCTTAGCATAATGATCGTTTAGTTTTATTTCTATTGCTTTCTTCATGACTTATACAAGTTCCTCTGACTATGAGATTATACAACTCCCAAATACCGGAGGAACACCTTGTGTGCTATGAAACATCACAACGTAACTGGGTGATTATAAAGATGCTCTACAGGTGTTTCCGAAGGTGTTTGTGGTGTTGGCATAGATCGAGAATAGGATTTGACACTCCGAATGTCGGAGAGGTATCTCTGGGCCCTCTCGGTAATACACATCATAATAAGCCTTGCAAGCAAATGACTAATGAGTTAGTCACGAGATGATGTATTACGGAACGAGTAAATTAAAGAGACTTGCCGGTAACGAGATTGAACTAGCAGGTATGATGATACCGACGATCGAATCTCGGGCAAGTAACATACCGATGACAAAGGGAACAACGTATGTTGTTATGCGGTTTAACCGATAAAGATCTTCATAGAATATGTAGGAGCCAATAAGAGCATCCAGGTTCCGCTATTGGTTATTGACCAGAGATGTGTCTCGGTCATGTCTACATATTTCTCGAAACCGTAGGGTCCGCACGCTTAACGTTCGATGATGATTCGTATTATGAGTTATGTGTTTTTGATGACCGAAGATTGTTTGGAATCCCGGATGAGATCACGGACATGGCGAGGAGTCTCTAAATGGTCGAGACATAAAGAAAGATATATTGGACAGTGGTATTCGGACACCGGATGAGTTCTGGGGGTTACGGGATAAATATCAGAGTGCTCGGGGGTTATCGGAAACCCCGGGGGAACTAATGGGCCTTAGTGGGCTTTAGGGGAGAGAGAGGAGATGCCACAAGGGTTTGTCGCGCGCCCCCCATGGGCCTAGTCCGAATTGGACTAGTGGGAGGGGCGGCGCCCCCTCTTCTCCTCTCCCTCTCCTTCCTTCCCCCTCTCTTCCTTTTGGTGGAAACCTACTAGGACTAGAAGTCCTAGTAGGATTCCCCACTTGGGGCGAGCCCTAAGGGTCCGGCCGGCCCTCCCCTCCTCCCTCCATTATATACATGGGGAGGGGGCACCCTAGAACACACAAGCCAATCTTTTAGCCGTGTGCGGTGCCCCCCTCCACAGTTACACACCTCGGTCATATCATTGCAGTGCTTAGGCAAAGCCCTACGCCGGTAACTTCATCATCACCGTCACCACGCCGTCGTGCTTACGAAATTCTCCCTCGTCCTCAACTGGATCAAGATCTCGAGGGATGTCATCATGCTGAATGTGTGCTGAACACGGAGGTTCATGCGTTCGGTACTTGGATCGGTTGGATCGTGAAGACGTTCGACTACATCAACCGCGTTACTAAATGCTCCCGCTTTCGGTCTATGAGGGTACATGGACATACTCTCCCCACTCGTTGCTATGCTTCTCCTAGATAGATCTTGTGTCACATCCCTAGTCAGTGCTTGCATTAGGACTAGCTAGAGTGTGCATCATGTTTACTTTTCAAAGAAACTTGAAATGGGAATGACAGAAACCCCAGCACCCCTCTTCTAACAACTAGGGTTTGATAAAATCTTTTCCAATGTACCCAAAATGCCCTTCAAAAATGTTCATCATTTCTGCCTTGGTCTTAAACCTCTGCCAAAAATGGTGCACAATTTTCTAGGACATCCAAGGTCTCTGGATTAAATCATATGGTATTTGCATTTGGGCATTTTCTATAAAATATTTTGTGTGCCCAAATAATCATAAACTAAAATGTTCCATGCTGTTCATATTATATACAGTGGGCATGACTAGTTTTATGAGCTATAAAAATGTTCTGGCATTCTAAATAATTCAACAAAGTTGCAAAAGAAATGAAACAGAAAGAAATAGAAAAGAGAGAGAGAGAGAAAGAGTTTACCTGGCGCCCAACCGGCCCACCTGCCGGCCCAGCCCAGCCGCCGCTCCAGCGAGCTGCTTGGCTCGGCCAGGCAGGCAGGCAGGTGCTCGACGGCGGCCGCAGCGCGCGCCACGCAGCTGCCCGCCGCCCTGCTTCCTCCCCTCGCCGCTCTGGAGGATGGGATCGATCATCCACTTCGTCCCCGAGCTCGCTGACACTCTCCACCCTCCCCAGCTCCTCTCCCTCGCTCTCCCCGCACCATGGCCGACGCCGCCGTGCATGCGCCGTCGTGGTAGCCGCGTCCACCGCCGTCCCTGAGCCCCGTGGTCGTGTCCGTCCTCTCTACCATCCTCGACAACGTCGAGCAGGCTGAGCCCCGAGCGCTCGCCCGCTCTGGAGTCGCCCCCGACCCCGTCTTCCCCAACTCCGGCCGCAGAGATCTCCCTCGCCGCCCCGCTCAGCTCCGACCGTCCCCAAGCTCGCCTCGGCGTCTACTACAACCGCCCTGAGCTCAGCTTCGTCCTCCCCCTCTCCGTTGGCTCTCTCCTACACCGAACGCACCGCACGAGGCTCACCTGCATGCGCCGCCGCGGAGCTCGTCGCCGACGAGGCTCCGGCCATCTAATGGTCCGGCCATCGTGCCTATCAGCTTCACCGTTCCGTGTAGATGCTGTAGGACCACTCCACGCACCTCTACGAGCACTGCACCGATGAGTTCGACCTCACCCAAACTCCGGCAGCCGCTGAGCTCGTCGCCGGCGTCATCTCCGGCGACCCCGAGGCCAACCACCACCACCACTCGACGCGGCTCACTCCCAGCCACCCGTAGGTGTGCTCCGCCATCGTTTTGGCAGCCGGAGCACAAAACCCGCACCTCACTGCCGCGTTTGGCCTCGCCGGCGGCTAAACGCCGGCGAGTTATCCCTGTTTGACCAAGGGTTTGACCCCCCTGGGTCACTGACATGTGGGCCCTGCCTGTTAGTCAAACCTAGTTTAGTGTTTAATTTAATTCTAATTAGTCAGTTAACTAACTGTGACACTGACCAGTGGGTCCCACTGGTCAGGTTTGACCTGGGCCGCCCTGTTGACTGGCTGACATCAGCATGATGTCATGCTGACACAGTAAAGGATTTTCTGGGATTTTTAGATTTAAAAATAAGTCAGGAAATTCCAGAAAATGCTGTTAACTTCAAAAAAAACATATAAATTCAACAGTAGCTCAGATGGAAAAGATTTATATATGAAAATTGATCAGAAAAATCCAATCTTTCCAATGGCACTGGTTTCATGCATGTTTGAGCAAGTTAACCTTGCTGTATACATTAAAACATGTTAATGCACTTAATTAAATAATAGTTTGAGTTTCAATTTGAATCTTTGATTCAAATAGGCTCAAACCCTTCTGGTTATAGTTGCATTAGCCCAAAACACATGCATCTTGCCATATCATGAGCATGCATCATATTGTTGCATTTGTTTGCTTATTGATTGTACCGCCGATATTCTCCGTGTTAGGTCCTGCTCCCGAGGATACTTCTGCGTATCCAGCTGAAGAGCAGCACCCGACAACCACTTTGTCAGGCAAGCAATCATTGATCATTCCGATACAAACCCAATATTCTCGCTCCTGCTCTCTTTTACTGCATTAAGGCAACAGCGTGTGAACTGCTACTTGCTGCGGTAGTTGAACCCTATTCCCTTGCATGACCTGTCATTGCCAGAGTAAATAGTTGAAACCCACTAGCATGTGTAGGAGTTGTTTGAGCCATGTGATGTGTGATCCACCATGCTATTTGTTTATGTTGCCTGCTATGCTTAGAGTTGTGTCAGGTCTGGTTCATCTGGGTAATGGATCAGATTGAAATGATCATACCGGTAAAGAGAAGGTAGTGTGGAACATGTTTGGTAAAGGTATCGATGAAAGGCCATGTAGGAGTACGTGGTGGGTTGTTTCATTGGAACCGTTCATAGGACCCGAGATCTGTGTGTGTGGTTCAAGTTCCAGCTACTACCATGCATTGGGCCCGAAACCAATGGACCCTCTCGGCTTATTAATTATCCTTGATCTCTGTCCAGGAGTTGCAACTAGTTTCTGGTGTTTGTAGTTTACTGGTGGTCGTGCACAGCGCTGACCCTCGGGGTGGGCTGTGTTGCGACAGGTACGTGGCACGGTGTACCGGTTGCCCGTTTGGTGACTCGGGAACCCTGTACACATCGTTTGGGGCCATGAGTGACACCCCGGCCGGATCTCCCCACGGATGGAACCCAAATAGGCGATAAACCTGGACGAGAGACTTGTGTAGTTAGTCAGGTCGTGGCCGACACCCTCGCTGGGCTTCCGCTTGAAGGTTGCCGAGTACATGTCAAGTAAACGGCGATAAGTGGTGGAAGCGTGTGTGAAGAAGTACACCCCTGCAGGGTTATCAATCTATTCGAATAGCCGTTGTTCGCGGTACGAACTACTTGGTTACTCTTACAGTTCATAGACAAGTTGATGGATACTACTAAAAGCCTCAAGATAAGTGTGAGTACCGTGGATGGCCCTTCCGTAGGATGACGGAAGAGGATCCTCGGTGGTGTATTGTTGTGGTGAGTAGAGGACTTGTGTACGTAGTAATATCTTGTAATCTGTTGAGAGTTGTAGTATAGGTTAGCCAAGAGTCAAAGCTGGCTTTCTGCTATGAACTCCACTACCCCCTATTGATAATGTTGCATGTATGATAGGTTCTGTTGTAAGACTTGCTGAGTACTTTTGTACTCATGTTTGCTTAGTAACTGTTGCAGAGGAGAACCCTGCCCCTTCTGATGGGTTCTACATACACTTTGACGTCGACGAGTAGCTTGTCACCCAGACGGAGATCTGGAGCTTGTGAAGGGCCTTGTAGAAAATCAGGCTACACTAAGCCTGTTTTATTTTCTAAGTTGTCTGTACTCAGACATGTAGCTTCCGCTTGTGCTTGTTGTAATGCACAGGATGGGACTATATCTCCTACGTGTCGAGGCACGACTTAAAGATATAAGCCCATTCTGGAATGATCGCAAGTTTGGTATCTTTGCACGACTCATGTAAAAGAGGGATTAAAATGCAAAAGGAGATAGTTGGCTTACACTCGCCACTTCACACAATTCATTACATGAGCAAAATATCATCCAAAACATCACAGCCCATCTAAGGGTAAGATCCAAAAGACAAGATACCAAACATAACGTTAAACCACAGGTCTAGATCGAATCCTAGTAGAAACCACTACTGATCGTCGAAACGTCATAAGCATACGGCCACTCTCTTCAACGAGCTCCCAGCGAAGCTCTGAACCAGCTCCTGCTTCATCTCGGCTGAACCAGCATCTGGTGTTGAAGTATCTGTGAGCCACGAGGACTCAGCAATCCCATAACCATGGGTATCAAGACTAGCAAAGCTTTATGGGTAGGAAGAGGCAAAGTGGTCAGGTTGCAGCAGCGGCTAAGCAATATATGGTGGCTAACTTACGAGTACCAGAATAAGATGAGCATCTACGCAAACGGTCGCAACTAGTAGTGATCGCTAAAGATCCTAAACTACTTACGAGTCAAACATAACCCCACCGTGTTCTCTTCTCAAAGTGAAAAGAGACAGTCACAGTTACTCACACGGTTGTGTGTTTTACTTCGGATCCTCTGTCAAGTTTTCTACAACCGGACATTAACAAATTCCAATCTTCCACATAACCGCGGGCACGGCTTTCGAAAGATCATAACCCTGTAGGGGTGTCCCAAGTTAGCCCATCACAAGCTCTCACGATTAGCTGAAGTGATAAATATAATATCATCACCTCTTATCTTAGGGAAATCCGATCAGGCTCGGCATCCCGGTGCACAAGACATTTCGACAATGGTAAAACAAGTCCAGCAAGACCTCTCGGTGTGTCGACACCCTGATAGTAGCCGTGCGTATCTCGTCTCAGGCCACAACCGGATGGGCGATGCTACAGGTTATACCAGATACCTCGGGTTTCCCCAAGGCGGCCCTGCAGGACCCCCGTTTGGGACCAACTCCATCAGCACTGGCCCCCCTGCTATGTAGAATTAAGAACCCGGGAACGCGACCCCCTATGCAAAAATTTAATTAATTAATTAAGTTGTTATTATGAGCAAATTAAAACCAATGTTGGGCCTTGCTGGAGGAGTTTTATTCAAAGTCGAACTGTCAAGGGGTCCCCATCCACCCATCGTGTAAGGAACGCAAAATCAAGGAACATAATGCCGGTTTATCGGCGCCTAAGGTGGCATGAGTGGAACAAAACACCGAGCAAAAGGCCAAGCCTTCCACCCATGCCCAGTATATAGGTGTGTTAATAATAATAATAGATATTTTAATATTCCAACAACAAGTTCCCTCCTGGAACGATCTTCATCTTCACCTGCAACTAACAACGCTATAAGAGGGGCTGAGCAAGCGGGTAACATAGCCAAACAATGATTTTGCTAGGAAGGTGTCAAAGGTTAGAGGTTTCATGGAAACAAGGAGAGGGCTGACAATAAAAGATGGGTAGCGCGACATGTAACGATAGCATCGAGATAAATAAGCATGGCAATGGTAGTAAAGGTATCCAAGGGTATGATCATCTTGCCTGGGATTCCACAAGGGAGAAGAACGGATCCATGAAGAAGACGGAGCAATAGTTGAGCGAATCCTCACAACTCCGGAACGAAACCGAAGCTAACAAGAGAAGCAACCGGAAAGAAGCAAACAACACGGTAAACGCACAAGCATAAACATAGCATACGATGCACATCCAAGTATGATGCATGTCCGGTTTAATTATGCATGGCATGGCAAAGTGCACAAACAAGTACTACAAGTTAAATGGAGCTCAATATGCAACGAGTTGCATATTGACGAAACACCACATTTTAATTATTTAATTGACTCTCGTTTACTTACAAGACAAGATTAAATGTTTGTTAACATGGCAAGAGGTGAAGCATAATAAAACTACACTATTTAGGCAATTTAAATGAGGCCTGAAATAACAACAACAATTCCGGAAAATCCCCATGCATGTTTAGCAATTTTTAAGAAAACAACAAATCACACATTTAATGTTGTTAACATGATGCGGATGACATGATCAAGTTTATGCAAGTTTATTAAAAGTTGACATGAAGAAGATATGAAGTATTGTCACCGTGGTGGAAGGAAAAAGGTGCCACGGCAATGCTCCGAAAATGATGCAACGGCATCATATCGGTTCCGGTAACTTGTTGAGAGACCGGAGCAAAAGAAAGATGGCATGAGCGAGTCGAACAAGATGAAAAGGTGGGGTGATCCCGTCACCGGGTTCCCACGGGTCGGCGACGAGGCAACCGAGGAGCATGACAAAGGATGATACGGGCACGGTGCAAACAAGGGTAACATCTCATACAACACAAGCATTCCACGGGTCATCGTCTCGGGGTTATACCTTCGAAACATTCGTTTCGGGGCGGTTCGAGTCGACGAGGGGCGTAGTGAAAGTAGTGGAAGTAGACGTTCCGTAGAGGTACTCGTTATGTAGCCGTTCTAGCGATTCGTAGAGGAAGTAGGCGTTCACGTTTCGTAGAGGAAGTAGCCGTTCGCGGTCATCGATAGGGGAACTTGTCGCGGCATCGGACGTCTTCGGGGCGAGGGTAGTCGTTCACGTTGGCGACGGTAGTGGAAGTAGTGGTTCCGTTCGTAGTCGTTCAAGTCGTCGGTAGAGGTACTTGCGGTCTCGGCGACGGTAGTGGTACACGGCGACGGTAGTCGTTCACGGAGCTCGTTTTTCCGTAGATGTTCGGGTCGTCGTGGTACTCGTTCGGGTCATGTAGAGGTACTTGGCGTCCGGGGTGCTTCGGGCTGCCATCGTTACTCGTTTGTAGATGTACATGTATCCTGGCACTTGGCGAAAAAAATACACAGCAGCAACAAAACATGGCAACAGGGCAGAGTAGCTGCTGCCTTGGCGAACAACATCAGCAACAAAGGGAGGCGACGAGGAGGCGGGGCAGGGAGGCCGGAGACGGGGCGCTGCTGCGGCCTTGCTGGAAAAGGAGGTCGTCCGGCTGGCGGACGGGGCGCAGAGGCCAGAAGGCCTGAGCTGGGAGCACTCGGGCGTCGAGGTGACGAGGAGGGCTAGAAGACGGATCGTGCCGGCTGCTGCCTGGCCGAGGCAGGGCCTGGGGCGCGCAGAGGCGAGGCGAGGAGGAAGCTCCAGTGGCCCTGGTGCTTCGACCCTGTTGAGGAGGGGGGGCTCCTGGCCGCGGGGCCAGAGGCGAGGCGATGCGGAGGGAGGCGAGGTAGAGCAGTCAGCGGCGGCGCCTGGAGCGGAGATGGAGCACCTGGCGACGCATGATGCTCGCGGGGGCGAGGAGACAGGGGCCGGGGCGCGTCGGGGCCTTGGTCATGGCGGAGCAGCGGGGACGAGGGCCATGGCGCTGGGCGAGGCGAGGGCCTCGAGGACGCAGGCGAGCGCATCCGGAGGCGAGCGGCGCTCCTGTGCGGGAGGACGAGGAGGGGCGCGGGCTTCGCGGTGCTGGGGTTCGGCGGCGACCTGGCGGGGCGCTCGGCAGGAGGGATCGAAGGAGAAGGGCGCAGGGAAGAGCGATCGAAGGGAGATGGGGTCGGGTGCGAGGACACGAGGGGGTGGCGGCGGCTTGCGGGAGAGAGCGAGGGGAGAGGTAGCGAGCTCGGTCGAGCGCTGGGCTAGGGTTACGGGGCGAGGGAGCGGGCTGCAGCCTGGCTCTCCAGGCCCAAGAGGCTGATGGGCCAGGAGGCTGAGGCGGCGGCCTTAGAGGCCTGGGAAGGCAGGTGCGGCTGGGAGGTAGCTGGTTGGGCCATCTCCTTATTAAAAAAACAAAGAAGAGAAAGAAAGAAAAAAATAGAGGTTAGGGATGGAATTTGGGGCAAGAGGATATTTTCCCCGGACTGGTAAAAAGGTGCACGGTCCACGAAAAATAGGAGAGGCGTGACGAAAGATGTAATTCAAACTCATTTGACTTTAATTCAAATGGTTTGAACTATGACATGGTTTCGGAAGTGTCCAAAAATGATGAGGATTTTGGAGGAACCTCGATAAACGGAAAAAGGAAAATAGACAAGGTTTTTAAGGAGAAACTTGAAGTAGAAAAGGCATGGGGAAAATTATGCAAGTGTGTTGGGTTAATTCCAAACAAACGGAATATTTATTATATAGCTCCATAAATATTGGGAGGCTATGTTATAAAGAGAAGTCATCCTTCCCTCGATTTAAATGGACCGAAGGTCCACATGATTTATTTAGGTTGAGATGCAAAATAAAAAAATGACATGATGGCATGATGACATGATGCAAAGCAAAATAAATAACACAAGCACAAAAGAAACACACGGGAGAACCCGGAACATCTGGAATCTTCTGGAATCTTCTGGGACGTCGGTCTTCGGGCGTCACAACTCTCCCACACTAACAGAGGATCTCGACCCGAGATCCTAGAGATGGCGCCGGATAGGAAACGAAAAAAGAAGAGGTAAAACAAAGTTGCTTCTTTGACAGACGAGTGAAACCACGAACCTGAGAGGTTGAACAAATTGAAAAAGAATACAACGGGGATGAACGAAGATGAAAACACTCCGTTACAAAAGAGGAACAAGGAATATTATGAGAACCTTGTAGGTTGAAAGACAAGAAACAAGAGCTTACGAACCAAAGAATATGAAACCGCAATGGTATAGCCAAGGAATAAGAATGACATGATTCGGACAGCACTCCGTCTGAAAATCGAAGGAATTAACATGAGCTTGAGGAGATTGAATGATACTTGATGAAATCAACAGCACATTGCCTCCGAAACAATTGAAAGAATGCCACAAGGGGTAAGAAGGATTCAGACAGCACTCCGGTTGAAAAGAGAGGCAAAACTTGATGAGATGAGGGAACTAGAATGTAGGTGACAACATTCCAGTTAAAAGACAAGCAAGGGAAGAATATGATCTTGATAAAAACAAGATGATGGTTTGGAGAGAGCAATATCACAAAGCCTCCGGAACGAAAGAATAGATGCAAGATCATTGGGAAGAAAGAACGGAGAAGAAAATGACAACTTCTCTCAAAATTGAATTTGAAAGAGACGAAAACGAATAAGCTTGATGTGGGCTTATGGAAAACATCTCAAAATTAAGAGGTGACAACCAGCCACTAACAGAAACGAATTGCTTTGATTGAGATCACAAGGAGACGAAAAACTTAATCACCAGAATGATAAATGAAGAACTTGGGTCATTTATAAGCACCATAATTAGCAACAATTCTCAGGGAAAGCTTTTAGGTGAGTTATAACCCAAGAAAAACTCCAACGAAGAAAAATGACGGGATTAAATATCTCATTCCTGACAACTTGTGAATCATAATCCATGAAGGAATTGTCAAGAATGACATAACACCATCTCAACAGATAAGGGAGCAAGAATTGCACTTGGAAAGCATGATGAAGAATGCTTGAGCTCCAACAAGAATCTTGATGAAAACTTTGAGGATGAATTAAATCTTGATGAACCACCATGAGAACTCCGGTAATACAAGCATGAGAAGTGAAAGATGAAAAGAATAAGATTCAAGGCCTGCGATGAAGTAGATGGAGCTTTGAAATGTTAATTGAAATAACTTGGAGCTCCGGAAAACAAGATGAAGAATTTAGAACCTAGAATATATATGATGAACAAGCTCCAGACAAAAGAATTAAATCACCTTGAAGGAATAAGAATAAGAATTATGTCATGCATCTCCTTCACCAATTTAAATTGATGACAACCAAAGTATTTGGCATACTACTTATTCTCGTTGGAAAGAATTAAGAGAGATCTCGCACAAGCTTGGGTAAATCTTCAACGAAGCACCGGTAGGATTATGAAAAGAACAAATGAATTAAAACGATAACAACGGAAGGGTAAACTTGAATGAACGACCGTAAGAATATGGAGATGAACGAAGAGGCATCAATGAAGAATATTTGGAGGACGAAGTTGCAAACTGAGAGCGAAGAAATCTTCTGAAATGATGGCCTTCGGAGGATCACAATGGGAAGAACTCAAGAATTGCTCTGGAGGGGCATGAAAACAATTCCCACAATCAAAAACAATTATGAGGATGGCATGAAGCTAGAACCACGAATCTTCAAGAGAACGGGCCAAGATTTAAGAGAAACTCTTCTCCGGTCTTCAAATGTTTGGAATGAACACGAGAAATGCCATGAAGAATTTCGAGATACTCCGGACGAATGACAAGAGGAAGGTGGAGCAAAAGATGGAAATAATTGAAAACAAACTTGGAGAAGGCATGTGACTAATGGAAATCATTCTTACGTCACACTTTGAAAAGAAATTGAGTATAACTCCGGAAAATTAGAAGAGTTAGGTAAGATCCTGGAAAAAAACCTGTGGGTTAGGGCCCACTCAAAAGAAATCACCGTTGAAAAAGATTGCTTAAGAGATATTGCACCGGTTGGATTAAATGGCTTGAATGAGATAACAACCTCAAAATAATTTGAACGGATTAAGAATGGAATTATGAATCTTCAGCACTCCGGATATGAATAGCCAGAGGAAAATGATTACTTGGTGCACCAGAATAAGAAAGCATTGTGAAATGTGGAAAAGGATAAGATCAACAACAAAATCTTCAATTACATCCACCGGCAGAAGAATGTTAGAATTAAGAATGATGAACTTGAAGCTCTTGAGAATCTTCACGATAAATCACCGGATAAGAACATTGAAGGAAATGAATGAAGAACCTCACATGAATAAAATGGATACTTCATCTGAGAAATTCTGGCTCCGAGAAGAAGAAGGGTGGGAGGGTGGGGAAAACAAAGACAACTTGAGACGAACAAAATGGACACCGGTTGAAAAGGAATACCATGAAAATCTCGATGGTCAAGAAGGACTAGCACTCCCATAGAAATATGAGAACACCGATTAGGAAAGGTATGGAATCAACATTTGACATCGAAGCAACTCGAATACCAGAATCAAAACAACGGATCGATATGTTTATGAAGAAGATTATGTTGCAACATATCTATCCGAACAGAGAATTGAACGAATGAATTCCGTAGGTACATCAGCTTGACGAGAAGCCACTAGGTAGAACAAAAGATAAATAAAAACAACAAGGATCAGATAGAACAAATACAAGATAGAAGCTTCGTTCGACATATTCGTGCTGAAAGCTCATGGAACGTGTTACAAAAGGGTTTTGCAATCCCCGGATCAGCATAGCCAAGGACCCTTTAAGATGCAACTCCTGATCGGAACAAGCCCATAAAACCACTTCACTCAATGTAGAACCCCGAACTTCATATCATGCACTCGTTGAAAGAATGCCTAGAACTACTGGATGAACCCACCTATTAATTTCCGAAAGTTCCCAGTTATGCAATCAGGTGTTGGGGATACAGGGGAAGCACCACGCACTCAACTCTAATCCTACATCCAGCTGTATCCATCCTTCAACACATAACCAGTTATCTCCGGAAACCGTTTACCTCGGACCTTCAAAACGCATCTACTATACAAGCTATGGCAATACTCCCGAACTACCTCCCCAGTACTGGGTGATGTCGGGGTTATCTTGCCACTAACCGCATAGGAGAGTTTTCGATGTCGGCCGTCTTAAGTATTCTAGAACTGATGCGATATATTTGTGACGACAACACCTCGGAGCTCAACTCCCCGGGACACTGCCACAACCCCTAATGACAGGAGGCATCGAGAACAATGTTCTCATCACAAAGACATCAGAACAATCCAAACAATACTCGCGAGATCCTAAAAAAAATTGGTGCAATTTTTGAAAGTAGAAGAGGCAAGATTAATCGTCAGGAGTCCTCACCAGAGTGAAAATGGATGAGGAGCAAACAGAAATCCTACTCTCCGATATATATAGGACTCAAAACATTTTCATGTGTGTGCCTAGACTCAACCGTCAACGATTCGATCAATCAGTGGGGGCTTCTAGGTCGGAGAAGACTCTGATACCAACTTGTAATGCCCAGGATGGGACTATATCTCCTACGTGTCGAGGCACGACTTAAAGATATAAGCCCATTCTGGAATGATTGCAAGTTTGGTATCTTTGCACGACTCATGTAAAAGAGGGATTAAAATGCAAAAGGAGATAGTTGGCTTACACTCGCCACTTCACACAATTCATTACATGAGCAAAATATCATCCAAAACATCACAGCCCATCTAAGGGTAAGATCCAAAAGACAAGATACCAAACATAACGTTAAACCACAGGTCTAGATCGAATCCTAGTAGAAACCACTACTGATCATCGAAACGTCATAAGCATACGGCCACTCTCTTCAACGAGCTCCCAGCGAAGCTCTGAACCAGCTCCTGCTTCATCTCGGCTGAACCTGCATCTGGTGTTGAAGTATCTGTGAGCCACGAGGACTCAGCAATCCCATAACCATGGGTATCAAGACTAGAAAAGCTTTATGGGTAGGAAGAGGCAAATTGGTGAGGTTGCAGCAGCGGCTAAGCAATATATGGTGGCTAACTTAGGAGTACCAGAATAAGATGAGCATCTACGCAAACGGTCGCAACTAGTAGTGATTGCTAAAGATACTGAACTACTTACGAGTCAAACATAACCCCACCGTGTTCTCTTCTCAAAGTGAAAAGAGACAGTCACGGTTACTCACACGGTTGTGTGTTTTACTTCGGATCCTCTGTCAAGTTTTCTACAACCGGACATTAACAAATTCCAATCTGCCACATAACCGCGGGCACGGCTTTCGAAAGATCATAACCCTGCAGGGGTGTCCCAACTTAGCCCATCACAAGCTCTCACGATTAGCTGAAGTGATAAATATAATATCATCACCTATTATCTTAGGGAAATCCGATCAGGCTCGGCATCCCGGTGCACAAGACATTTCGACAATGGTAAAACAAGTCCAGCAAGACCTCCCGGTGTGTCGACACCCTGATAGTAGCCGCGTGTATCTCGTCTCAGGCCACAACCGGATGGGCGATGCTACAGGTTATACCAGATACCTCGGGTTTCCCCAAGGCGGCCCTGCAGGACCCCCGTTTGGGACCAACACCATCAGCACTGGCCCCCCTGCTATGTAGAATTAAGAACCCGGGGACGCGACCCCCTATGCAAAAATTTAATTAAGTAATTAAGTTGTTATTATGAGCAAATTAAAACCAATGTTGGGCCTTGCTGGAGGAGTTTTATTCAAAGTCGAACTGTCAAGGGGTCCCCATCCACCCATCGTGTAAGGAACGCAAAATCAAGGAACATAATGCCGGTTTATCGGCGCCTAAGGTGGCATGAGTGGAACAAAACACCGAGCAAAAGGCCAAGCCTTCCACCCATGCCCATTATATAGGTGTGTTAATAATAATAATAGATATTGTGATATTCCAACAACAAGTTCCCTCCTGGAACGATCTTCATCTTCACCTGCAACTAACAACGCTATAAGAGGGGCTGAGCAAGCGGGTAACATAGCCAAACAATGGTTTTGCTAGGAAGGTGTCAAAGATTAGAGGTTTCATGGAATCAAGGAGAGGGCTGACAATAAAAGATGGGTAGCGCGACATGTAACGATAGCATCGAGACAACTAAGCATGGCAATGGTAGTAAAGGTATCTAAGGGTATGATCATCTTGCCTGGGATTCCACAAGGGAGAAGAACGGATCCATGAAGAAGACGGAGCAACAGTTGAGCGAATCCTCACAACTCCGGAACGAAACCGAAGCTAACAAGAGAAGCAACCGGAAAGAAGCAAACAACATGGTAAACACACAAGCATAAACATAGCATACGATGCACATCCAAGTATGATGCTGATACGTCCAAAACGTATCTATAATTTCTGCTTGCTCCATGCCTCTTTTGTGTGATATTGCTATGATATTTATACACTTCCATACACTTTTGATCATATTTGGACTAACCTATTAACTCAGTGCACCCCAGTGCCAGTTTCTGTTTTCTGCTGTTTTTGTATTTCAGGTTTTCCCATCACGTAAACTGCCAGAAAAATCCCAGAAAAATTATATAAAAAATTAGCATTCCGGAAGCTTCCTTGCGGCCAAAGTAGGGCCGGAGGGGGGCCACCAGGGCTCCAGGCGCCCTGGTGGCGCGGCCCCCCTCCTGGCCGCGCCGGGGGGCGCCTGGGCCTCCCAGGTCTCCGCTGATGCCCCCCTTTGGCATATATTTAACACGCGTCCCAAAACCCTCGAGGACGGAACCCTTTTTTGTGATCTCATCTCTGTTCCGCCGCCGCCGCGCTTCCAAGATCGGGAGCACCAGGAGAACTCTTCCCGGCACCCTGCCGGAGGGGAGGATCACCACCGGGAGCCTCTCCACCACCATGGACGCCTCCCGGATGAGGTGTGATTAGTCTCCCTTGGACCATGGGTCCATGACCAGTAGCTATGTGATGTTCTACTCCCCTTCTTGTGCTTCACTAATTAGACCTCGTGAGCTGCCCTACATGATCGAGGCACATATGTAATCCTTATGCTGTTGCTATGTTGAGTTTGCTGGGATCCGATGGATTGTGAGATTATGTTCAGATTGTGTTTGAGTAATATATTTGATTCACCTCTTTTATATTTACGTTCGTAAGTAATTCTTGCATGTTCTCCGTTGCTATTTATTGCTTTGGCCGAGTAGTAGGTAGTAACTCCAAGAGGGAACGTTATGCTTGATTGTGGGTTCATGCCCCTCGATGACTATTTTGAGTGACAGAAACATGAGTCTAGGGGATGTGCTGTTTCCACAAGGGGGAAAACAACGGTGCTTGTACCCGCGGGTGCAAGGATTTTTTACTTTACGCAAAGTTCTTTTAATGCAGTTGTCTGTTGCTTTGAGTTTACACTATGGGTGGGACTCGCAACTTAATACCAGCGAGATGTTCTGGATAGATATCTCAAGGTGGATGATTAGTAGTAGATGCAGATGGATTTCGGTCTACTTGCCTTGGTGTACCGCCCATGCTTTGAACCTCTACCTTTCTTGCAACATAGTTAGCATTGGTTTGCGCACATAATTCTGTCAATTGCCCAGCTGTAATTCGTTTACCTCACATAGCTGTTTTATCATCTTTTGGGAGAGAGACATCACTAGTGAACATCATGGGACCCCGGTCCATATTGCCATCACTGATCACATCCGCTATTTACTTTCTGCTTTTACTTACTAGTTGCAGCAATACCTATCACTATTATCTCTTGCGTTTGATCCTTTGTAAACGACAAGGCCGGAGGGATTGACAACCTCTCTGTACTCGTTGGGAGCAAAGTTATTTGTATCTGTGTGCAGGTCCAGTTGATTGCTAATATCTGGCACCGTTAGCAGTTGACACCTTCTTGTTGAACCTTGGAGTCTCAGGGGAAATCGATCCTTGGTATCTTTGCCAAGGGAAAACTACCGCTACACTGCATCTCAAACCTTCCACTTGGGGTAACCAACGAGGGGCGAGAAGCCATCAAGCAAAGTTTTCTGGCGCCATTGCCGGGGACTCCACTCTTCAAGATAGGGGAGTTGCACGCTATCTTTTACCTTTGCTTTTTAGTCTTGTTAGTTTACCTTTCATTTTTGCTTTAGTATCTTTTATCAAAAATCACAAAAATAGTTATCTTGCTTGCTTGCTGCTATGGGTTCCACCGAGAACACCAAGTTGTGTGACTTCACTAGTCATAACAACGATGACTTTATCTGCACGCCTATCACTACACCTGCCACTTCAGCACCTTCGTATGAAATTAAACCTGCTTTACTGAACCTAGTTATGAAAGATCAATTCTCCGGGGCTGGAGATGATATTGCTTTACACTTAAACAATTTTGTTGAACTCTGTGATATGCAAAAGTACCAAGAAATAGATGGTAATATTGTCAAGCTTAAGCTTTTTCCTTTCTCCTTGAGAGGAGGAGCTAAAATTTGGTTTCAATCTTTGCCTAGAAATAGCATAGATTCATGGGACAAGTGCAAAGATGCTTTTATTGGAAAATACTATCCACCTGCTAAAATTATCCAACTAAGGAGTAACATAATGAATTTCAAACAATTGGATAATGAACACGTTGCCCAAGCTTGGGAACGTATGAAATCTCTTGTCAAGAACTGCCCTACTCATGGTTTGACTACTTGGATGGTTATCCAAACTTTTTATGCAGGCTTGAACTTTACCTCGCGGAACTTGTTAGATTCGGCCACGGGAGGAACCTTTATGTCAACTACACTTGGTGCTACCACAAAGCTTCTCGATGAGATGATGACCAATTATTCCCAATGGCACACCGAACGCGCTCCAACAGGTAGGAAGGTGAACTCTGTCGAGGAGATTTCCTCCCTAAATGAAAAAGTTGACTTGATCATGTCTCTACTTTCGAAGCAATCTTCTGTTGATCCTCGTGATGTTCCTTTAAATTCTTTGATTGCTCAAGAACAAGTAGATGTGAACTTTATCTCTAGAAACAATTTTAATAACAATGCTTATAGGAGTAACTTTGGTAGCAATCCTTGACCGTTCCCCTCTAATTCCTATGGGAACAACAATGCTTATCCTAGCACCAAGAACTCCACTACTGAACTAGAGATTATGCTTAAAGATTTCATAACTACCCAAAAAGCCTTTAATAAGAGTGTAGAAGAAAAACTAAACAAACTAGATGATCTCTCTTCGAAGGTAGACAATTTAGCCCATCAGGTAGAATTGCTTAAAATTAGAACTTCTCGTCTTGAGGAGAGGAAGGTCACTCCTATGAATGCTATTCAAGTGCAAATTAATGAAAACATTAGGATGTTGGCTAAACTTAAAGAGAGATGGGCTAGGGAAAAGGAGGAAGAAGATAGAATTAAGAACCTTCCTACCCACCACACTGTTGCTACTATCCAAGTTGTTGAGGATATCCAAACTCTTAGCACCCAATGCACTCCTGGTCCCGTTGGACCTATTAATGGTGATGCTATGACTATAGAAACTACCAAACAAGTGAACCTAAAGGACACCACTACCACCTTACTTGATAGTAGTGACCTTGATTTTGATAATTGCACTCTTACCGAAGTTATTGATTTCCTTCACAAGATGTCTAGAGATCCCCGCACTAGCACGCTTAACCTTGCCTTCACAGAGCATATCACTAATGCTCTCATCAAAGCTAGGGAGGAGAAACTTAGAGTAGAAGCCTCCATTCCTAGAAAGCTAGAAGATGGTTGGGATCCTATGATTAAAATTAAGTTGAATAACTTCTCTTGCTATGCTTTATGTGATGTTGGAGCTAGTACCTCAGTTATGCCCAAAAGAATATATGATATGCTTAAATTGAAACCTTTTGATTCTTGTTCTTTTGGTGTTCGTCTTGTTGATTCTTCCATAAAGAAACCTTTGGGGAGGATCGACGATGTTCTTATCATTGTCAATGACAACTACGTTCCCGTTGATTTTACTATTATGGATATTGAATGTGAACCTTCTTGTCCAATTATTTTGGGACGTCCTTTCCTTCGCACCGTTGGTGCTATCATTGACATGAAAGAGGGGAATATAAGATTCCAATTTCCTCTCAAGAAAGGGATGGAACACTTCCCTAGAAAGAAGATTAAGTTACCTTTTGAGTCCGTTATACGGGCTAGCTATTCTTTTACTCTTGATAAAACTTGATCTCTTTGCATTATGCCTAGCTTAAAGGCATAAAAGAAAGCGCTTTTGGGAGGCAGCCCACAATGAATAAAATTTTATTTTGCTTTTTTTGTGTCTTGATGTTGTTACTACAGTAGCATCATCATTGTATCTTTACTTTTCAACTTTGTGCCAAGTGTGGCCTCTGATTGCAAGAAAGTTCAAAAGGTGTGACGTGCTGTCCAGGAAACAGATTATGTCCTTGGACAGAAAAAATTCGTATAAAATCACCAGATCATCTTTTTGGTCTGAATTTTTTCGACAGCGTGATCTATACAATTGTCTTTCGGGCGTCTGTTCTGAGTTTTTTGATTAGAGTTGCAGAAGTGCCCCGAAAAAATCGTTTACTACCTGCTGGTCTGTTTTTTCACAGATTCTGTCCTGTTTTGCCTTTCCTTCATTTTGCAAACCTTGAGCTTGCTTTTTCTTTGCAAAAACCTTTTGGCAATCTTGAGAAACAGTATACCTTCAAGAATATCTTTATTTCCAGCAAGGAACAATTATTTTATTATGGGTACTAACCTCGCTAATCCGATTATGATGAGTTATGTATGAAGGGAGTTTTCAAGTGTGCGAGGGAAGATGATAAAAAGATTCAGGAGTGTCAAACGCTCAAGCTTGGGGATGCCCCCATGCACCCCCAAGAAATATTCAAGAAGACTCAAGCGTCTAAGCTTGGGGATGCCCCCGTGCATCCCCTTCTCCATCAACATTATCAGTTCGTCTTTCGTTCCACTATATTTTTATCACTTCATGTGTTATGTGCTATGCTTGGAGCGTCTTGCTTTTAGTTCCCTTTTTAGTTTTCTTTAGCTTTGCTTGCTTTTCATAACGAGTTGGAACTCAGCTTTCTTTGTGTGGGAGAGAAACACGCTCCACTTCAACCTAGAACACAACATAGAATTTTCATGTCTATCTTTGTTGTGTATGTTCTTGGTCTTTCAATAGCTACTGTCATGTTCAGCTCTCAGTTTTCATGCTTATCTTTTTAGAGAGCTTTTGTTTAGTTGGTCGCTGGAATTCTTTTTATTTATCATGCTTATCTTGTTAAGAGAGTTGGCTTCTGTTGCACTGGTCGATATGTCTATGATAAAAATGCTACGTGCATAATGGTGCTTAGTAATTCATGTTTTCTTATGGTTAGTCTCAAATAGCTGGGGGGTTCCCAATGTGTTATTGGAGTACCAACATGATTTGTTTGCCTATGATGTGGTATGGTTTAGTGATATCTTCCTTCAAGAATTTATTTTGATTGACTTGGCGTATGCTCGCGCATATTTAAGACTGTAAAGAAAGTCTGTCAAGCCTTGATAATCTTTAATTTCTGAGTAGCGATATAACTTCCATGCCTGATTCAATGTTGCTTTGTCGCTCTGCATGATTATGACCGTCATTGCTCTTTTAGTTGGTCGCTCCCAGTCTTTTGCTAACCTCCACCTGTACTAAGCGGACTGACTGCTTGTGCATCCAAATCCTTTAAACCAGTTATGCCATATGAGTCCACCATACCTTCCTATACATGGTATTTACCTGCCATTCCTAACGAAGACTTTCATGTACCATCTCAAAATTATTCAAAAAAAGCTTCACCCCGGGATTGCATGTCTAATGTGCAAACCCATAATACGAGAAGGAACTGGCATAGAGTGCGCCCGGCTCATTAAAAAATAATACAACAAACAAACCCTCCTTCACGCTTTGTTCATGAGAAATTAGAAAACTTTGGCAGCGATAAACAAAGGAGATTAAGAGGATATGATCGTCCTCATTCGGGAGCCGTTCCTCGAAACTTGTCCATCTCAAGAAGTAATTGAGTTATCTGCTAGCATTCGTTGACGAAACATGCATATTCTAAAAAAAAAATTACTTCTGTTTTGAAAACCAAGAGCTCTTGTACATGCTTTGTCTTTGTTTCCGACCACGGGTTTTCAACCTTGCCAACAAAAGCCACGGTTCGAGAGTCTCCACCTTCTTTAAAGCACCAACTACTGAGAGCATGATTATCATTCTGAGTGTAATGTGCATTATCCCAAAGTAGCATTGTCTTTTGCATGATTATGATATCGTTTATTCTGAAATCATTGTATCTAGTCATCACTTAAACCTTGAAGGTGCCCCTGCATTTATGTTTTGCTTCACTAAAGGGGGCAAGCGAGATATCACTTTATCATATTTGCACGCCATGCTCATTACAAATCTATTTGATGTTTCAGTATCATATTGTAAAACTTTCAGTTCTTTGTGATTTTCTCATAAGGCAACTTAATTACTACAGATTCATTGTCTCAGTAAGCTTTTGTCATGTGACTGTAAAAAGTTCTTATATGGTTAATAGCATGTCACCACAGAAATTATGCTTGTTATCATTTACCTACTCGAGGACGAGCAGGAATTAAGCTTGGGGATGTTGATACGTCCAAAACGTATCTATAATTTCTGCTTGCTCCATGCCTCTTTTGTGTGATATTGCTATGATATTTATACACTTCCATACACTTTTGATCATATTTGGACTAACCTATTAACTCAGTGCACCCCAGTGCCAGTTTCTGTTTTCTGCTGTTTTTGTATTTCAGGTTTTCCCATCACGTAAACTGCCAGAAAAATCCCGGAAAAATTATATAAAAAATCAGCATTCCGGAAGCTTCCTTGCGGCCAAAGTAGGGCCGGAGGGGGACCACCAGGGCTCCAGGCGCCCTGGTGGCGCGGCCCCCCTCCTGGCCGCGCCGGGGGGGCGCCTGGGCCCCCCAGGTCTCCGCTGATGCCCCCCTTTGGCATATATTTAACACGCGTCCCGAAACCCTCGAGGACGGAACTCTTTTTCGCGATCTCATCTCTGTTCCGCCGCCGCCGCGCTTCCAAGATCGGGAGCACCAGGAGAACTCTTCCCGGCACCCTGCCGGAGGGGAGGATCACCACCGGGAGCCTCTCCACCACCATGGACGCCTAACGGATGAGTTGTGAGTAGTCTCCCTTGGACCATGGGTCCATGACCAGTAGCTATGTGATGTTCTCCTCCCCTTCTTGTGCTTCACTAATTAGACCTCGTGAGCTGCCCTACATGATCGAGGCACATATGTAATCCTTATGTTGTTGCTATGTTGAGTTTGCTGGGATCCGATGGATTGTGAGATTATGTTCAGATTGTGTTTGAGTAATATATTTGATTCACCTCTTTTATATTTATGTTCGTAAGTAATTCTTGCATGTTCTCCGTTGCTATTTATTGCTTTGGCCGAGTAGTAGGTAGTAACTCCAAGAGGGAACGTTATGCTTGATTGTGGGTTCATGCCCCTCGATGACTAGTTTGAGTGACAGAAACATGAGTCTAGGGGATGTGTTGTTGCCACAAGGGGGGAAACAACGGTGCTTGTATACGCGGGTGCAAGGATTGTTTACTTTACGCAAAGTTCTTTTAATGCAGTTGTCTGTTGCTTTGAGTTTACACTATGGGTGGGACTCGCAACTTAATACCAGCGAGATGTTCTGGATAGATATCTCAAGGTGGATGATTAGTAGTAGATGCAGATGGATTTCGGTCTACTTGCCATGGCGTACCGCCCATGCTTTGAACCTCTACCTTTCTTGCAACATAGTTAGCATTGGTTTGCGCACATAATTCTGTCAATTGCCCAGCTGTAATTCGTTTACCTCACATAGCTGTTTTATCGTCTTTTGGGAGAGAGACATCACTAGTGAACATCATGGGACCCCGGTCCATATTACCATCAATGATCACATCCGCTATTTACTTTCTGCTTTTACTTACTAGTTGCAGCAATACCTATCACTATTATCTCTTGCGTTTGATCCTTTGTAAACGACAAGGCCGGAGGGATTGACAACCTCTTTGTACTCGTTGGGAGCAAAGTTATTTGTATCTGTGTGCAGGTCCAGTTGATTGCTAATATCTGGCGCCGTTAGCAGTTGACACCTTCTTGTTGAACCTTGGAGTCTCAGGGGAAATCGATCCTTGGTATCTTTGCCAAGGGAAAACTACCGCTACACTGCATCTCAAACCTTCCACTTGGGGTAACCAACGAGGGGCGAGAAGCCATCAGATGCATGTCCGGTTTAATTATGCATGGCATGGCAAAGTGCACAAACAAGTACTACAAGTTAAATGGAGCTCAATATGCAACGAGTTGCATATTGACGAAACACCACATTTTAATTATTTAATTGACTCTCGTTTACTTACAAGACAAGATTAAATGTTTGTTAACATGTCAAGAGGTGAAGCATAATAAAACTACACTATTTAGGCAATTTAAATGAGGCCGGAAATAACAACAACAATTCCGGAAAATCTCCATGCACGTTTAGCAATTTTTAAGCAAACAACAAATCACACATTTAATGTTGTTAACATGATGCGGATGACATGATCAAGTTTATGCAAGTTTATTAAAAGTTGACATGAAGGAGATATGAAGTATTTTGACCGTGGTGGAAGGAAAAAGGTGCCACGGCAACGCTCTGAAAATGATGCAACGGCATCATATCGGTTCCGGTAACTTGTTGAGAGACCGGAGCAACAGAAAGATGGCGTGAGCGAGTCGAACAAGATGAAAAGGTGGGGTGATCCCGTCACCGGGTTCCCACGGGTCATCGACGAGGCAACCGAGGAGCATGACAAAGGATGATACGGGCACGGTGCACACAAGGGTAACATCTCATACAACACAAGCATTCCACGGGTCATCGTCTCGGGGTTATACCTTCGGAACATTCGTTTCGGGGCGGTTCGAGTCGTCGAGGGGCGTAGTGGAAGTAGTGGAAGTAGACGTTCCGTAGAGGTACTCGTTATGTAGCCGTTCTCGCGATTCGTAGAGGAAGTAGGCGTTCACGTTTCGTAGAGGAAGTAGCCGTTCGCGGTCATCGATAGGGGAACTTGTCGAGGCATCGGACGTCTTCGGGGCGAGGGTAGTCGTTCACATTGGCGACGGTAGTGGAAGTAGTGGTTCCGTTCGTAGTCGTTCAAGTCGTCGGTAGAGGTACTTGCGGTCTCGGCGACGGTAGTGGTAGACGGCGACGGTAGTCGTTCACGGAGCTCGTTTTTCCGTAGATGTTCAGGTCGTCGTGGTACTCGTTCGGGTCATGTAGAGGTACTTGGCGTCCGGGGTGCTTCGGGCTACCATCGTTACTCGTTTGTAGATGTACATGTATCCTGGCACTTGGCGAAAAAAATACACAGCAGCAACAAAACATGGCAACAGGGCAGAGTAGCTGCTGCCTTGGCGAAAAACATCAGCAACAAAGGGAGGCGACGAGGAGGCGGGGCAGGGAGGCCGGAGACGGGGCGTTGCTGCGGCCTTGCTGGAAAAGGAGGTCGTCCTGCTGGCGGACGGGGCGCAGAGGCCAGAAGGCCTGAGCTGGGAGCACTCGGGCGTCGAGGTGACGAGGAGGGCTGGAAGACGGAGGGCGCCGGCTGCTGCCTGGCCGAGGCAGGGCCTGGGGCGCACAGAGGCGAGGCGAGGAGGAAGCTCCAGCGGCCCTGGTGCTTCGGCCCTGTTGAGGAGGGGGCGCTCCTAGCCGCGGGGCCAGAGGCGAGGCGATGCGGAGGGAGGCGAGGTAGAGCAGTCAGCGGCGGCGCCTGGAGCGGAGATGGAGCACATGGCGACGCGTGATGCTCGCGGGGGCGAGGAGACAGGGGCCGGGGCGCGTCGGGGCCTTGGTCATGGCGGAGCAGCGGGGACGAGGGCCATGGCGCTGGGCGAGGCGAGGGCCTCGAGGACACAGGCGAGCGCATCCGGAGGCGAGCGGCGCTCTTGTGCGGGAGGACGAGGAGGGGCGCGGGCTTCGTGGCGCTGGGGCTCGGCGGCGACCTGGCGGGGCGCTCGGCAGGAGCGATCGAAGGAGAAGGGCCCAGGGAAGAGCGATCGAAGGGAGATGGGGTCGGGTGCGAGGACACGAGGGGGTGGCGGCGGCTTGCGGGAGAGAGCGAGGGGAGAGGTAGCGAGCTCGGTCGAGCGCTGGGCTAGGGTTACGGGGCGAGGGAGCGGGCTGCAGCCTGGCTCTCCAGGCCCAAGAGGCTGATGGGCCAGGAGGCTGAGGCGGCGGCCTTAGAGGCCTGGGAAGGCAGGTGCGGTTGGGAGGTAACTGGTTGGGCCATCTCCTTATTAAAAAAACAAAGAAGAGAAAGAAAGAAAAAAATAGAGGTTAGGGATGGAATTTGTGGCAAGAGGATATTTTCCCCGGACTCGTAAAAAGGAGCACGGTCCACGAAAAATAGGAGAGGCGTGATGAAAGATGTAATTCAAACTCATTTGACTTTCATTCAAATGGATTGAACTATGACATGGTTTCGGAAGTGTCCAAAAATGATGAGGATTTTGGAGGAACCTCGATAAACAGAAAAAGGAAAATAGACAAGGTTTTTAAGGAGAAACTTTAAGTAGAAAAGGCATGGGGAAAATTATGCAAGTGTGTTAGGTTAATTCCAAACAAACGGGATATTTATTATATAGCTCCATAAATATTGGGAGGCTATGTTATGAAGAGAAGTCATCCTTCCCTCGATTTAAATGGACCGAAGGTCCACACGATTTATTTAGGTTGAGATGCAAAATAAAAAAATGACATGATGGCATGATGACATGATGCAAAGCAAAATAAATAACACAAGCACAAAAGAAACACACGGAAGAACCCGGAACATCTGGAATCTTCTGGGACGTCGGTCTTCGGGCGTCACACTTGTATGACTGTATGACTTGAATGTTGGGTCATGTGACCCCTACCTGTATGGTTATGTTATGTAAGGCTCTTGGAGCCTCTTAAATAAAGTACTTTGAGTCATAGAGTTCTGTTGTGATGCAATGTTGTATTTGCACATATTGAGCATATTGTGTGTATGGTTGAAATGCTTGGTATGTGTGGGATCCGACACCTAGTTGTTTTCCTTTGGTAGCCTATCTTACAAGGAAATGCCTCCTAGTGCTTCCAATGAGCCTTGGTAGCTCGCTACTGCTCGGAACACGTAGGCTGGCCGGCATGTGTCCTTCTTCGTTCCTGTGTCTGTCCCTTAGGGGAAATGTCACGCGTTGTTCCTTTAAGTCCATGTAGCTTGCTACGACTTGGGTTCATACGTTGATGACCGACACGTTCGTTGCTGGGTCATGGATGCCTGTCTCTGTAATTTAGTGCCACTTTTGGTTTATAACTAGCCATGTCGGCCCGGGTTCTCTGTCATATGGATGCTAGCGACACTGTCATATACGTGTGCCAAAATGCGCAAACGGTCCCGGGCCAGGTAAGGTGGTACCCGTGGGAATACCGTGCGTGAGGCCGCAAAGTGATATGACATGTTACAGCTAGATCGGTGTGACTTAGGATCGGGGTCCTGACAGCGTTGGTATCAGGGCTGGACTGCCTGTAGGTTTCTCAAGCCAAACTGGTCGATGTTGAGTCTAGAAAAATTCTTAGTTATATGTAGGGGAATTGATTGTGGAAGGGAACGTAAGGCTCTTTTTACTCCTTTACCTTATGCCCTTCTGATCTGAGTCAGTCTATTCTTTCTACAGGGATTTAGGACTAGGCCACTTATCCTTACTAGGTTCACGTGTTACTAATCCATAGATTCTTAGGATTGTTGGTTTCAAGCCTCAGTTCAGTTTCTATCCTTTTAGTATGATGGTTTGCTGGACCCGGAACCTTGATATGATATTGTTGAGTGGCTATGCTATCATTTGTATGATGTCTCAAATCTTTTTTTGAGCATTTATAGTTGTTATGCTGCCCGATTTCTTCCAGAAACACTAATGCCTTTGCATTACTTCGTGTTTCAGATGTCTGGCCGCACACCTCACCAAGTGGTTCATTTGACTCGGTGCATTAATGTGCCCGGTCACACGGCCATGCTAGTTCGTGTGCTGACTGAGACCGGTTACCGCTGGTATCCTGAGTACACCGTGGAGGAACAGTACCGGGATTTCAATCAAAGTCAGTATTTCTGCACAGTCCGGATATACCCCTCATATCCCGGAGCTAACGACCCCATCCATTGGTCTTATGGACTCGGGGTTACTATCGAGATGGCAGTGCAGGATGCCGCCTATTCGATGATGACCATTCTCCGGGCTAGGCATGCCCTGTTGCTGAACACTGAGTTCTGTTACATGCCAGCCTCACTTCCGGGAGAGGAAGGCTACTACACTGGTCTGTATACTGATGCTGCTCATGAAGAGCCACTGCTTCAGACTACTGTTCAGATGCTGGAGGATAGGGACCGTGAGGTCTGTGCCCTCCGAATGGAGCTGTATAACACTCGAGCCGCCCACTGGACTACTTTGACACGGCTTGCACCTGCTGTGCATGCCGGATATCTGGATATGCGGGATTTGTACCCCGTGCGTACTCGTCTGCCTGATTGTATGGATTGGCGTGACGTTGGGGGTATTACACCTCCACGTGGGCGTCGGTTACCACCAGCATCAGGCCCGAGGCCACATCCATGTCCCTATGGTCCACAGCCTTCGAGTGCTCGAGAGTTTCAAGATCCATCTGCTCCACTTCCAGGCTACGGTGGTAATCTTTACGAAGATTACTACGGGAATGTCTGAGCTAGACCGTGGCAGTAGTAGTATTGTAGTAGTTGTATTTCCACAGTCCTGCGCGTCTTGTGGAATATGGCTTAGCTAGTACTGAGTTTCGGAGGTGTAGTTAAATAATGTATAGGAGCTTGGAATGTCTCTGATGGAATGTATCGTCTTTCACTGCAGTTGTACTTTAGCCTTGGCTTGTACTAAACTATGTATGGTGTGTATGACAACTGGTGTATATATAGCAGTTTCTATATTACCATGTCGTACGGATGAACATCTCTGCATTCCGTGCCATCCATTACATTATGCACTCCTATGTCAAATTTTTGCCATCCTTGTCTAAACCGTTGTTTTGTTTTCCTAGGATGGTCAACACTCGCAACACTCATGCTGCTCAGGAGCAGGGTGAGGCTAGTGGGGTTAGAGATGAGAATCTGCCCCAGCCACCCTCCTTGGCTGAAGTTATGCTCGAGGCAGAATGGAACAAGAGAGAGACCAACCGTCTGCTGGAACGCATAGAGCAGAACACTGGGTTCCGTCAGAGGAATGACGTGGTGTCAATCAATGACTTTATCAAGATGTGCCCACCGAAGTTCCATCACTCCACTGAACCTCTGGATGCGGATGACAGGCTTCGTAGTATCACCCACAAGCTACACTCTGCCCGTGTGGCCGAAGCTGATAAGGTTACCTACGCCACCTACCATCTTGAGGGTCCTGCCAGTCTATGGTGGGAGAATTTTGAGGCTATGCATCCTGCTGGTCAAATCACTACTTGGGTTGAGTTCAGTGAGGCATTCTGTGAACATCACATTCCGGAAGGTCTCATGGATCGCAAGCGGGAGGAATTCTGCAATTTCACCTAGGGCCGGTTAACCATGGATGGCTATAGTCGCGAGTTTGGCAACTTGGCACGCTATGCACCTGAGGAAGTATCCACCGATGCCAAGAAGCAGGCGAGGTTCCGCAAGGGACTCAACCCTGAACTCCGCCGAGATCTACGTCTGCACGAGTGCACTTCCTTCCAGAAGCGGGTAAACAAAGCTATCAGTGATAAGACGGGCCAGACTGATTTCGAAGCCACACGCAAGCATCCTCGTGACTTTGGTTCCTCATCCGGCTCTGGCTCTCACAAGCGCCGTGTGTGGGTTCCTAACACTGCTCTGCCACCCAAGTACACACCGAGGCCATCCTATGAGACGCCTCGCCCAACTCAAAAGTATGCACCTGCAAGACTTATGGAGGACCACCTACCAACTTTGCTCCACGCACTGGCACTGTGACATGCTTCAAGTGTGGAGAACCGGGGCACTACATGCGTGAGTGTCCTCAGAACCAACTAGGAAAAACCGTTGGCCGTGGTAAGCCAACCGGCAAGGTGAATTATGTCAAGCCAATTCCCACTGCACGTGGTCATGTCAACTATGTCTCTGCTGAGGAAGCTTATGAGGATCCTAACGTCGTCCTTGGTACGCTTCTCATTAACTGCCATCCGGCATCTGTTCTTTTCGATACTGGAGCATCCCATTCGTTCATATCTGAGAGCTATGCTCGAATGCACAACATGATTTTGTGACATGCCTACTTCCATGGTTATTCAAACTCCTGGTTCCAAGTGGCAAACCTCTAGGGTAAGCCATGGAAACGAAATCCTTGTCGATAGACTTATTTTCCTTGCATCTCTAATCGCTCTCAAGTCCTCGGACATAAACATCATCTTGGGTATGGATTGGATGACAACTCATTATGCCAAGATTGATTGCTACACTAGGACTGTTCAACTTACACACCCATCCGGCAAGATAGTCGATGTCTTGACCCGAATGGCTGAGCGTCAGCTCTACTCTCTTAATGCTAGCCCTCTACCAGAACTCGAAGATATCCCGGTAGTCCGAGACTTTCCGGATGTTTTCCCAGAAGAACTGCCAGGTGTTCCACCTGACAGAGATGTCGAGTTCGTGATAGATCTTATTCCAGGAACTGTCCCAATCTCTAGGAGACCTTATAAGATGGCACCTCTAGAATTAGCTGAGCTTAAGAAACAACTCGATGAGTCCTTGCAAAAGGTATTCATCCGTCCTAGCTCTTCCCCTTGGGCTTGTCCCGTCCTCTTCGTCAAGAAGAAGGATGGAACGAAGCGGATGGTTGTAGATTACCGACCTGTCAATCTGGTCACCATAAAGAACAATTATCCGCTCCCCAGGATCAACGACCTATATGATCAGCTCGCTGGATCCTCAGTCTTCTCTAACATGGATTTGAGGTTGGGTTACCATCAAATCAAAATCAAGAACGGGGACATTCCCAAGACAGCTTTTGTTACTCGTTATGGCCAATACGAATACACTGTCATGTCCTTCGGATTAACCAATGCCCCAGCCACTTTCTCCCGGCTAATGTGTCGGTGTACTAAGGTAGGGGTACCTCAGTACCCCAACTTGTGCACGGGCAATTGCAGCTTCCCGCGGCAAGATTTACTGCTGGCTCGCCGGAGACCTTCCTGCTCCTTGTTAAACCATTCAAAAACAAAGTATACAAGACAGACGATCGAGACCCCGGCAAGAGGAGCTTGCCGGGGAGGCCGCACCAGGCCCAAGACTACCTCACTAACACAAGGCCCTGGCAAGAGGAGCTTGCCAGGAAGACTAGAAGATTTTATCATAGAAGCCCCGGCAAGGGGCCCAGGGAGCGGCGAGCTCCCGGGCCCGGCAAGGTCAAGCCCCGGCAAGGTGCTTGCCGGGAAGGCTACGCTGTGCCCTTGCGCTCCAGCTCATCGGCCCACGCGTCGCCCTGGGGCCTATCCAGGGACGCGTGGCGGATGGCTGTGCAGCCTGGGGGGCACGGTGGCACTCCACGGCGGCGGAGCCATCGCCGTGGCAGACGGAGAAGCAAGGGCGTGAGCTTTTGGGGTCGACGGCGACGGGCATTAAATGCCCTTGTCCCCCACTGTTAGAGTAGGTATAGACCACTGTTCTGTACTGTAGCTCCACTGTTCCCGCACTGTTACAACTACCACCTCTTTTACGTTTTTACCCCTTTCTCCTACGTTGACACCTGTCGGTGACCCCTTACACTATAAAAGGAGGCCCATGCACAACGTGAGGGGGGTTCGGAACCTAGATCACTCTCACGCTCGGTGTAGCTGCTTCTTCAAGCTCCCGAGCTCTCCAACTTAATACATAACCAAGCAGGAGTAGGGTTTTACGCGTTCATCGCGGCCCGAACCTGGGTAAAACTGCCCGCGTGCTCGCTACGATCGGCTCTTCGTGCTCCCTCCGCCCTCGTACCGCACAGACAAGGGGCTCCGGTCCCATAGGTGTTCGTGGCGGACAGTTTCCCCCGACATCTTTGGCGCGCCAGGTAGGGGGCGTCGAGGTTGTGCGAACCTGATCCGGCGACCACGCGGGCGCATTCTTCATCAACCTCTCCGAATTCGGTAGCTTCATCAGCAACAACTCCATGGCCCCGAAGAAGAAGGCTTCGGAGGTCGGAGGCCCGTCTGCGTCTCACCCACCGCCACCGGATCCAACGGTGGGCGGGGGAGATGCCGTCGGAAGGGTGGTTGCCGGCGAGGACACTCACGGCGCCACCAGATCTAAGAACAGGCCGGACGACCGAACCTCGGTCTCCGTGGACGCGCCGCGTCCATCTCAGCACACGACAACCCAGCAGCGCCATACCACAGGAGGTGGTATGCGCTTGCTGGGGCAAGGCCAAACTGGAGGCTCGCGGGACGCCCCGGACCCCCGTCCGGGCACAAGCAAAGCGAAGGCGCCGGCGCGGGACCCCGCTCCTTCTAACGTTGTTAGAAGTCCGAGCGTATCCCGCTCCTCGCACCGCTCGCCCGCGCTCCCCTCTACTCCGGCAGAAGCGCTCGCGAGGGCGCAACTGCTCCTCGACTTCCCTCCAGCGGCAGACAAGGCCGAAGACTGGAGGGCCACCATCCAGAGCCTGATCGCCTTCGCCAACAACGATTCTCCACAGCAGCCGTCGGCCTCGCGGCCGCGGCAAGCTGAGAAAGCGAAGGCTGACGGCGACAAGACCGCCGGGGGTGCGACAAGCGTGCACTCCCCGCCGCAGAAGCAGAAGACGCCGCCCCGCCGGAACAACCCCGACGATGGCTCCACAGCCTCGTCGGACCCGCGGGCTCGTCGGGACCAGCGCCACGTCCTCGACGACCGGCGAGAAGAAGACGCTCGGACCACAATCGAGCGCCGCCGAGAAGCTCGGCGACAATCAGACAAGAGAGCTGGGAACACTGTTGACGTGCACGCGCCCGGTGAGCCAGGCGACTTGCCGTACGCGGCGGGTTGCCCTGCGTTCACCCGCGAGCTGCGGCGCGTCCAGTGGCCCAGCATGAAGAATTTTAAGCCCGACGTACCGGAGAAGTACGACGGCAAGACGCATCCCTCGGAGTTTCTCAGCGTCTACACCATCGCAGTGCAAGCTGCCGGGGGGCGCGACGAGAAGATCTTGGCTAACTACTTCCCGCTCGTGCTAAAGCCGAACGTCCGTTCGTGGCTCATGCACTTGCCGGAAGGTTCCATCTCTTCTTGGGCCGACCTCTGCCACCAGTTTGTCGGCGCCTTCACCGGCGGCCACAAACCCCACGGCCAGGAGAGCGATCTCCACATTCTGGCTCAGAAGGAAGGAGAGACCCTGCGCAAGTTCATCCAACGCTTCAGCCGGGTGCAGCACAACATCCCTGACGTTCACCCTGCCGCGGTTATCAGCGCGTTCCATCAGAACGTGCGTAACCGCCGCATGCGAGAAGAGATGGCGATGACGAAGATTCGGGACGTCAGCGAGCTCTACGCTCTTGCTGACAAGTGCGCACGCGCAGAAGAGGGGAGGAGACTCCCCGGAGAGGATGCTGGCGCAGGAGGAAGCGACAGCGACGACGCCGCCCCGGCAAAGAAGAGCCGGCGGCGGAACAACAGAAAGAAGGGCAAGAAGGAGGTGCTTGCCGTCGAGAAGTCCGGCAAGGAGGCCCCCGCCAAGCAAGCGCAGGCTGGCGGCTCCGGCAAGGAGCCCGCCCCAGCAGCGGCGGCCGACAAGCCGGGTAGCTCCGACAAGCAATACTGTAAGATCCACCGCACCAAGGGTCACGATCTCTCCAACTGCAAGCGCGTCGAGTACCTCGTCGAGCAGCAGAAAGCTGAGTACGAGAGGCGCGACAAGGAGAAGGCCCAAGGTGGCGGGGAGGAGACAAGCAAGAAGCGGCAGTTCAACGGCCGGGGAGGACGCCGCGGCAAGGCCAAGCAGCGGCAAGGAGACCGACCTCCCCGGGGCCGCGACAAGGACGAAGAAGATGACGATGAAGACATGGAGGACGAGGAGAACAGCGAGCAGGAGTTCCAGAAGGCCACGGAGGTCCTGTGCGTCGACGGTGGCGCCTCCCTGCATACCTCCCACCGCCAACTTAAGCAGTGGGTGCGTGAGGTAAACGCAGCGGAGCCGCCCGTGGAGTCGCGCAGGCTCCTCAAGTGGTCCAGCACGCCCATCGTTTTTGACCTTGAGGATCACCCTGACCGCACCACAGCGGTCGGGTGCTTGCCGATGCTGGTTTCTCCCACCATCCGCAACCTCAAGGTCACCAAAATGTTGGTTGACGGCGGGGCCGGGCTGAACTTGATCTCCTCTGCTGTGATCAAGAAACTCCAGATTCAAGATGGCGAGCTCGAAGAGACCGGTTCATTCCAAGGAATCAACCCGGGAAGGAGCAAGCCCAAGGGAAAGATCACTCTGCCGGTGACCTTTGGCGGGGAGCTCAACTTCAGGACTAAGCGCATCACTTTCGACGTCGCCGATATTCCATTACCCTATAATGGAATACTTGGCCGTCCCGCCCTCGCCAAGTTCATGGCAGCTTCCCATTATGCCTACAACGTGCTGAAGATGCCGGGGCCGATAAGCGTCATCACTGTCCATAGCGACAAGAAGGATGCGCTTGTCTGCGCCGACAAGATCTACCGGGAAGCAGCAGCTGCAGCCGAGAAGGACACTCTTGCCGCTGAAGCTCCCGGGGGGAAGAAGACGAAGACCAAGTCCGGCAAGTGCTCTGGGACCCACTCCGGCAATCGCACCTCTTCGGAGTGCTGCGCTGCCGTCGAGGACGTTCCATCGAGCTCCACCGGCAAGAGTAAGAAAGGAATGGCTGCTCCTCCGGCAACCAAGAAAGTGTCCGCAAAGGAGGACGGCACTGGTGGTACCTTCACCATCAGTGCCACCCTTGACAGCAAATAGGAAAGCGCGCTCGTTGCCTTCCTGCGGGCGAATGTCGATGTGTTTGCTTGGCAACCATCTGACATCCCCGGTGTTCCCAGGAAGGTGATTGAGCACAAACTTGCTGTCTGTCCTCATGCGCGGCCCATCAAGCAGAAAGTGAGGAAGCAAGCCGTGGAGCGCCAAGAGTTCATCAACGAAGAGATCAAGAAGCTAGAGGCAGCAGGTCTAGTTAGAGGTGTGATCCATCCGACATGGTTAGCAAACCCAGTCGTCGTGCGCAAGGCCAACGGGAAGTGGAGACTATGTATAGACTTCACTGATGTGAATAAAGCATGTCCCAAGGATCCCTTCCCTTTGCCGCGCATTGACCAAATTGTTGACTCCACTGCCGGATGTGAGCTACTCTGCTTTCTTGATGCATACTCGGGCTATCATCAGATCTTTATGGCCAAAGAGGATGAAGAGAAAACTGCATTTATCACTCCATGTGGCACTTACTGCTTTATCCGCATGCCATTTGGATTGAAGAATGCAGGATCAACCTTTGCAAGGGTAGTGTATACTGCTTTTGAGCCACAGATCCACAGAAATGTAGAGGCTTACATGGATGACATTGTGGTGAAGAGCAAGAGCAAGGATACCCTGATCCAAGATTTGGAAGAAACGTTTCAGAACCTGCGCAAGATACAGCTCAAGTTGAACCCCGAGAAGTGCGTCTTCGGAGTTCCCTCCGGCAAGCTTCTCGGGTTCTTTGTGTCACAGAGGGGGATTGAAGCCAACCCCGACAAGATTAAAGCCATTGAGCAGATAGAAGCCCCAAAGCGCGTCAAGGATGTCAGAAGGCTTGCAGGTTGTGTGGCTGCCCTCAGTAGGTTCATTTCAAAGTCTGCAGAACGCGCCCTACCTTTCTTCAAAATCTTGAAGAAGGCAGGTCCCATGAAGTGGACTCCGGAAGCGGAGGCGGCGCTGCAGGATTTGAAACATTACCTGTCCTCCACTCCTATACTTGTCGCACCTAGACCACAGGAAAAGTTGTTGCTATACCTAGCGGCAACCAACCAGGTGGTTAGTGCTGCGTTAGTAGCGGAGAGGGAGTCCGACGAGGGGTCAGCACCACCGACAAGCGAATCCAGCGACAAGCAGGGGGCTGCTCCGACGAGCTCTGGCCCCGACAAGGACAGCTCTGCGCAGGGACAGGATGAGGTGCGGAAGAAGATGGTGCAGCGCCCAGTGTACTTTGTAAGTTCCCTTCTCCAGGGGGCTAGATCAAGGTACTCTGGTGTGCAAAAATTGCTTTTCGGCCTCCTCATGGCCTCGAGAAAGCTGCGCCATTACTTCCAAGCCCATGAGATAACAGTGGTCACTCGCTTTCCGTTAAAAAGGATACTGCACAATCCGGAAGCAACAGGCAGGATCGTTGAGTGGGCACTAGAACTGTCGAGCTTTGGACTCAAGTTTGAAAGTACTTCAACCATACAGAGCCGAGCTTTGGCAGAATTCATTGCTGAATGGACCCCAACGCCCGACGAGGAAGTTCCAGAAACAAGTGTACCCGTACAAGAAGCTACAAGTGAATGGGTAATGTATTTTGATGGTGCCTTCTCGCTGCAAGGCGCCGGTGCTGGCGTGGTACTCATCACGCCCACCGGAGAACACCTCAAATATGTTATCCAGATGCACTTTCCCAGGGAGCAGGCGACAAACAACACCGCAGAATATGAAGGCTTGCTTGCCGGCCTCAGGATTGCGGCCGAGCTTGGGATCAGAAAGCTGATTGTGCGGGGCGATTCTCAGTTGGTGGTCCGACAAGTCAACAAGAGCTACCAGAGCCCTTTGATGGAAGCGTATGTAGATGAAGTGAGGAAGCTTGAAGAGCACTTTGAAGGTCTGCAAATGGAGCACGTCCCGAGAGCTCAGAATGAAATAGCAGATGGCCTTTCAAAGTGCGCCGCGATGAAGTTACCTGTGGGACCAGGGACCTTCTTGCTCAAGCTTACTCAACCGTCCGTTACACCATCAATTGGGCAGTCCAAGAAGAGAAAGTTGGTCTCCGGTGACTACTTGCCGGCGGACCTTCCGGAAACCGCCGCCAAGGTCACCAAGATCAACAACAACAACGCTGAGGAACAGTTTGCTCCTGCAAGTCCTCAGGCTTGTACAGTTGAAGCAAGTGTTCCCGACAAGCCTCGCCCCGGCGAGCTTGCCGGGGAACCATTAGCTCCGGCAGGATCAGAGGTCTTCGCCGTAGAAGCTGAGGTTCCCGCAGCGGCCCTCGAGCCTTTAGTCCTTGCCGTTGAGCCTCAGGCTCCGGCATGGGCACAGCAGATAGTCTGTTTTCTACAAACTGGAGAACTTCCCGACGACCCTCAAGAGATAGAGAAGATAACCAGGCAGTCAAGTATGTACCAGTTCGTGGATAACGAGCTGTACAGAAGAAGACTCAATGGTGTCAGGTTGAAATGCATCTCCAGGGAAGATGGACAGAAGCTGTTGGCGGAAATACACGGAGGCATATGCGGCCACCACATTGGCGCAAGGGCGCTTGCCGGGAAAGCTTTCCGGCAAGGGTTCTTTTGGCAAGAAGCCCTCCAAGATGCAACTGCACTAGTAACCAAGTGTGAAGCGTGCCAGTTCCATGCAAAGCAGATTCATCAGCCAGCTCAAGCTCTCCAAACAATACCTTTGTCCTGGCCCTTCTCGGTCTGGGGGCTCGATATCCTCGGCCCCTTCCCCCGTGCTGTCGGGGGCTTTGAGTACTTGTACGTTGCAATCGACAAGTTCACAAAGTGGCCAGAAGTGGAAGCAGTGAGAAAGGTAACAGCACAGACAGCAGTCAAGTTCTTCAGGTCGATTGTTTGCCGTTTCGGGATCCCTAACAGGATCATTACCGACAACGGTACGCAATTTACTAGTCGCACCTTCATGCAATACGTCCAAGACCTTGGCGCCAAGGTCTGTTTCGCTTCTGTTGCTCACCCGAGGAGCAACGGTCAAGCGGAGAGGGCCAATGCTGAAGTGCTGCGCGGACTCAAGACGAGGACCTTTGACAGGCTGCGCAAGTGCGGAAGAAATTGGATAGAGGAGCTACCGGCGGCTCTTTGGTCAATCAGAACGACACCAAGTCGGGCCACCGGACAGACACCCTTTGCCCTAGTTTATGGGGCAGAGGCAGTTCTCCCCACAGAACTCGTATACGGATCTCCTCGAGTGCTCGCTTATGATGAGCTCGAGCAAGAGCAACTGCGGCAAGATGATGCATTGCTCCTCGAGGAGGAACGTCTCCAGGCTGCTGTACGAGCTGCTCGATACCAGCAAGCTTTGCGCCGCTACCATAGCCGCAAGGTCAAGGCCAGGAGTCTCGAGGAAGGCGACCTTGTTCTTCGGCGTGTTCAGTCCGCCAAGAATTCCAACAAGTTGACGCCGAAGTGGGAAGGCCCTTATCGGGTGAGACAAGTTACGAGGCCCGGCGCTGTCCGCCTCGAGACCGAAGAAGGCTTACCGGTGAGCAACTCCTGGAACATAGAGCATCTTCGCAAGTTTCACCCATAAGGCGCGGTTGCCGTGATCCGCTCCGGCAACCACCTTTTGTACAAGCTGTGCCGCAGTTGCATGTAACCCTTTGTACAAAGCCGGGCGCAGACCCCGTGCATCAGTAAAGTTTCTGTGTTTTTCGCACCGATTGCCTTTTGCATGCTTTTCTTTGCTATTTGCATGTGTTGTTTGGCATTTGGTGAAACACTCAAATATCCGGTAAGCATTGGCACGCCGAAAGGCCATATACTTGTTTCCCTCTCCTTTTTTCTCTCCTCTTAAACAGAAGGGACGTTCCTCGCGCACAAGTTTGCCGGGGGGGGAAGGAGGTGGAGGAGGAACCAAGTGCTGTTCAAGAAAGAGAAGCCTTCCCGGAAAGCAAGCAATATAAGCAAGCAGCATATGAAAGATAAGTCGTTAGAATTTGACCAGTTCAAATTTTAAGTTTTAGTTGTCTTCCTTGAACAATCACACTTTGTATGGAAAACCTATGCGCGGAGGAACCTACCCGTAGCTTGCCGCACCCTTATCTTGTTTTCGAGTTCACTCAACGATTTAAGTGAGCTGCGACAAGTGTCGCGCCCTTGCTTCGTTTCCGAGTACGCTCAGCAAGCTGAGTGCGTTGCGACAAGCCGCGGCAAGGTTGCTTGCCGGTGAAACCTTAGCCAGCAGGCTGCTCAGAGTCCAAGACTCAGCGCTCGCGGCAAGGGTCCCTTACCGGCAAGCTCCCCGGGAGCGTAGGGTGAAAAACATACAGAGTCAAGGGTTGGAACCAGGAAGATAACATTGCACTGATTGATCAAAATAAAGTAAATATCTTACAAGGGAATAACTTGTCGCAATGGACTAACAAGTTCATAACATAATGTGCAGCAACGAAAAGACAAAGATAGTGGAGCCCTAGTCTACGCGGTCACCCTCCTTCCTGCCAAGCTTAGCCACCTTGGCGATGATGTGGGCGACTTGCTCCTTCAGGGCCTCCGTGTTTGCATCAGCCGGCAAGCTGCGAAGAACGTTGTTGAGATTAATCCCCGGGTTGCGGTACACGATCTTCGTCAGCACCCGCTCCAGAGTTCCCGCGCAGAGCAGGCGCGACTCCTCGGCCAGCTGCGCGGGGATGCTGTTCCGGAGACCTGCAAGGGCCGGCGCGATTCCTCTGAAGAAGAGGCTGAGCTTGGCGCTGTGCGGGAGATCCGGATCCGGCGAGTAGATGAGGTGTTCGACCTTCAGCGCCAGCAGCTCCTGGTCAATGTTGGACGCAGAAGAAACCAGGTCTTCGGTCCATACCTCGATAGTCTGGCGGAAGAGCTCGGATGCCTTGTTGACGCTCTCCACCAAGGTCCGCTCCTTGCGGAGCTCCTCCTTCAGTTTGTTCTCCCGGGCCCGGGCGGCGTCGATCGAGTCCTTCAGAGTGGTGACCTTCAGTTCCAAGTCCTCGATGGAGTCCTTGGCGGCCTTCAACTCGTCGCCCCTCTTGGAGAGACTCACTTGAAGCTCGGAGTTCGTGTGAGCGTCCTTCTCGCGCTCCAAGGTGAGCGCGGCAACCTTATCGGCGCTCACCTTCAGCGCCTTCTCCAACTGCTCAACCTTGGCGGCAAGCTCCTTCTTGGCGTCTTCCGCGGCAACCGCGGCGGCTTTCGCCTCCTTCAGCTCCCCGCCAAGGGCCGCTTCGCGAGCGGCAAGATCCTCCTCATGGGAGTCGAGTTCAACTTTCCGCTGCACGAGCTCTCCTTCTCGCCGGGACAGATCCACCCCGGCGAGCCGCTGCTGTTCCTCAGCTTCAGCCTTCTCGAGCAACCACTCCTGGTACTCGCCGGCGAGACGCTCCCGCTCCTCCGCCACCTCGCGGAGGGCTGCCTGATTGGCGGCGCGGAGCTCCGCCGCACGCTTCTCCATTTCTGCCGCGGCCTTGGCGGCAAGAGCTTCCCGGGAGGCGAGCTTCGCCTGCCTGGCCCTGTAAAGGGCCAGGAGCTGGTGGAGCAACTTCTCCTCCTCGGGCCCTTCATTCCCGCCGGGCGCCTCGACGATCTTCAGGCCTGCGGAGGCGAGGACTTCTCCGTCAAACGCCTCGCCCTCCGCAGGAGCTCGCGATGAAGACCCCCAAGGCATCTGGATGAAGACGCCATTGGGGGCCTCGAGATAATACCCCTGCTCTTTGCTGGCGGAGGGGCCGGTGGCCGGTGCAGCATCCGATGCTCCCGCCGCCTCCGGGTCGGCGGTGCGGCCACCGTCCCCCTCCCCGGCCGCTGCGTCCGCAGCCGGAGCAGTCTCCTGCGCGGCCGGCTCGGCGGCTTCGGCCATCTCCTCGACGACAGGAGCGTCGCCGCCGCCGCCCTGCGCGCCCTCCTCCTCGAGGTTGATTACCTCCGTCTCCATAGGCTCAGGAGGAGGAAGATCTATAAAAAAAGCAGAAGAAGAAGAAAAAGAAGTTCAAGATTCAAGCAAATATCCAAAAAGAGACAAGCCAAGAAGACAAGCTACAGAACATACCTTGGCGGACGTCCTCGGCGGCGGGCTCCCTTGCCGGGGAGCTCTGCCTTGGCGGAGTAGCTGCCCTCGCCGGGGAGCTCTGCCTTGGCGGAGTGACCGCCCTCGCCGGGCTGCTCGCCCTTGGCGGGGTACTCTGCCTTGGCGGCGGAGTACCCACCCTTGGCGGAGCACTCTCCCTTGCCGGAGAGTTCGGCCTTGGCGGGGACGGCGGGGCCTGCGGCTCTTCAAGGACGGTCTCCGGGCGCTCCTGCCGCTGTGGCTCCATCTCTGCACAGGACAAGACAAGAAACGTCAAGACATGAAGACAAAACCAAATCCTCAGGCGTACCCCGACATGCGAAAAGAGAGAACCCCAGACTTACGCTGGGGGCTGCGCTGCGGGCTGCGCTGGGGGCTGCTCCTCGGAGCAGCGCTCGAGTCCGGCAGGCTCGGCTCCGGCACGCCTCCTGTTGCCGCAGCTGCCGAGTCTTCCGCGGCCTCGACCTCGGGCGCCTTGGCCTTCTTCGTCGCGCGATGGGCCAGGGTCCTGAAATCGGAGCGATGAACAAGAGTCAGC